>JAPFBL010001929.1:372500-972500 GCA_026182355.1 Hermatobates lingyangjiaoensis
GAGAGGTAGATGGACAGGGTGAGAGAGAAGGAGTGAGAGAATAGTGAGGGAGGGCGGTTTTTTGATTTGGCATTGAGTTAAGGTATTTCATTCAGATGAAGCAGTTAGACGGCTCCCATGCGACGAGTTTCCGAGCATTTTGTTGTACATGCTTTGAATGGCGATAGTAAAAGATTGCCTAAATAAAAGATTGTTTCTGGCTAAGTGCCAGACGGAAGGAGCGGATGAATTAAGAGTTGAATGGTAGATTAGTGTTGATGCTGTTGTGTTCAATGACTCCTGGAGATCTCGGCTTCTATTCAATTTTGTGTCCTGGCTCTGGGTCAAGGCTCCAACCCTGTCTTTGTCCCATCAATCCTCATCAGTAAATTCAATGTCACCATCCAATTTCATTCACTTATAACAAATTCTTAAACTATATTTCCTCAGCTTTGGTTATCACGCTCTAAACTGCGGTTAGGTCTCCAACATATCATTTCTCTTATCAGTTCTTATCAAACAAATTCAATTCACCATCAAATATCATTTATGTGTAACAAATTATGAAACTTTTTTTTACTTGGCTTTGGTTTTCCTGCTCCAAACAGTGAATAAGTCTCCAACACTTATAATTTCACTTAGGAATTGAACCCAATGATTTTTTATTATTGTGTATTATTTCTGGTTTTTAATATGATTATTAAAAATTGTAAAGGGAAGTATTAGAACACATATATATATATAGTTTAATGCTTTGTATAGATTAATATTTCCCTATATATGATCAAACCACAATATGAAAATGAGAAAACAAGTCAAAGATCTTTCAACCGTAACAAGCAGTCTTTGTTAGAGTCAAAAACCTAACTGAGTTGTGTATTAAAACCCAACTCTCAGTTGGGTTTTTGACTCTGACGAAGACCGCTTGTTACGGTTGAAAGATCTTTGTCTTGTTTTCCCATTTTCATATTGTGGTTTGATCATTGATTGTTATTTCACGTGTTTATGTGAAATCTTTTTTCCCTTTATATATAGGGAAATAAAAGAAAAGGGAAGGGAATGCATGAAATTTATTAATATCATGTAGAATGTAATTTTTATGAAAAATTCGAGCCAGTAAGGTGACCTGTTTACATTATTGTAAACCATATTTACAACTTCTGACTTAAAGATTTGACGTTAGGAATGATAATCGTTCTATCAGAACATAATCTGAGTAGTAGCTGGTCAGGTGACATATGTTTAGCGAAGTAGATATCATATGGCCAAGTTCTTTTTTAATGCCTGATATAAGGAAATTGGTTCGTAATATCAAATTGTGTGTTATTGTGCATTTTAACTGAAACAGGAAAGTTGTTTTGATATACGAGTGAAGATAATAATATTTCAATAGTAGTTTTAATTCCTAATACAGATTTAGTAAGAAGTTTTAAGTTTATCTTATACTGGGTGAGATATTAGAAGTGAGAGGATGAAATTGGTTGGATGTGAGGCAAACTCTATGGTCACGTTGTGATTGGAAATTTGAGGTGATCGGACCAAAGTCAGGTCAAAACCTTGACCCCGTGGTTACAGCTTTCTGTCACAACTGGAGCTTTAACCTAAAGTACTGCTAAGAGTATATGGAACTCAAGAAAGCTTGATAGAAACAATATTCAGCCGAATCATTGAATCGGTGACATGGTGACATTAGAATTGGTAACGGAGTCGGATCGAAGTAAACGACGTTAGAGATTTAAACAACAGTTTGAAGCAGAGCAAACCTAAAGATCAGCAAAAAGTTAAAGAATAAAAATAAAATAAATAAATAAAAAATTTCTTTTATAATCAATAGCACGCTATAATAATGAAATTTAGATAACAAGGCATATTTTAGGTGACATTAATATTTCCTTTCCTTGTTTTACTTTATTAATACTAGAGATAGTTTGTTCCCAGATACCTTGGTGGTTTGATAGACAAGATCAGTTGCTTGCCTCGAAAACAGGGACCTGTTTTCAATTAAACTTTACTTTTTAAATGCTATAATTTAAAATCTTTAAAAAAATTACGAAGTGTATTTTACATTCAGAAGGAAAACGTTCATAATTGTATTGCTCTAATTATTTTAGTAATGAATATTAATAGAAAAGATGTTTCTAATGTTTTTAAATGTTATATGATTACCTCCATCAATAGTAGGAATTAAAGCATAAATATGAAATGTATATGGTAACCTCAAATAAGATCATAGGCGTTGATTGTTTGTTTTGCCCAGATTTCGAAATGTATTTTATATATAGACAGTGATAGGCCTATTATTAAAAAACCTGTTGCACAATCTCAGGGTCCACTTTCACAGGTTAGCACCTGTATTTTACGAACCTTTAAAATACCGAAACTTGCTGCTGGCGCATCAGCCACACGGGTTTCCCATTCAACTCCTTGAACATAGAAGAACAAGGCAATTTGTCTTGAAAAATCTGACACTCTGTGTCCACTTTTCTCCTGATGAAGTTATGATAATGAAGGATAAACTGATTGCCGCTAACAGTGGCTGAACAGGTGTTTAATGCTAGTCAGGTCTTTTTATTAGTTAAGCCCCTGTGTTGAATTCATCTAGTATGTGTGCCCCTAACGGATAATATAAGAACCATACATTTTAAAGAAAATTAGAGTGAATTTATTACTGTTTTTTTTATAATAATAATGCAGATTTACCACCCGGGTCGTACCAAACTCCCTAGGGGGGGGATTATGTTTCACACTTCTGCATTAGCTGATTGTCTTTACATCGGCATTCCTAAATGTTGTCTTACTAATATTTTGAACATTGATATAGAAAATTATTGAATCATTTTCTATAAATGATTGAAAAATCATTGAATATTTTCAGCATTGTGAAGAGATCTACACATCTTCTGCAAGTACGGCGTTCATAAAACATTCCATTTTCCACATGGGAAATCTAAAGTCATGGGCAAGATTCGAATTTTCGATTTTCAGTACTAAGGACATACGTGTAAGTAAACAACTGGTAGTTGACCTAAATCCATTAGTATATATTATACAATAACTACTTAAAAAGTATAAGAACTAACTAAAAAAACTACTCAATTTCATGTTTTTAGTCGAAATAAATGAAAGTTATTCGATTAGTGCATACAGGGTTGCAGGTGACGAGGGACCTATCTGAAATACGAGGTGTCCTTGCTCCGCTTCTCCGAACAAGCCTCCGGAGAAACTTGGTCCCCCACCCCCCAAAGCCCCCCTCAACACAACCTTGCCTTAGTCTGGCTTGGCCAAAACCTAATCCAGGATAATTTTCTATTTCAATTCATGAATTTTCAATTCGTGAAATAATTAAACTTCACTTGGTGAGTAAAATAATTGGAAGCAAGATTGTAAAAACCCACCACAAACTAGCAAAATGTCATTCTGATATATAACATTTCAAACAAATATGTATTTATTAAAAAAAAATATTTTATATTACAACTAACTCTTTAGTTTGCAAAACTGTACATATGTTTAAGTTTGGGTATACGGAATAAATATCGAATTGAATATTTAAGAACCATAAGTTTTAAAGAAAATTAAGGTAAATTCATTCTTGTTTTTTATAATTCTATAGATTTATCTCCCGGACAGTACCGAACCCCCAGAGTGGTCGTCTGTTCGTAAAACAAGATTTTTGCGAACATACATTATATGTAATTACAATTGCACTGTATGTTGTTTACATTCGTAAGACAACCTATAGGAATTCTAATGTAAAATAAATATAAAAATAAAATAATTTATTTATTAATATGAATTGTTGTAACAAATAATGGAATTGTTATATATCATTCCGAATTTTTTAGGTACTTATGAATATTAGTAAAACCATAAAATCGTTTTTTCACGATAACTAAAATCGTTAAAAACCCGATAACTAAAGTTGACAGATAAAATAAAGTTTCCCTAAAAGAAAGAAGAACTCATTTTCTACAATCACTAATTTTTGCTCTACCCGTGTAATGAAACCAAAGCGCTTCATTAAACACACCGGTCAAGTGACGGTTATCTCAGATAGATCAATATCAATGTTACAGTTTGTTTCATTTTTTTCATTGTAAAAAGTGCACTGTAAGGTTTAGTTGTTTATCCTTATTTCATATTCACAATTATTGAAATTTGTAATATAAAGTTACAATATAATAAAATAAATGCATAAAAGGTAATTCATTTTCAAATATTTTTACAGATGCTTATGAACAAATTTTTAATAAAATTGAAATGGGGTCATTAAGTATTTCTTAGAATCTTGGAAGACTGAAGGAGACGATACATTATATATATATATATTGTAAACAGGAAAACGATCCAAAAGGACAACAAACGTTTCACGAGGAATCACAAACACAGAAATAAGGAACAAACAGACTTATTGTCTCTAATTTTCTGTTGAACCGTCATCTGGAGAGTTGAGATAGGGACACCAAGCACACTTGTGAAGCGACGGTTGGAGACCCACCGCTTATATATAAAATAAATTCAAAACGAAGGAAACACACAGTTTCGTTTTGAATTAATTTTATTTAAAAAAGTCCGCTGGACCGTTTCTTTTAATTGTATATATTATACATATATATATATATATATATAACTTTAAATTACACAAAGCACGACACAGAAAAGAGAATAAAAAGAACACTTACAGAATTCAATATTTCGAACTGTTGTTCGTCATCAGGAGAGTAGACTAGAAGAGAGGACGAAGTGAGAGAGATCTCCCCACGTCGAAGAACGGAGCGCGAACATATATATATATATATATATATATATATATATATATATTATGTTTTATTAAAGAGTATGCCGATCTTCATTTTTGTTCGTTTTTTATTTAATTTCTCAAGTTTTCTAAGCTTGGTTTTTAACTCTTCAGGTAAATTAAACACTAACTCTCCGAATGATTTATTCTTGAGCTCCATAGTAGTAATCCAATAA
The DNA here is from genome assembly GCA_026182355.1 of Hermatobates lingyangjiaoensis. Classification (NCBI taxonomy): domain Eukaryota; kingdom Metazoa; phylum Arthropoda; class Insecta; order Hemiptera; family Hermatobatidae; genus Hermatobates; species Hermatobates lingyangjiaoensis. The sequence goes on from JAPFBL010001929.1 coordinate 377,454, forward strand.
TTCACTCTAAACCTAACTACAAAAAAAAAAACCTATACATTAAATTATTCCAACGTTTCGGTCACTTTGACCATCTTCAGGGATTTACAATATGACGATTAAACAACTTAACTTAAGGAAAAAACACTAACAATAATTATTACAAACAATCTAGTCACGAATTATTACATAGCTAACATAATGAATTGACAACATCAAGACAATGAGAAGGTTACAATTCTTGGAGGTTTCAAAATTTCAGGTTTTCCAGTTCGATTCATCGGTTAATAAAATTCACTATAACACTATGAGGCTGTCACTGACTCGAGGTTGCTATTTTGTTGGTGTCCTGCGTGGAGCTTTAAAATCCTACTGAAACTTGCTGTCTGGTTGTTGAGGTTGGGTATATGCTCTCTAATACACAGGGCTTCTAGAACCAATAACATAGAAATTCTATACCAGGAAAAAGACCATAATAGACTACAAATTCTAGAAGCCCTGTGTATTAGAGAGCATAAACCCAACCTTCTATATTGAGGTTTGGTCAAACACAAGGTCAAACACCTTTAAGCCATCTATAGAGAAACCTTTATAGACATCTAGAGGGCTTGCTATTTTTTACTGGAAAAAATGTTTACTTGACAGTTGCATTTAAATCAAACTGCAGTGTTTTTTTACAATAGAAAAATACCAAGCCCTGTAGATGTCTAGAAATATAGACGAAACGTTGGCTTAAAGGTATGTTACTATTTCACTCTAGACGAAACCTCGATAAGTAAAGAAAAATAGTGTTGTCTTTATGGAATCAAGAAAAGAAAACACTATTTCAATATAGACAATGAAACATAAATTGACAATAGCACACACAGTCTATAATTTTTTAATTGAACCGTCATCGGGAGAGTTGAGAGAGGGAAACCAAGCGCAGTGGCGCAGAGATGGTTGGAGACCATCTCCAAACGTAAGAAATCCGGAAATGGACTGAAGTCTTGCACTCGCTATTTTGAATCTTGCTCACAAAACAATGGTCTTCCTCAGATTCAATGGTGTGGTCACTTCAACTGAGACTGATGTTCAAATCATTATATCAAATTCAACGTTTTGCTTAATTAAAGGCTTCATTTTATTGAAATATTTTTAATTTCTTTTCTACAATTAAAGTTATAATTTAAACTTCAAAGGGTTCATCTCTTATCTATTATTTCACTAAATATCTCGTAAAGATGTGTTAACATGTTGAACAGTTGTTATTTTGTAAAAATTATTCATATCGAAAGATTACCTGAGATATCATAAGAATATAATAATAAGAAATAATTTCAGCCTAATTATGTAGCTTTTGCAAATTATTTTTTTTTTTAAGAGGAAAAGTAGTTCCTTTTGTGTAAAGACATTCAATCGTTCAGTATTTCAAATCCCTGAAACCTACAATACTTGAAGTTCTCATTAAAATTCCTTTGAATAAATTAGTTTTTTATTAAATATTCTGCATACAAATGCAATTTTTTAAAGTTTACCTACCAAGGTCAAATGTTGAAAAATAAACCATCATTTGTTTAAGCCGGTGAACAGGAAACATATAAACAAGAAACTGCATTTAAATGAATATTTACTGTAAAAAATATCCCATCTTAGAGTACACGCTGATTTAGTTTGTTTCATTAAAAATATTGTAAAGTTATAAAAAGTAATGATGTGTTTACTTTTAATGTTATTTTTTTATAAATAAACTTACATAAAAGTAACTAGGCTAAGTGAAAAATTGGTTGTGCCAGAACTGAAAATTGTATACTACTTTCTGATGGTCATGCAAGATTACTTCCCACAACAAATTGTGATAATTTTAAAATGTTACTCGTATTATGATATATTATGCATTAAGCGTCATAAAAAAGCAGATTGTATAAATTATTTTGCCAACTAAGCAATGGCTTAGTTAAGTTTACATAAACGAATTTGTTTGTAATGAAAAGATATTGGCTACAGATTTTTGCAAAGTCACCACTTCTGGCTTTTACACAACAATGCTGATGCTGATTCTTCAAAGGAATATTGCATCTTTCTAATGAAAGATGAGATTCCTAATTCTACATTGGGATTCATAACACATAATTTATTTAGAGTATCTAACTCAAACCTTTAACGAATGTGGTACAGGATGGACAGAATAACTTCCTCTTCAAGAGAGGGTGTTCTCAGATTTTTTCACCTACTGCATGAAATAAATCGAGGGACAGAGTGTGAATCGAAACCTAGCAGATCTACCATTTCGAGGTGAGCGCCTAGCCACTGGGCTACCCTGGCCCCCTTACTCAAGTTTACTCAGTATCAAGTTGAAGTGCAATAAATTGACACTTTTCAAGTTTCTTCTCTGAGAAAACGTCATTATTTCTGACAAGTAAACATTAGTTTATCAGGATTTAATTTCAAGCAATTTTCAGTTCTTCTAAAAATAACGTTCTTTATGACTCTTGACTGAGGAGTAAAACATTTATCGTTTCCCTCACCCAGGTAACACAAAGCCTCTTGTAGATAACGATGTGTGGTTCGCTTCGATCTCGAGATCATATTGTCCTACACAGATAAAAATTTATCAAGATTCGGTCAGTTCTGTAGGTTCAAATTAAACCCGCTAATAACTGAAATGAGTTCCAAACAAGAGCTCAGCATCACTTAAAGCCACTAAAAAAGCACTAAAGTTTGTCATTGTAAGCCTGTATTGTAAGCCTGTCATTGTAAGCTTCGGAAACTACAAATATTTGAGGAAAAACAACTTCTTTGTAAAATATTTTGTCCTCTTTATTATTAAGTAGAAATATAAATAATTATCAGGAAAGAAATTGTCTGCACGTAATTAAGTGTAACAGTAGTTTTTAAAAGGTTTTATTTAAAAGGGATAATTCTAAATGAAGTATTGGCAGCCCTGAATCATCTTGCTATAGGAAGTGTCTACTGCAGTTAGTCAGGGCTGCCACACAAATATACCTGCTTTTTATCGCTAGGGAATATCCCTTTTCAACACTTCTACTACCCCTCTGTCAATTACACTGAATCTTATTTTATTGCTTATGACAAATTTCAGTATAATATTATAAATTATAAATTTATAAATGAAATATAAATTTCACATGATATGTAAGAATAAAAGATCTAAATTGGTTTAAACCCAGCGTCACTAAATACACCTCTAATAACAAGCAATGAACTATTAATTTAATTAACTGATTGATTATTCCAGGTTGAAATCAAACTTTCATCCCACTGAAAAAAACTATTTCAACTAGGTTGAAATTTCAAATTCACTGATTTCACTTCACAGCTTTTCACAGTTTTCAATTCACAGTGAATTTCACTAAACAGTGAAAAATAAATTGAAATTTTAAAAGATCAATTTATCAATTTGCGATACAATGTTGCTATATCAACATTTCATATGTAAATTTATGATTGTTTCTAATTAAGTGTATTCAACATATATATGAATATAATGAATCAGTAAATACATTTTTTCTTGTTCATTATTAGCTGATAGTGAACTGTAACAAAAATTGCCGGCTAAGTTATGTGTACCTTAGTTAAGTCTTTATTCAACAGTATTTTTTATAATGACATTAGGTAATAAAGGAATGTTCATTTTTTTGTGGAGAACAGTCTTCAAATACGAACTTCATGGGTAGAATTCAGAGGCGTTCTAGGAAGCGCCTTCTTATATCTACATAGCTAACGCACTTGACCTGAGACACGTGTCAAAGGACGACGCAAGATGAAAGATGTCCTTTGACACGTGTACCATGCTATCGAGGTGAGGGCTAGTCACCACTAAAGGAAGTAGTTTTCACTTGACCTCAGAGAGGTCTGTTTCAAACTGAGGTCATCCCTTAGCATTTCAATAAAAGCCTCTATTATCTAAACGCCAATCAAGCCAGCCGGCGAATTAATAACTTGACCCCCTTTTGTACTTCTTAATCGATACAATCGATTAATCGATGCAGATGATATCGACCTCCAAATGCATTTCCTTCCTTCCTTTCATTTGTCTCAAACAAAACAATTATATTTATAAACGGTGAAAAAAAAATGATCGATCATTAGTATCAAGGACACTTCTAATTATTTAGACTGCCAATCACCAAACACATGATCAATGTAAACAAATAATTATAAAGCTATAATAAAGATATTTATAAAACTTCAGAAAATATAATGAAAACCAACTCAGTTGGGTTTTTACTCCAGCGAAGACCGCTTGTTACAGTCGAAAGATTTTAGTCTTTTTTTGCATTTCTTATTGTGGTTTGATCATTGATATATATATATAACAGATTCAATAATATACCGACCGCTTGATAGAATAGGTGTGTTATCTAATCGAGATTCGTTTAATTTTCTAGGTTTAAAAATCAAACTCTCGTTACCGACGTTTCAGTTTTATTTTAGACCCTTTTTCATAGGTAGAAGTAAGAATTTTTTGGCTAAGAAAATTAAATTTAATTATTTATGGAACAAAAATCTTAACTGGACAAAACCTTCGACTAGACTGTCGAAGCCGAAACGTTGGCAACGAGAGTTTCATTTTTTTCCTAGAAAATCGACTGAATCCCGATTAGATAACACACACACACACACACATACACACACACACACACACACACACACAACAACACACACACACACACACACACACACACACACACACACACACACATATATATATATATATATATATATATGTATATATATTTACACTTTTTCGTTGGAAATACGATCCAAAACGGACAAATATAGTTCAATATAGACAAAGAAACATAGAGAAATCAAAAGAACACACTTACAGTCTCTAATTTTCGGTTTGAACCGTCTTCAGGAGAGATAAGAGAGGGAAACCAAGCGCACTGGTTCAGAGACGGTTGGAGACCAGTAAGTGTGTTCTTTTGATTTCCCTATGTTTCTTTTTCTATATTGAACTATATACATATATATAGGTGTGTTCTCTAATCGGGATTCGGTCAATTTTCTAGGAAAAAAAATCAAACTCTCGTTGCCAACATTTCGGTTTTATTTAAAACCTTTTTTCATTTTCATAGGCATTCTCCATACACTCATCTTATATCCTCATAAAAACCCATATTTCTTCTTATAAAAACCCAAATATATATATAGCAGATTCAATAATATATATATATATATATTTGGGTTTATATAAAAGGAAACACCTGTTCTATCAAACGGTTGATATATTATTGAATCTGCTGTATTAATATGTGGGTTTATATCAAAAGAAATACCTATTCTATCAAACGGTCGATATATTATTGAATCTGCTATATATATATTTGGGTTTGTATAAGAAGAAACACCTATTCTATCAAACGGTTGATATATTATTGGATCTGCTATATATATATGATCAAACCACAATATGAAATGGGCAAACAAGAATAAGATCTTTCAACTGCAACAAGCGGTCTTTGTCAGAGCCAAAAACCTAATATATATATATATATATATATATATATATCAAAATTAAAGTTTATCAGGACTCAGACAGCTTTTTAGCTTCAAAGTAAACTCTCATTGGCATGAGAATTCATTAGGCAATGAGTGTTTAATTTCTACCTGAAGAGCTGTCCGAGTCCTGATAAAGTTTAATTTTGTTTATATTACACGGTCCATACTTTTATCAATATATATATATATATATATAGATATATATATAGGTCGAAATTTTACATGTCAAAACTGTTTGACATGTGATATAATATTTTCTAAACTAGTTACGCAAAGTCATTTCTCTTTATCCACTAGCAGTTGAGGTTTTTTTATCTTCAAGGTCGTATAAGCGCAGACCACTGATTTCGGCACTTTAATACATGTACTTTCAACTTCAGCTATTACAAATCTTATTATGGTCAAGTGAAAACAATATTTTCCTTTCAACCTTGATCATTTGTTACAATACATGGAGTGGATTACTGACATTCGTCCTGTTTTGCAAATCAGTTACAAAATAGTAAATATTTTTGATTGTTACATTTTTTTTTAATATACCAGTAAGTAAAATAGGTTTGTTTATAAACCTAATGTTCACGATTACTGGGAAACATAACGTCAGGTATGATCAAAAAGTAAGGACATTTTTTAAATTTCGCGCACTCTGTACACTCTAATTTCAATTTTTTTTTTAATTTTTGGTTCACTGTCCACGATGATATATTCACAGTTTTGACTATATAGCATGTATTGTTATTGTCTCAGATATCAGGCGAGGTTAAACTTGTTAGACGCGTGTTTGCGATCTCAGCGATTTTTCTCTATTTTTCTAATAATACAGGGAGTTTGTATTAATTTTTGTGTAAAAATTAGTATTAAACGCTTGGCATATTGACAGTGGCGCATGATGAGTCAACTCGAACAAAAAAGATATTTATAAGTGGTAGAAGTTATTTTACAGGTAATTATTTTTTCAACAGCAAAAAATCACCAAGCAAACAAACAGGAGTCTTAACCTTTATGCTTCTCACATAAAAACAACATATGCTATATAGTCAAAACATTAACATGTGATCGGGACAAGTGTATCAACAAACAAACAATTTTATTTTTTTGAGATTAAAGTTTACACACCTCACAAATTCAAGAAGTGTCGTTACTTTTCGATGACACCTCGTATACATTCTCTATCATACTATCACTCTCTCTCACTCTCTCTCGCTCACTCAAATTTTCAATCCAGTTTGTTGTCATTCCTGATATTCAACTATGTATCTCCATATCTATAGCTCAATAAGATTGTCAAAAATGTGTTTGAAATTTTTCTGTCAAAGTCATAAATTTTTCAGAGTTATCTTGAAAAATGGATGAGCACAGTTTATTCCCTGAAAAATACCAGTTATATTTTTGTAATTGTGATTGTGGTTAAGTCGCTGAGTTTAATTTCAACTGCTTTAGGTGTGAGAAGTGTAGTTAATTTACAATTTTACACCCACTTTAGTTACGATTGAGCCAAAATAACGATTTGATATATTCGGGAGTCATAAACTTTGTATCACTTAAATTTTCTAAAGTAGGGATCTTTAACGACCATCTAGTTACCAACCTAGTGGGATTGTCGAGGGCACCAAGGCTGGTGCTCAGTGAACCTCGAGAGGTGTTCAAGCACACCCGTGGACGTCCTCATGTTAACCCTGAGAGGTGCTCATATTAACTCAAAGAGGTGATCATGTGCTCAAGCAAACCTCGAGATACGCTCAGATTCACTTCTGGAGATGCTCAAGTCAACCCTAGTGAGCACCAAGTCGAGGGCACCAAGGCTGGTGCTCAGTCAACCTCGAGAGGTGTTCAAGCACACCCGTGGACGTCCTCATTTTAACCCTGAGAGGTGCTCAGTTGCATCCCAAGAAATAGCATCCCAGATCACATTCCAATACTGAAAAGTCTATTATGATTGAACACATCTCTATATTTCAAACAAAGTAAGTGGTTTCTAAGTCTGAGTTATATCGCCGAATTTGACATTTTAAACTGGAAGGTTCATTCTTTAATCATTCCGAGAGGAATTATCAATATTTTTATGAATTACTATCCCGTTAATCTTCTTAGGAGTTGCTTAAACAAAAATGACGACCGTTGACTTATTTCTGAAGGTTAATGGACTTTTTTTTTCTTTTAAGTGTAAGCAATTTTTTTTTGCAATATGAAAACTTATATTCTTTATTATTTCATCAATAATTGAAACAAATTTTAAAAATAAAATAGTAACTTTATTATAGTTACATGAATTCTGGTAATAAAAAAAAATTGATTTGGAAAAGTGTTATTGTAACAGCATTGTTAAAATACTGATGTTTAAGATGCTTTAACATCAACTTCAAATCAATTTCTTTGAGTCAAGATTTTGAAATTAAAATTGAAATTTCTCTGTGTTGATCTTCTTGGAGACCAATAAAATTGGTTTCGCAAATTGGCCTCCCCTCTTTTGTGTATGTGTGTGTGTGCGCATGTGTGGCTTTAACACTGTGCGATTTAACTACTAGAGTACATTTAAATCAAAGTGTCCCTGCAGTTGTTAGTTGTTAGGTGCACTCTGAGGTGACAATTATTAGAAAATCATTGATAAAGGTGTTGATTTGAAGTAGGGTCATTAAGAAGGTGGTTGGGGAGGGAGGGATGCACAAAGAAGGCTGTAATGAGGTCGTTGTGACAGTGTCGAGTCAGCTGGCCTACACAGCTCCGCAGTTACACCATGTTCTTATTCATCGAAATCTCTGGTGGCGCAACCCCCATCAGCTCTCTACTTTGTCTTTATCATTAATCACATATAGGGCTTTAGTTATGGCCGCCAACACAGCTACTCAGATCTTTCTTCTATCTGAGTGTCAACTTCTTAAGACAACTCCAGCCTTTGGCTTCCTCTTTAAGTAGTCTACAGTGTTTTGTAGTTTAAAAAAAACCAGTAATTCAAATGCTTTGAAAAGTCAATCTCAATCATGAAACATTAATCTCAATTAAATTATGAAGACCTCAAATCAACTACACCTGACGATTTATCACTTTACTTAGGGATCTGCACTCCGCCTAATGATCCTCTCTCTCTACCGTTGTAGCAACAATTCACATCATGCATTGCTGTACATAATATAATTATATCGCGGCTGTTTACTCGGCTATAGCTAATGATTTTAACAGTGCAATAATAAAACCCTAAAGAAAATAAGGGTATTACTACAGATAACCACAGTAGAGTACTAGCAGCATCTGAGTAGTAGACAGAACGAGTCATGTTCATAAACCAGGTCTTGGCTATAACATTTTCAAAATGATCTTCAGTAAAAGCTTAACTTTTAATATTCACTAGAATATTGATTAGGCTGTTTTCTATGTTTCTTCAAACTCAATCCTCAGAGATTTTTAATTTTGACATCAGCTCGATTTACTGTGTTGTTAACAATCTCTTTTATATTCAAATTTCACTCTTATAAATGGATATAAATGATAAATGGAAGTTATTGTGACAAGAGTCAAGATTTTGAAATCAAAATTGAATTTTCATCGGAAATACACGTTGATCTTCTTGAAGACCGATAAAATTGGTTTGGCAAATTGGCCTCTCCTCTTATGTGTGTGTCTGTGTGTTGTGTTGTGCGTGTGTGTGTGTGTATGTGTGTGCGTGTGTGTGTGTATGTTGAAACCACATTAAACGCTTTAATCTTTTTGTGTTATTCTAGGGGCAGGAGGTATCTATTATTTTTGTCACCCATGTTAATTAGGCCATTACCGGGTTAGTTCTTCACCAGGTGTCTCAAATTTTACTGCAATAAAATTGATTAGAGTATAGATGTTTTTTAACAAGTACTGGATATAGAATTATCTTAAGACAGGCATTTCGAAGTCCTCTTCTAGAGATAACGTGATCAAAATTTTTCATCTCCCAAGTGAAAGCTATAGGATCAAGGTCAAAACTGACACAACCTTAGTACTAAAGACAAACTCCCTACCTATTTATTTCTTAATTCAAATATAAGAAAACTTTTAGCAAACTATGATAAACTTTACAAGTACAATGAACATGCACTTCGTTAAATCATTTTAAAATGTCTGACACATAATGGTCAGCGAATATATGTAATTCATTGATAAGCAATTGTAACTTTTTTAAAAATTCTGTTGATTTTTTTTAGATAAACTTACGAGTATACAGTATTTAACAAACTAAAAAAAAGGTAATGATGATGAAATATTTAAATAAATTTATTTTCTAACTGAAATTTGTTCTCCAACATAGTCTTTGGAATATGAATGAGTTTATTGCAATTCACAGATCACGATTTATTGACAAAACTTGATATTAGTTTACAAAATAATATTTAGTTGTAAATATTATTGGTAATTTTTTGCTGATTTTTATATTGTTTATTTATGATTAATTTGAGATTTATGTTTTAAATTGGTCAAAGCTTTAATTTTTTGTCATATATACAAATTTGTAGGTAAAAAGAAATTCGCTGTTTGTAAATTAGGCATTAAAAGAGGCGTGCATAATCAGCAATAGGCTTGATTTCGTAGTTTTTATTTTTTTTTTTTTTAAGAAATAGAAAACAAGTAAGTTAAATTATACACGGCATCTGGGCAAGAAGGCATTTTAATGATGCAACTGAAATGTCTGAAACAGCCTCTGTTTACTCTTGCACAAAGCTCCGTCTCCGTCTGCTCCTTAAGAAAGCAACACAACAAACCAATTAGCCTAGCCGACACCTAGCTGGAAAAATGCCTCTCAACAGATTCCCCATTGAGATGCAGCTATCGCAGTCTTACTGATCCATCAGAGGATTTGATTTTACTCAATTATAGAAACAGTGCTTCTCAATTAGAAGTTCTACAGTTCTAAATGAATTATTAATTCTTTTTTAATTAGCAATAATAATATAAAAACATTAATAAGATAATTGACACAAACATGTTTGCAAACCCTGGAAAAAATGATGATAAATATAATAGTAGAAAATATATGATATTTTGTTTTTAATTTCAATAGCATATTTAGAGATAAAAACTATAGTCATGATATGTTAACTAGCTTTCTCAAAGAGAACACTACACTAGGTACATACGGTTCAAGAAGGTTTGAAGGAACCCTTAAGAGATAGAAACAACCAAAGCATTAATAACTTATACCTTAGAAACGAAGTATAATGAATAATTCATCATAAAGTAAATGTGAAATTTGCTGAGTAGCACTTAAGATATTTATATCTCAGTTTTTATTTTGTGTCCCCTTATTTCTATGTGTCTACTCATAATAAACTTGTCGAAGCTGAGCAGAACTTTAGATACCTGCAGGTCAATGTATTTCTACCAAAAATATAGTATACATGGTATAGTATAGTAGACTAGACATATATATATATATAGTAAAAGACTTAGTTGCTTTTGGACTTACTCAACAATATTCCCTTTAATAATCCATCATTTATAAGTATAATTATAGTATGAGAAATGAAATAAAATCAGGGCACAGAATGAAAACTGACCTTTAGTTATCAAAAGTCCTACTAAGCTCTAGCGAAGAAAGCACTGTGCACAGGCATCTAAGGTACGAGGAGAGCCATGAGAAGTTACACAGGGATCAGGAGGTGCTATATTTCAGCCCACTATTTTGTCATCTCTAACTACAACATTTACACTTCAGGTGAAAATTATTTACTCGATAAAAGGAAAATATTTCTGTTTTTGACTTCATTGCTTAAGAACTTTTTTAAAAAAAAATTAGTACGTTGTTTTCATTTTGAGCAGACTTCCACATAGATAAACTAACAAGTTTTACTAATAAATTCTTAAAATGGAGTAATTAAATTTGAAGCGGTGATATTGCTTTGTTGAATTAGCTGTTTTTTTTTTTTTTTTTTTTTGAAGACAAGAATATTGTAATAAAAAGAGGCTAGTAGGAAGTAGATGAAGAGTATTGTTGAGGAAGGTTGGCGTGACAGTCACCTGGGGAGTTAATACGGGCTTTCTGGTCGGATTACGCCTCCTACCTCACTACAGCCCAGGGTCAAGCACAGGACATTACTCTGCGTGCCCTATGGATTCAGCATAAAACCAGTGTTTACTGCAAGCACTTCAGAGTCACTAAGGTTGTATGGGTAATTGACAAGACTAACTGCAGCCAACGGAGCGAAACAAGCAACACCATCAAATCAGGATTAACTTAACGATTAAATCTCTTCTAACTCACTGCGGCGAATGAATAAAATTAATTACATTACATTACTTATACAAACAGCTACAATTAATAATAGTCAAAATGAAAATGTAACACTGTTATAACTTAACACTGTTCATTAACCGAATAAGCAATGTAATTTGTCATCAATCTCATCAATGATCACAATTTCTTCATTACCTTCTTAAATCTAAGAAAGGTAAATGAGTTCTAACGATTTAACTAAAATATATATATATATATATATCTTACAGACATATAAGTTATCTAAATTTCACATAAACACGTGAAATAACAATCAATGTGTTGGGTTTCGACTCTGACGAAGACAGCTTCTTACGGTTGAAAGATCTTGGCCTTTTTTTCTAGTTTCATGTTGTAGTTTGATCATACATATATAATTCTCACTATAATTATCATATATACATATCAATGATCGTTGGGTTTTTGACTCTAACGTAGACCACTTGTTACGGTTGAAAGATCTCAGTCTTGTTTTCTCATTTCAGACTGCAGTTTCATCATTGATTTTTATTTCACGTGTTTATGTGAAATCTTTATATATATATATATATATATATATATATACATATACAAAATTAAAGTTTATCCGGCCTCTGTCAGTTCTTCAGGATCAAATTAAACTCTCATTGCCAACGTTTTGGTTTTTATTTAAAACCTTTTTCATAGGCCTACAAAACAAAGGAAATATAAATAATTCAGTCATTCAAAAATGAAACATACATAAAAAGCATACAGTTCATTCCTATAGTAGCACGTGCATAATAAATAGAAACTTTTTGACGAAAATGTCAGTAGTTTCTTCACGCGTATTATACCATTACCCTTATTATGCCACAGTCCACATTCTTAGGATAATTTGTATATTCCTTGTAACCTCATAGAATCCTATAAAAACCTAAAGTTTAAAGGAAAAAATCCACTTTTTATATTATATTATCAGTGAAACCAATCAAAAGAATACTTCATAAATCTTTTTAGACATAATTAAATTTATAAATGACCCTAAATGAAGCAAACTAGGTCATTGAAGCGCCATGTTTTTTGTATAAATATCATATGCTTTCCAAGGAGAACATCATTAATGTATAACAAGGTAAGATATGTTTAAAAAAAAATAAACTGCTTACCTTAAATGGTTTCAAATTAATTAATTCCAAGATGGGAATATCTAGGTATGAATGGTATTAATCTTTCAAAGAATCAATCTACTATGTAAAAATATTACCGTCATACCTAGATGTCGAGCTTTGATAATCCTACAAAACAACTAAATCTAAAATTTCACGTGATTATTGTGAAACCTTATATTCACTATATATATATATTTCACAATATATATAAACGTTTCAGAATAAACTATAGGTACACTGTAAATAGAAAAACACACTTACAGTTTCTAATTTTCGGTTTAACTGTCATCAGGAAAGAAGACATGGGGGCACCAAGTGCACTTAGAAAGCAACGGTTTGCGACTGTTATACTTTTCTTGATGATTGTATATATATAGATTTCACATAAACACGTGAAATAACAATCAATGATCAAACCACAATAAGAAATGGGAAAACAAGACTAAGATCTTTCAACCGTAACAAGCGGTCTTCTTCAGAGTCAAAAACACAACTTAGTCTTGTTTTCCCATTTATTATTGTGGTTTGATCATATATATTATATATATATATATATATATATATATATATATATATATATATATATATATATATATAAAGAAAAATTGAACTTGTTTAATTTTCCAGGTTCTAATCAAATAGTCAAATACTGACATTTCAGTTTTTATTTAAAAACCTTTTTCATTGGCCGAAGGAAAAGTTTATTGAATCAGAAAAACTATGCAACACTATAGGACGGTGTTTACAACACTAAAGCTTCCATTAAACTTCTAGATATAAATAAATTTATATAAGTTTGTGGAAAAGGTGTACAAAGAAAAGGCTGGAAGTGAAGTGAAGTTGGGTGTAAATTGAGGAAACATGACCTCATGTTTAGCTAGGTCTGGTTTGTCTTGAATCACGACGTCTGCTTAGGTCACTGTCTTTAGTTAGTCATAAGCCACTGAATACTGTCTTTCACATTATTTCAAAATGAAAATATCTAAATTTCCTTGACTTACAGTCTTGACTAGTATTTTTCATTCTACTATAAGCCACTGGGAATGGATTTAATATATAATGAAGACAAGTCGTTGATTTTGAATGTGAGAAAATAATTGATTAAAGACAAATTTAATTAAAAATTAGAGTATGATGGACAAATGAATGAAAATCGATTAAAAACGCAGTCGTACCTATTTTTAATTAGATTCAGCTTTAATTGATTTATATCAGAATATTATTATGTTGCTTTTTCTAAACGACAAGCTCAGTTAATCTGCGTGCAATCTAACGTTTCTAACGGTACTTATATTCCTTTTAATGGCCGTAGATCATCACTATATCATGAATTATAAGCAACTTAGTTATGATTTGTATTCATTACTAAAATACCAGGAGTGGCCTACAAAAATTATATTTATGAACCAAAATAAGTAGTCATCGTAAGAGTGGTTTGATTGTGTTGATCAAACTAAGATCTTTGATTAAAGATTTTAATACCTTTATTGATGTTCTTATGATAGTTTAAACATCTTATGTAAAACAAATTAAATGACGTATCGAATATCTAAGGGAACAAGATTAATAGGAATGAATGTTTTGTCAGTCTATCAAATTGACATCAAACTGTCAACACCGTCGTTTCAATTTTATTTTAAGTATTTTTATAGGCTTATAAAACAGAAGAAAATAAAAATTTATTAAAAAATTTACTTATAGTCATACATCAAACATACAGGTAAATGAAATAAGCATATGTAAATTATAAAAAATTACATGAACATAGAGAAGTAAGAAAATTTGAAATAAAAAACAGTTGAAATTGAAATAAAAAGATATTAGAATAGAAGAATATTCTCATATGATAGGGGGATTTTATCATCTACGGTACCCCAGATGATAAAACACATCTACGGACCCCCATTTAAAACCATTTCATATTTCACCCCTCATGAGATATATATATACGAGTATTATTGAAAATGATCGCAGTTTCTGTATTCACCTTTTTATTCACAGATTCTAGCCTCCTGGTCATTTTCCTTATCGAAGTTGGTAAACTATACATCAGGTTCGCCAATGACATTTCAAAGTAGATAGGTCAATTGAACGAATGAAATTTAATTTCATGGTCTAAATAAAATAGCTAGGAGGCTAGAATCTATGAATAAAAAGGTCGTGAATGAAGAAACTGCTATCATTTTCAATGAAACATGCTTGAGAAAAGATCTGCTGCCAATACCAGCAGCATATAGTATATATCTATATATACTATATATCAGTTGGGTTTTTGACTCTGACGAAGACCGCTTGTTACGGTTGAAAGATCTTAGTCTTGTTTTCCCATTTCTTATTGTGGTTTGATCATTGATATCTATATATATATATACTTTTTCGTTGGAAATACGATCCAAAACGAAAAATATAGTTCAATAAACAAGGAAACATAGAAAAATCATGATTTCTCTATGTTTCTTTGTCTATATTGAACTATATATATGTAGTTCAAGTCACCATCACAGGTGACCGGGCGCGCATGCGGCAACACTGTTGGTCTCCAACCGCCTCTGAACCAGTGCGCTTGGTTTCCCTCTCTTATCTCTCCTGAAGACGGTTCAAACCAAAAATTAGAGACTGTAAGTGTTTTCTGTTGATTTCTCTATGTTTCTTTGTCTATATTGAACTATATTTGTCCGTTTTGGATCGTATTTCCAACGAAAAAGTATATATATATATATATATATATATATATAATATATATATATACAGGGTGTCTCAAAAAAATGTACTCACTCTTAGAATGACTCTTAGAATCACATGTTTTGCGACGTTTGCCGAATCCCTTGGTGCGCGTTATCAGCGTTGTCTGGACAATAATGGTCATCAGTTTGAACATTTGTGAACATGATTCTTCAATTACATTTGTCTCATGTACTCGATGCTATTTCATTTCACTCTATGTTCATAAATAAATGTTTTGTCGTCATTCTAAGAGTGAGTACATTTTTTTGAGACACCCTGTATATATATATACACTTGTATATACTAAAAACAAGAAACAGTCCGTTAGATTAACTCATCAAACGATTAGGCGAAAGAACACAGAAGAGCAGCTACAAAACTCACTTTAATATTTGTACCCCATCGTCATCAGGAGAAGAAGAGCACTGCTAGCCCTGCACATGGAAACTTATACATATTTTTATATATAAAACGAAAAATGGGTAACCGAATATACAATTTTTTTTTTATCTGTCAAATGATAATTCTGTACGTGTGATTCACGATTTTAGTATGATATCAGTTATGTATACTCGTAAGTATAAATATCATGAATATCAGTTTTTTTTATGTTAATGTTGAAATAAAATAATGCTGTCATCTATATGGATATGACTTCTATAAAAATCTAGAAAGTATGCACCTTTATTGGTTTGCTCAGCACTCGTTGTTGAGTACCATTGTAGTTTTATTATTATACTATTAGCTGTTGAATATGAAAGATAAATCTTTTTTAACTTTGAAAAATCAAATTTTATTTTTGTTTCGACCTAACTATTTGAGCATATACACATTTATAGTACTATTAGCATTATTTTCAAATTAACTTATCCATTATAATGAAAGGTCATTTCTGATTGTTTTGTTATTTAGTTTTGTGTTGAAACAGCTGTAGTTTTGTAAGTTTCTAAACCTGAGACGTTATTCATTGCTTTTAATTGATTTGAAGCTCTCGAAATGTGTTTTCTTAGTGACTTATGAGTTAATATTCCTGATGGGTTCTAAAATAAACCATTGACAAATTGTACAAATAAATATAATAAAACTATGTAAATATAGTATTTGATAAATATTATGAGCGTATATAAATACGTATTGTGAGGAGATTTATTTCTATCTTTCACATGGTAGGTTCCAGACCCTCTTCACTAACCAGGTAGAAATCCCAGTTAGTCCATCTTCACTAACGCTTAGCATACTATTGTGAATCTTATCTTTCCTTAACCTACTATTTGTATTTTCACATATAGCGATTGCTAAGTGATGTAAGAATACTATAATACTGATGTAAGAGTATAAAATGATGTAAGAGAAAATACGTACTATTCGTATTTTCACATATAGCGATTGCGAGAAGATCGTAAACGATGGTAAGAGTAGGCTATCCATCTTCACTAACTCTTAGCGTACTATTAATGTGAATCTTACCTTTCCTTAACGTACAATTTGTATTTTCACATATAGCGATTGCGAGAAGATCGTAAACGATGGTAAGAGTAGGCTATTCATCTTCACTAACTCTTAGCGTATAGTAAGGTAAATCTTACCTTTCCTTAACGTACTATTTGTATTTTCACATATAGTGATTGCGAGATATTGTGAATGATGGTAAGAAACTCACAAGGTGAGTTGTAGATTATCCATCTTCAGAAACTCTTAATAATTTTTCCTGAAGATCTTCATTCAAAAAAGTGAAACAAAATACAATGTTAAATGGTTTCATATAATGACGTAATTTATACTAAACCACCATGGAACTGATAACGTTTATTTATTTATTTTTTGAAAGGCATGTAGCTAGATTAGGTAAGGTTTCATATCTCAGTTGGTAAATTTCCCTAGGTATCATGAACTTCTATGCTATTACGAAAGACGCGAAAATTAAGCAATTGACAAATGGTTTGCACTTTAGTAGGCCCATCGGGAACAGCAACTTGCCAACCACTCAGCAAGGGAGTCTTAAGCGAAACACACTTCAAAAGCGAGTCGAGAGTTTGAAATCAATTAAAGGCAATGAATCATGGTCCACGCTATAGAATTACAAAACTTTATCCTCTTTCAGTACCTTTATGTTAAAACTGCTTACAGTATAATTAGACTATCATTTTTTTGTGCTTATACAATATATATACATATAATTAAAATTATAACTAGAAAACACAAAAAATAGTCTAACACTCACGATTCTCGATCATTTCGGCTTTTTTGACGTCATCAGGAGATGTGAAAAAGAAAAAGAAATTGAAATTTTAAATTAGGTAATAAATTACATTACACCTAGAAGGTTAAAACAGGTTACATTAATGGTGA
This sequence comes from Hermatobates lingyangjiaoensis, assembly GCA_026182355.1. Taxonomy (NCBI): domain Eukaryota; kingdom Metazoa; phylum Arthropoda; class Insecta; order Hemiptera; family Hermatobatidae; genus Hermatobates; species Hermatobates lingyangjiaoensis. Next base: position 395,379 of record JAPFBL010001929.1, read on the forward strand.
GGTTCACAAGTTGTTAGCTGCAGTTATCACTTATCACTCCAAGAAGGTTGTCATTCTGTGTTTGGCTTGGCTGTAGTTTGGATTTGGGTTTTAACTGTGCCTTCTCTTTGCTTTAATCAAATATTAACTTTCTTTTTAATGGTCTTTCTTGCTTCAGTGCATATTAGGTAACTTTTTAATCTTCAGTGTAATATAATGTTATGAGCCAATTCCAATTTATTTATTATGTCTATTTTTCTTAGTTTTTAATAAATATTTATTTATTGAGTTCCTAATTATGATTGACACTATATATGTCTTTGTACGTTAAAGTGAACGCTAATCAAGAACAAATAAAACAAAACGTGTTTACATATAAGCATGGAAGAAGAGTTTCTCCCAATTTGTAGGTTTATATGTATTTATATATACAAGATTTCACATAAAAGACGTGAAATAATAATCAATGATCAAACCACAATATGGAAGGGAAAAAAAGGCTAAGATCTTTCAACTGTAACAAGCGGTCTTTATCAATCAGTTTGGGTTTTTGACTCTGACGAAGACCGCTTGTTACTGTTGAAATTAATCTTAATTAAACTTGTTAGATCTTAATCTTTTTTTTTCCGTTTCATATTGTGGTTTGATCATGTATTTATATATAAACAAGATTTCACAATAAACATGTAAAACAAACATGAAAAATGAAAAAATGAACCACAATAAATAACTAGAAAAATGACTAGGATCTTTCAACCAAAACAAGTGGTTTTCGTCCAAGTCTAACTGATAATGGAACAAGTGATGTTAAATCAAGGTGGAAGGTAAGAGGGATATTTTATAGGTCATTAAGTGTAACAAAGAAAACAAATGGCTGGGAAATCAGTTCAGGGTAAATAAACGAGGTTTTCTGATTTTCGGGCAATCCCTGTTCAGGAGAATAGAGAAAGGGCGACGGATTGCCCGAAAATTTGAAATTGTAAGTTTGTTTTTTTGACTCTGAGTGTTCCTCTCAGTGGAGTCTTCCACTTTAATTTAATATATATATATATATATATATAAAGAAGAACACAAATGAAGCAAATATGAAACTAAAGCAAATTAGTTTACCTCTGTTTTAGAAGAGAGTTATGATATTTGACAAAAAAGTATTGCTTATCATCACTGCCATATAGAATGACTCAGGTGTGTGTGTGTGTGATACTTGTGAACTTGTAGTTATACATTACTGAGAGCTTCTTTTAATGACATGTAAGGAGCTCTGGAGTTTGAGTCTCTGAGAATGAATACTTGACGTCATTTCTTACTTAACTCAATAGGTGTTGAAAATAATTAACGATTTCTTCAAAAGCTTAACTAACAATGTTGAAACACAAACATTTTGAATTATTAAGTAACTAGGAGACAAAAGCCGGAAACGGCACGAATTAATAAAGCAATTAGACTGGAATGAGGTGATTTGAACGACAATGAGTGCGACAAGGGTGAGTGGAGAAAAGACCATGGCCACTTAGCGGGCAACCAAATCTGAAAGCAGGACCAGTACTACTTATGATTGGAACTCATATTCTCTTCAGTGCTTTGAATGCTATTGGATCACTTATGGCCCACTTATGGACCACTTTTATAAACTTTTTTGGGTTACCATTAAATCAACAAGCATGCACCATCCAGACAGACTGAGGAACCATTAAGGACCATCTATGGACTTGTTTCGGTGATGTGTGACCACAAAGATCAGTTTATGAATTTGTTTTGATTCATAATGGATATATTAGGGTACATATACAGAGGACGTTTATTTACACAATGAACAATACGCCAATTTTTAGTCGTACATATTTTCTTGGTGACATTCTAATTTGCGATTTCCATTTACAGGGAAATATATGAAAAAGTTATACAAAAGATTTAGTATCCAGTTTCTTATCTAAAGGACTGAAAAATTGTGTTAGTGTCTTTTTGGTTGTCTGGTGAAATTTGGTTACCTTGCTTGGTTATTTCAGACTACAGTTGTTGTTAAAAATCCACATACTATTTTTCTTTGTAAAATAATTTGTAATGTAATACTTAGTTTTTCTGTTTCAAAATTTATACTTCTGTAAGTTTTCTCACTAACCTATAGTCAAAATTTCTATTGTAATTTCTTAATTGTAACTAATTGCACTTTTATGTATGTTTGATTTTTGAATGATTGTATTATTTCTTATATCTCCTCTGTTTTTGTAGGCCTATAAAAAAGGTTTTAAATAAAGACCGAAACGTTGGCAATGAGAGTTTAATTTGAACCTGAAGAACTGACCGAGTCCCGATAAACTATAGTTTTGTTTCTATTCCACGGTTGATACTTTTATCAATATATATATATATATATATATATATATATATATATATATATATATATATATATATATGATCAAACCACAATAAGAAATGGGAAAACAAGACTAAGATCTTTCAACCGTAACAAGCGGTCTTCGTCAGAGTCAAAAACCCAACTGACTTGTCTTCTTGTTTTCCCATTTCTTATTGTGGTTTGATCATTGATTGTTGTTTCACGTGTTTATGTGAAATCTTTATATATATATATATATATAGGGAGAGAGATAGTAAGAGAGGGAGAGAGAGAGAGAGAGGAGACACTACCCTACTTGCCTACTTAAAACGCGTTAAGTGACCGATGCTATAAAGTATGTGAACGAGAGACGGTCATATTGTAGAGAAGTCAGAGTAAGAGCACACTACCTTGACGCTGTATGTCCTCTACTGAATCTCAGTAGAATACCGCTCTACTCACTTGGTTTTCACACTTACTAACGGAATAGTGTACAAAAGCTGTATTATGCTTTAACACTTACGACATTTAAATTTATGTCAGTGGTTATTAGATCATTTGGGCGTATTACTTAAACATTGTATGTCCCTACTGCACCTAAGTAGAATATAACTCCTAACTTTGTTTTCATGGTTACTGATGTAACATCATGAAAGAGTTTAGCTTATTAGTTCAGCTTAAGAGTTTATTAGCTTATTTAAGATAAACTTAATAATTTTTAGATTTATTAGTAAAAATGCTTTAGTAAGAAAGATTGCGACAATTATTCAAGGTTTTTTTTTACCATATAAATCAATATAAATGCTTGCAGTTGTCAGAAAAAATAATAATCTATTAGCGATTTCATTAGAGAAATCAACATTGTGATATTAATAAATAGGCTCTTAGGAAGACTGTGAGAGGGTCAGCAGTAATTCTTGTCGTGCCTTAGGGTCAAAGGCCTAGGACAAACAGCCACAGAGATGAGCAATATACAGCAGCTGATGAAATCAATACCAGTCATTTATTTCAAATATGGAGACCTTTCGAATATTTATTTTTATTGAATTAACGATGGTTTTATCGACAATATAGTTTTAATTAACAGGATTATTTATGGGTTTTTCGTCAAAGTGGCATGGAAGTATAGAATCACTGGTTGATTGAGACACATGCGTATACTTGAACTGTTAGAGTCGCAGTGGATCGTAAAGTGTCAAAGTTAAATACAACCGGCAGCTTTTCAATCAAAAGATATTCAAAACCTTCAGAGCTATTTGTAAATTACTTTAAATTAATTATTTAAGTTTTATGCCGATGGATTGTATATCTGGTTGCATATTGATCATCTAGAACACGAAAAAAAACTTGGAATAAATTCATAACGTTTGCTATATTGATATCTCAATCTTTATTTTGAGCGACAGCCATGATAATATTAATTATAATGATTCTATATTAAAACGCGTTATATTCAACAATTATGTTGAAGTAAAGAGGGTTTAGTTTTTCGAATAGCCATGAATTAGGTAAGAAATAAAGTATTCTAAGAATGTAGTTGTAATTAGCAGTTCCTGGTACGGGACCTACTACTGCTGAATACTGCTGTGTTTGTGAAGTAGTAACTAAATGTCTGTACTCTTTTATTTGGTTCGTCGGTTTAATTCAGTAGTCCCATCCTGTGGGTCGTAATACCAATGCTGCGGTTGAATATTTTTCAACACCCAGTTAAGAACATTAAATAAGGAATAATAATTAAAACTTAATAAGGAATTTATTGCCTTATAACTTAACAATTGCGTAAGAAATTTCGAACAACTTGCATATATGAAACAGCATTCTCCTAACTTCTCATCCTTAAAAACAAGTACCGAAATATATTTAATGTCGAAGAATACTTAAACGTGTGTCATATTGACAACGGACCAGGCGTCTCATGAAGGTCAGATAACATTATCACTGTGAACAGTGATTTGGCAGTATTAAGATGATTAGCGAGGTTATCCCCTTAACCTGTTATATGCAGGGACAAGGTGGAGAAGGTGACCAAGGGCTGGGTCTGACCACCTTCGTTTCACATCCTTCCAACATCCCAAATCCTCTCCTCTTATCCTAGCCCCAATCCAAGGCGTTATGAGATCCGTGCCTAAGGATGGATGATACTGCCGAAGCGGACAAAATAACACCGACAGAGTTTCAGGGATTTTCCGATGTATGATACTAAGGAGAAGGCAGTTTGGAGACCATTCTTCGGAAGTCTCCAAGGGAAGTCTCCTCAATCCCTTCTAGCCCAAAAGCGTTAACTAGTGGGAGCTAACCTACCACAAGTGCACCTAAGGACCCGAAGAAGGAGAAAGAAAGTCACTTTCTCCCGAAACGTAGGGAGCCTGAATGGGCATTATCAATGATGGTTTATACAGATTCTGCAAATAAGAGGAAGAAACACCGTTGCACCTGCTGGCTGACTGACAGGCAACTTTGCTGCACAAGGATTGGTTCATCGGGAAACATAACAAAATCATAGAAAAACTTGTACCGCTGGACCCAGCAAAAGTGCTAAACTTCTTGGAAGTGTTGAAGCTAACTGCTAGAGTACTTTAGTACAGAAGTGGGGATGTACAACAGTTTTTAAGACTCAATGCTATAGTCACCCTGAAATAATAATAATAATAAGGTGATTAGACAATATAAAGACCATACAGCTGTTAGATACAGTGTGATATCACACTGTTGACACTAGATGGCTAGCATTGGCAGTAGTAAGTCGTCGCTTTTACTAAACAGACTGCAACAGGGCTGTTGACCCCACTTGTCCCGTGTTGACACATGTTTCACTTCCTTCACCTGTGCATAACAGCAAATCCAGCAGACCATGTGAGTGCCCACAACAACCAATTTATTTTTGACATGTTAATGCCTTTATTACTCAATTCAGGAAATTAATATGCTGTTTTTCTTTTTAAATGTTTAATACAAAAGTTAACAAAAAAATAACATTGTTGGCTTGGTCAGTAAATGTAGCGAGGGTTCGAAACCTTTAACACTTAATTCTATTAACAACATTATTTCTGTTGTTCAGGTTCTGTACATTAGCTTGCTCAGCCAGATTTGAGTAAAAGTGGATGTTCACACGCATATTAAAAAGAAAGACTACAGTTTTTAATTATCACTCTCTAACAGACTCTCTCTTCCTTTCTATACTTTTGTTTTACTCTTTATTCCTCTGTTTCACTCTCACACTCTCTTATTTGATCCCACTATCTATATCACACTCTAACACACTTTCTTCCTCCCTCTACTTTTGTTTTACTCCTTATTCCTCTCTCTCTCTCTCTCTCTCTCTTCCATTATTTTCTATATATTCCTCCTATTTGCATTCCCATTTAACATCTTTTCATTCTATACCTCACTCTCTCATGTCACCTCTTCTCCCTCTTCTCTCTCGTTATTCTTTGTCTCCTCTCATTTACTCTTATTGTCTACCCTTTTTTTCCATACTCAATGTAGTGTGTGTTCATTCAAATAGGTGTAATAAATCGTAGCTTTCATGTTTTTGTAGGAAGTAGACTGACGCTGAAAAGATTATTACAAGGAGGAAGGGAAGACCGTCAGTGAGTTAGTGTGTCGACGAGGCGACCTTGACGAGCAGGTGAGACCAAAGTACCATCAAACTTTCTCCACTCGAGCAAGCCTCAAGCGCGGCCCTCGAACTCACCCAGCCGAGATCATCTTATGTAACCGCCTGGCCTCCGCTGAAGATGCACGCCAACTTTAAATGTCACAATAAGACTTCATATCTGCGCCTTCTAAGGCTCATGCCAACATGATGCTTACTCAACTGTTACATAAAACAAACCTTTGTTTCAATTATCAAAGTTCACTTGGTAGCGATGTTTGAAATGTTCCGTTATTCAGACTTCAGAACGTGACCATTGTACCTACATAATCTTGACAGTTGAAGAAATGAGATATAAATTTCAAAAATATTTATTACAAATGGATATTTTTTTAGTTGTTAGTTTTACAGTCGCGTAACGTCCAAAACACACTAAGAAACATTTGTTTCACATGTTTACTGTAAAATCTTGTTATCTATAACACATTTAAACATACGTATTAACTCATACGAACATTATCTTACCTATTTAACAAAGATACATCACTTTTACGGGTGCTCCTGAATGAAAATGTTTACTAGAGGTATATAGATAGAAGCAGATGTGAGCCACTATACCCAAAAAACACAGATATCTAACAATTTACAAGTTTAACATTATACTTTTTTTATTCCTTATGCTAAATTAAATGTAAAGATAACAGGGAATGAACGCTTCATCCCTCTTATAATTCTAAACATTCTTATAAAATATGTGGAAACCAGTCTTACTTATGCAATGCTAATAAGAAAGTGAGTGGTTTTATGTAAACCTGACAGTAGTCAATCATTGATGAAGGCATACTAACATGGTTTCATAAAAATTTAATTGTGGGCAAAATGGTCACTGATTGTATTGATGGATATTTGACTGTGAGTAAAATAATCATTCATATACTGATTGTATTGACAGATTTTTAAAAGTGGATAATATGGTCAATCATATACTGGTTGTAATTATACATATATGGCTGAATAATAAGTTATCCTTAGTAAAAGAGAACTCCAGGATTCCCTAAATGTTCATATACATGAGCAAGTCGTATTCAATGAGTTCAATGATGAGAGTTAGATACATATGCATATATATGTATTCATATCATCAGAATTTTAAAGTTCTCTCATAATTATTACGTTTTTGGATGATTAGTAATAAAAATATGATTGGTATAGTTAAGAAATAAACATTGTTTGGTAACTCATGTTCAAACTAAATTATAGTACAGGAAAGATCAATAAGTTCTGATACTTTTCTGAACACTCCATGTAATTTTACAGATTACTTTAGCAAGAAATGCTATAGCGCCAGAGCACATAATATTCACACAATCTAACTAGTGTTACGAGCTTAGCCAGTAAAATTCAAAAACACGATTTTACAATATGACGCTAGGGAAGTCACTCCTTTCTTTTACATAACTCTATAATGTGCCTTTTTGTAAAGAAAAAAAAATATTTCCTCCTTTCACATTTCTATTAACGAGAACGATTGCAAAAAAAATTTAAACAAACTTTTATGAATGAAATTAGAATTTATGAGTTTTGAAATAGAATATCTCATTTTGCAGTTAGTGATACAAGTGATGTATTAGAAATACTTTTGTCATTACACTTTTTGATTAAAATTTTTTTTATTCTTTTAGAATATAGAACATCGACTCATTTATTAGGAACCAATTAAAAAAAAAAATTATTCCTTTATACTAATATGCTATTTCTCCACGAATTTCTTACTTTATGAATTTAGTTAGGAATGAATTGACTTATAAGTATGGTATATTTTCTGAAGTCAACAAAAGTCACAGATGGTAACACCATTATTGCCAATGATGGTCATTTTATTTTATTGTAAGTACAAGTAATATACTTACTAATGTAGTCTGTAAAAGTGAGAAAATACAATATGGACAAAGTACGAATTACAACTCGCAGATGCTAAGTCTCTGAGACCAGGTGACCTTAACGTCGCAGAGATACTTGATAAGCCTATTAAAGAGAGAAAAAAATAATAACGTGGTAATAATTAATTATTTTGTTTTGTAACTGTTTGAGCAACCATATAGCTATGTTGTGTGACCTGTTTGAGCAACCATATAGCTATGTTGTGTGACCTGTTTGAAAGTACTACTGACATTTTATAAAACCCTGACAGCTTAGCTGAATCAAATGAAATAGAAATAGCTTTTAGTTTGAAGTCAGGCAATGAATTGCCATGTTGGAATGATTGCAAAGAAACTTGCTTTTGAGCTGTTCTCAAGACAAGCAGCGGCTTTGGTCTGGCGGAGTGTGAAGTTCACCTTGGTGTTCATTCACACCACGTCATCCCTGACATTCGTTCATTAATACTTTCTCTCTGACGGCCTTCTAGTCGGCTTGATGTAGTCTCGCAATCCAAGCGATTAGTGCTAAAGTCACTTGTCTTCACTCTCTCTTTCACTCTCAATCTCTGTCTCTCTCCTTCACTCACACGAGCACTTTGTAAATATAAAAAAATAATGTAGTATCATACAAAAAAACGGAAAAATAAAAATAAAAAAAATACACAAAACAGAAAAAAAATCCAATACCATCCATTGTGTTAAACAATATTATTTTTGAAAAGGGCTATACATGAAATGAAGATAAAACAAAATAGATGTACTCAGGCTGGCAAAATGTTTTATAATGACAGTTTTACTCAAAATTAGGCGAATATAATATCAATGAAATTCTATGAAATGATAGTAAAAATTAACAATTAATATACCCATTGTATTCATTAAGTTGAATAATATAAGCATTAAAAGGTTACAAGAGGCTGGAAAGGTTTAGTGGAATCAATTAAACATTCAGTCAAATCTACTTTTACCTATAAGACGCTGAACGTTCTATCTGTTAACTCTGGAATATGTTAGTGTCCTTGAACAGTCTGCTGACCCGCTGTTCAGACAATACCTCATTCTCAATTCTATATTCATCAATATAATGAATCCATGATATTGCTAATAGAAGTTAAATAATAATCATTGTTTTAAACGCTGGGACTCCAATAGATTTGTTTTAGCTATTGTTTGTTCTATAAACTTAATGGACATTTAATAATAAAGTTATTAAAGATTTTATTGTGAAATATTCAGTCCGGTAGGTGTACAACTCAGTTTAACTCTAACATTCTATTGGTGTTATAGAAATTGTTTCACATGCCTAGTGAGGACAAAACTAGAGCATTAATGCTTCAGTCGAGTAGGCATGGATCAGCCCTAGTGGGGATTGAACTACAACATTAAAGCCTGTACTATGTAGACATGGTAAGGACTCAACTAGATCATTAAAGCCTCAACCTAGTATGCATGGATCAGTCATAGTACAGACTGAACTAGAGTATTAAAGCCTCATCCGAGTAGACATGGATCAGTCATGGTACAGACTGAGCTAGAGTATTAAAGCCTCAACCTAGTACGCATGGATCAGTCATAGTACAAACTGAACTAGAGCATTAAAGCCTCAACCTAGTACGCATGGATCAGTCATGGTACAGACTGAACTGGAATATTAAAGCCTTAACCGCGCAGGCATGGATCAGTCCTGTTAAGGGCTGAACTAAAGCATTAACACTTCAATCAAGTAGGCATGGATCAGTCCTAGTGAGGATAGAACTAGAGCATTTATGATTCAATCGAGTAGGCATGGATCTGTCGTAGTGGGGATTAAACTACAACATTAAAGTCTCATTCGAATAGGCATGGATGAGTGATGGTACAGATTTAACTAGAACATTAAAGCAGCTTCAATCGGTAGGTATGAATCAGTCCTAGTGGGGATTAGGTAGAGAAAATTCAAGTGAGCTCTGAGTTCCGGGATGGCAGGGTTTACCCTTTGGTGATGGTATTGGAGTAAAGGAGAGAAAAATAAAAACCAAGTATGATCAATCATCAAGAGTATGTCCATGATCAATGAGCCATGGGTATTCCTAAAACGCAAGCAAGTAGTCATCTGCGTCTGTCTGTTCGGCAATAAACACTTAGCTTAACATATATTACAAAATATCATGTTTTTTATTTGTTTAATATTTGTTTCATGATTCAATTAAGTTTTATTTTGTTGAATATCACATAATATGACATGCTATTATGAAATGAATAGTACCTGTAAACAAAAGGGCCAACTTCTTGTAGTTTAGGCTTCTCGCCATTGTTGAGAAACCTTGCTGGGTTCGTGACATTGAAGACCCAGACTTTTGTTAGCCTGTTCACACCGACAGGTTTCTGCCAGTAGTAGTAACTTAGTGTTCCATTCCATAACCTTAAGTTCTGAAACAAAAACAATACATTAAAATCGCTATTAGTAGTAGTTAAAGAACTATGTTATTTGAGAGAAAAAATGCAAGATAATGAGCATAAATAGTATTTATTGGGGAAAGAGTACTTTTTAGTTTACAATAAACAGAGCAGGATACATAGTTCAAAAAGAAATATTTATGAAACTATTATAAGTAAAGATAAATGAGCACAGTAGACTAGGACTAAGGCTCTGTGTTTTGAAGAATATATATTAAGAAAATATTAACTTTTTTTTAAGTACCTTTCAACGTTATTAATAGAACAGGTATATATACAAAGTATCGGAAAATTCCATTTGAAATTTATGTGACAAACAGACTGCCCGCAGTCCGCTCGTCCGTCCGTCCAGGGGTTTGGTATTGCCCGGGGGATAAATCTGCTTTATTATATAAATAAAAAAAGAATGAGTTTACTCTAATTTTCTTTAAACCTGTGGATCTTATATTGTCCGCCAGGGGGTCAAATATTAGCAAGCTCAGATAATATGAAATCAACAATGTGGTGGAATTAACACAAGAAGGTGATAGAATTGAATGCCTTTTCAGCGTCTCTTGGAGGAGTATCCACTTTTCTGTTGTCCTCGCACCTTCAACAGCAAAATATCTCAGTCAAAAAGGAGAAAAGTGGATACAGAGTGTCTGATTTGTCAAGAAAAATGGAAATATCTTATATGTTCACAGAAGTGAATGGGAAACCCTATGCCAGCAGTAAGTTCGGTGCTTAAACAATACAATATTCAGCACCATTATGAAGCTCAGCATGGTGAAAAATACAGCTTGTCAAATCATTCATGATCAAAACTTCTTTTATAATTTTAATTTTCTACAGATATTGTTGTACTTTCTTTTTGTCTAAAGCAGGAATGTCAAACTCATTTCGGTCTGGGGGCCGAATTCAGTTTAATCTGGTCTCAAACGGGCCGGACAGTAAGTCATTCCAAAATTGCATAGAACTAACAGTAAGTCACTTTTTCTCTGTGTTAGTCATAATAGTGACAATTAGTGCAGAGAAGAATAAGTTAATTATAAAAAAATTATTCTATGAATTTTCCTTTCAAATGAACAACCTAATAACTCATAAAAGTATGTGGAAGTTTAACAACATCTTTTTGTTAGTTATAGCACAGAGAACTGAGATAACAGAAGGCAAATGAAGCGATGGTGTATCTAAGGAAACAATAACCTGTTTTCACCCGGAGTCGAGAAGCCAGTGATGAAAGTCAACTACGTAATTGCGAGTCAAATAGTATTAGCATCAAAGCCGTGCAGCGATGCAGAGTTCGCCAACAACTGCAAGCTGATAAATTGTGTGCCCATTGAGAATCCTTTCGTCAATATTAGTTTGACAAGAAATACAGTAGCAGACAGGATTTCGTAAATATCGGCAGATTTGGACTGTCAACTAAAAAGCTAAGTGAAGACATTTTTGGCATATTCTGTTGCGATTCATGGGAGTATTAATATTCATTTGTTCATATTGCTTCTCACGTGTTAAAAAACAGTGGAAAACAGTTCACAAAGCTGTGATTAAATGTTAAACAACAATATTTTTATCACTGTGGTCAGTTTTATGCATAACGTACTTAAATAAATGTTAAACTACAAAACGTTGTTGTTAAGGTTGCACATACTTTTATAAGTTATTAGGTTGTTCATTTAAAAAAAATTCATTTAATAAAGATTAAATTATCAGCACTAATTGTTAGTATTAGGAATAGTAGAGAGTAAAAAGTGACTTACTGCTAGTTCTATGTAATTTTGGAGTGACTTACTGTCCGGCCCGCTTGAGACCAGATTAAACTGAATTCGGCCCCCAGACCGAAATGAGTTTGACATTCCTGCTCTAGACAAAAAGAAAGTACAACAATATCTGTAGAAAATCAAAATTATAAAAGACTTTTTCATATCTTTTCATCAATGATTTGACAAAGTTATAGTTCTTCAAAAACTAACAACCAAAAACTTATATTTCTTTTTTATTTTACTATTTATATTGATTGATTTAGTTAATTTGTATATATATCTGTTCTTCATGAGTATTGTACATGTATTATGCTGAACGGACTGTATCAGCTGGGCTTAAACGGCTTAATAGCCTAAACTACTTAGTTTTGTTTAGGGCTATTGAGAAAATCTAAGCAAACTCATGTTTCTATTGAAAAAGTTCGAGTGAGACTTTGGGAGAAACTTAGGCTCGTGACAGTTATGTATGATAGTATACTCAAGAGTCGTTGAATGGATGTATGGGGAGAAAAGTATATGCTGGTTTCATAAATTTTGTTTTATTTTAATAGTAACTTCGCCTTCTTTCATATTATGTATTATTTTTTTCTAAGTTCAGGATCTATTGATATGTCTATGTACTGGTACTACCGTGTATGAACTAAAAAAAAGATGTTAAAGTGCTTCAATTATCGAATGTATTCAATTTATATCAAATCAAGACACAATAATGGTGGAATCTTATTAACCTTTTTATGACATTAATCTGTTCTTCTGACGATTGACAGCGTCAGATGTTGATATCAACAGCTTTGAAGAAATTTAAGTTATGGTTTCCCGAAGGTTGAGTTATTTCAGCACAGTTTTACTATATGGTCCACCATACTCTAGTTTTATAGTTACCAAAGATAAATTAAGCAAGAGTTGTTTCAGAGTGTTTTCGTTATCAGTCCTAGAGTTCGAAATATAATGATTAATGATATATTAAATGACGTGACGACTAAATCTCTATTGTATGCAGATGATCCTAATCGCCTGGTGATCAAGTGTTAATATTCGGCCAGTGTAAACATTGGCCAACCCTAGACAAATGCTCAAAAAAGAAAAATGTCAACCAACTATCAAAAATCAACCTTTCAACTTTTCAAACTGTCAGCAAAGAACTATGATTTAGACATGTTTTTTTCATAATCAGCCCTATCCTGGAAATAATGATTTCCAACTGTTGAGTCCTGCTCAAAAGTGGACTGATAAATTCTATGAAGAACTCAAAGCCCTTCAGGTAGGTTAGGTTGCAGTGGTAGTCCCACAAGGGAACACACGTAGGACGAGCACTGGCCCTTCAGGTAGCTCTAGAGAAGATTGTGAAATTGAAATTCAGCAAGGTAGTTCTATTGTTTGATTCGAAAAGAGATCTAACTGCTAATTGCTAGAGTGGAGGTACTCAATGGGGGAGAATTTTTTTTCCTTCAAAGTAGTACTCCTACTTGGAGGGAGTTTATTGTAATATTTTCACATAATCAATTACAATGGGGGTTAATGTGGGTTTTCAAGAGGTGATGGAACAACAGCAAGTTTACATAGTCAGAAAAACTATTGTAGGTTTTGACCTCTTAATTATAAATCAAAAAATATTATTTTGATTGAATTGATATTTTATATATCAATCATATTTTTCATCAGCATTAAATTTGTAAAATTCTATTATAAACACATTCTAAATAAAATTGTATATATATATATATATATGAACGTATAAGCCACAAGGAAAAAGTAAAAAACACAGAAAATATGCTCTAAGGCCTTTCAATTATATGTCATCAGAGAGCAAATTGAAAGGCCTTAGTCATATTTTTTGTGTTTTTTACTTTTTCCTTGTGGCTTATACGTTCATTAGTTTTCATCACGTGTTTATTGTGATTATTTAGTATATATATATAATCCTTCCTATTGATATCCACTCTAATTCCCATGGACTGGACTTTAATCTCTGCTTCCTTGTCCAACTCCTTAATCAGATCCCTATACCGTCTTCTAGAGTGACTTTAACAGCTTCAGAGGACGCAATTATCTGTCTTCTCAAAGCCCGCTCTCCCCCTGCCCTCAACTTGTAGAGTAAATTTTTTTTAAAATTATGATTTTTTTTTATTTATTTAATTTTTTTTATTTATTTTTTTAAATGGCTCATTGCTTCATTTCATATTCTTCTCTTTCTGTTATCGTTATTTTTATTTGTTCTTTTTTTAGTTATTTTTCTCTCTGTAGTTAGTAGCTTTCCTAGAGTGGCCAGCAGAGTGCGTGAATGATCGTCCGAGCATTTGACCGTCCGTTAAATGTCCAAATATCGTTGTGAGTCTTTTTTGTAAGTGTTTTTATCTGTTTCTCTTTCCTTTGTGAACTATATATATATATATATATATATATATATATATATATATATATATATATATATATATATATATATAGTTCACACAGGAAAGAGAAAAAACATATAAAGACACACACAAAAGACTCACAACGATATTTCGACAGTCGTTGTCATCGGGCAGAAGTAGTCCTTTTGAAACTAACTGATATATATATATATATATATATATATTATCAGTATCAGTATCATATATAGTATATATATATATACTAATAAATAAAAAATAATAGGATTTTTAATAATATTTGAATATTATTTAAAATGTACGTTTTAAAAAAGATTATCTTGGATGAAGTAGGGGGCAATTACATTCGGACAATAGTGAGAAGGGTGCAGGGATCCTGCAAGGCAGAGTGTGCCCTGTGCTAGAGTATGCAAGTTAGTTTATTCTACTCTACTAGTTCTACTAGTTATGCTCTAGTTTTACAACCAATTATAACCTAGTACTTAATCCTACTTAATAGTACGGATAATGTCTTCACGTTAAAAATAAATTTCTGAGCTATTCAACTCGTATAAGACATACAGTTTTCTTTACATTCCTCAGCATGTTAAATAAATAGAGAAATAGACAATTTTTCCTTTTATTTATGTTGTAACTGTTATAATTTTCAATCATGATTAACAATTGGGGTATATATCACCCCAAAGGATAGAAACCATTGAAACCAAACACTGGTGGCACGAAGAAAAGAATGTTTTTTTTTTTCATATAACAGTTTCCATAAATCAGTTGTATTTGCAAATCATAATATACACAACAGTAATTTGGTTGACACAGATGTCTCTTATATTGAGTTTGTCAATCAATCTATCTATCAAAAGTGTATCAAATACAATATATTTTATTAGCAACTTCATGAATACTTTAAGCCTAGTAGCATTTCATGCAAATTCATTTTATTATAGAATAAAGTAACCAAACCTGTTGTCTAACAAGACAAAAAGCATGCCAGATATATCGCCATCTTACAAATGGCTTTATTAGCATCGATCAATATAAAATAAGTTCGAATTTTAAGCACCCAATTTACCACTCACCCAACCAGCTGGCTTACATCATCACGTCGTCAAATCATTTTATGCTCATTTTTATTTTTTCCGTAATATAACGCTTCTCTTTAAGGATAAATTAGTTCAACTTTAATAGAGGTGTAATTTTAACAAATAAAAGGTTTTTCTTGTTAATTACATAATTTTCAAAATTTCGATTTAACATAACTTTGGCTTATTTTACAAATTTTTACAGTTTTATCCTTAATGATATAATTTTCTAGATTTTAGAGTTACCTTTTTTTTTTTGAATTTTCATTTAATTTAGAAATTTAATTTGGACTTAGAAATTGTGTTTCATTTGATAGTTTGAAATTGTTTGAGTAATGCTCAAACCGTATTAACGAGTTCTTTTTGTATCACATTACATTAATTGCATCAGGAATAATCAACAAGTGTCTACGTATTTAATTTCGTTCAGTTATGACGTCATCGAAATACGTTTGCTCAATTTTGTACAATTTAAATTATTTTGTTGTTGATTTTAAATTAATTTTAAACAATTACGTTATTTTTGGATTTTCTTGTGATCGTTTACAGAATCAGAAAGGCTATCAGAAAGCACATTTCTACTAATTCAAAAAGTTGTTTTTGGTAATGATTCAAATTTTTTTATTTTGAATTATTTTTAAACAATTCCAAACTTTTGCCTTTCTTTGCATTTTGTTTTAGATTCAGAAAGTGTAATTCATTTTGAAAAGTTGTTTATAGGCAATTAAGTAATTTTTTATTTTAAATTATTTTTAAATAACTGCACACTTTTTGGCGTTCACTGCGTTCGTTTTTAGATTTAGAAATTTTTATTTCTAGCAATTTCTAGCATTTGAAAAGTTTTTTTTTGGAATGATGTCATTTTCTCATTTTGATTTCTTTTTTACCAATTTCACACTTCTTCACATCTGTTTCTTTTTGTTTTAGAATCAGAAAGTTTATGGAAAAAGTTAATTTTTACCAATTCGACAAGTTTTTTCCAGTGTAGGTATAATTTTTTTCATTTTGAATAAATTTCATTCTTAATCAATTAAAATAAAAATATTAAATTTATTTATTTTTATAGAATAGCAATGCTTTCAGAATTTCAATGCCAGGCCTGTTCTATAATTAGAAAATGGGCTTATTTGTTAATTAGGACCGTGCTATTAATAGATAAACCACAATATCAAGTTGATGTTCTATCAGAAATCTAAGATTTGTCCTACTCAAGATTACGTCCAGTAGGAATCCTTAATTAGATTTTAATCCTTAATTAGTATTAATTAATTAGTTAAAAATCCTTATTCGATCTCGATCATTTTCTGTACAATAACTTCGTTTATGGTTAACATAATAAAATCAAAGGTTTTTAAATTATATTTTATAGGATAAAAATAAAATTCTAGGTATTAAAAATGTAAGCAAATATTTAACTGAATACTAATAATACTGTCAAAATTATGTAACTAGAAAAGAAATTGATGAAGGCGAAGGAAAACAATTACCTATAATTCAGAGGTCACTACCGGGGTCGTTGTAATATAGGTGAAAGTTACTAATACATAATACTGTGTGCTTTATCTACAGTGAACATTATTACAGTAGTACTTTACTGTGTACTACATACTGTAAACTCAATTGATATATATTAAGCTAGAGAGAATCCATATTTTTGTTTAATGTCACATTGAGTAACCTATTTTTTATTTTTATTGTTTAAACCGATCCCCTAGCGGGTGATAACATCAGCCGTTTGAAGGCTTTTTGTTTGATCGGTGATTCTACAGATTCTAAATGAGAGTCCTAAATTTTGCCTAACTCAAGTGCATTTCGAGTAGGGATCTTTAACGAGTACCTGACATCGCGCACAGATTTATTCACCTCCGGCGTGAATAAATCGAGTCTCAGGTGTGGATCGAAGCCTGAACATACCAGTTCAGAGGCAAGTACGTTAACCACTGAGGTAATTTGGCCCCCTGAATGATCTATTGTCACGTAAATAAAATAAATATTAACCGATTAAAAGAACAATTTAGTGAGCTATAGAATGCTAAAAGTCTGTTGGAGTTTTAGATTATGACAAAAACAGTGTTGCTCAAAAGAAGCCAAATGTTTCAACGAAAAAGACACTAAAAGAAGCTAATCCTGCTTTTTTGATTGGATTAATTTTATAGTTTTTTTTTTATTGACTGCTATATGATCATTTTAAGCCCAGTAGCAATTCATGTAAAGTCATTATATTACATCATTAAGGAACTAAAGTTGTTAAGTAACAAGGCAAAACGCATGGTAGATATATCGTCATGTTACAAATGGCCTTATTAGCATCGATCAGTTTGACATGAGCTTGAATTTTAAGCACCCAATTACTACTATACCAACAAGTCATTGGTACGTTTAAGAGGCCAGGGTAGCCCAGTGGCTTACGTCTTCACGGGATTTGACGCCACTCTGGCCCTCGATTTATTCTCCCGGGAGGTGAAACAATCTGAGAACGTCGTCCCTAGGAGAGGACGTTAAGCCGGGTGATACTTCAATATGCGTGGTACCGATCAGTGCGTTCTACCCCACCCTGCGTACTACGGACTGCTTGTATTCCAATTGTCCTTTCCTGTCTAATGTATATCGAATAAACATCCTATATATGAAAATACAATTAATTAAAATACAAATTCAATATAATATATTTTATTTTAAATAATATTACATGTGCTTTATGGTAAATATATACATATATATAAATTTCACATAAACACGTGAAATAAGAATCGATGATCAAACCACAATAAGAAATGGGAAAACAAGACTAAGATCTTTCAACCGTAACAAGTGGTCTTTGTCAGAGTCAAAAACAAACAGAGGGTTGAAAGATCTTAGTCTTGTTTTCCCATTTCTTATTGTAGTTTGATCATTGATATATATATATATATATATATATTATCATTAAATAAATTTATATACACTATATTATCATATAGTATAAATAAAAATACTTAAAAGTACTGGATCAATATTTTAAACTTATATATATATATATATAACCAATTAAAAAGAAGGTAGCACACAGATAGACAAAAGAATAACTCACTTCTACATTTCGATAATTCGACCATCGTCGTCATCAGGAGGTGAAGAATCCCGCAAGAAGATAGAGCGGCGACCTTCTTCGAGCAGGCACCGCTCTACCTTCCTGCGGGACTCTTCGTCTCCTGATGACGATGATGGTCGAAATATAGAACTGAGTTATTTCTTTGTCTATCTGTGTGCTACCTTCTTTTTAACTGGTTTTTATTTAAAAGTCCTCTGTACCGTTTAATTTAATTATACATACATATAAACACGAGTTCAACATTATTTCGAGCTCGTATAGTGTCCAGTTTGTATCGTCTTTCCGTTCATTAAGTGAATATATATCTATATATTATTGAAGTTAGCAGCAGATTCTGCGTTGACTGATTTCTTACTAATGTTTTTTAGTTTCCTGACTAGTTTACGGTAATTTACTGGTATTTTTCAAAAGAGTTCTGGTAACGACATGAGGGAACGATAATGTAGAACACTAAACAGCTATTTAAAAAATTTAATATCTAATGAAAGCAAAAAATTTAAGAAAATATAAATAAATTGGTGAAACAAGTAATTTTTTTACCTTAGTCATATTGTCGTAGATATTAAAATTTTTAAGGAGTGTTTAGTGTTCTACATTATCGTTCTTTCATGTCGTTACTAGAACTCCACTGGAAAATACTAGCAAACCACCGCAAACTAGCCAAGAAACTAGGAAACATCAGTAAGAAATTAGTCAGAGCAGAAGCTGCCGCTAACTTCAATAATACTTGTTTGAGAGAAGACATGTTGCCATCATACACCTATATATACATAACAAATTATTTTTATTTTCTGTAAACAATTTTCATATCTCTAGAAAAACGCAATAAAAATTATCTTAATTTTTCTCAATATTTTCCAAAAATTCTAAGTTTGTTACCACGCTAAGGTCCAGAATCTTTGATAGATAAATTTTTTATTTTACACAAATATGAACCTCATAGTTTGGGAGCAATTATACATGACGAGAAAGTTACTTTCTTAGATTAGATTGAATTAGCACTTTAAAACGTTGGTCCGAGCTTGTTTATATGTTCAGTTGTCGTTGAAGAACCGAGACAATCTCTGAACTACTCTGACTACACTTGAGTTAGGCAAAGTTAGGACTTCCAATGTAGAATGCTCATTGTGTGTGTGTGTGTGTGTGTGTGTGTGTTTTCAGAAAGGGCTTAAGTATGTTCTCTTGTTTGATAGCCATGAATTATTAGTTCGCATAAATTCTCTAGCTTCCATCAATTATCTGACTTGTATAATCGTAGATAAGGAGTAGCAAGGTAAGTTGGGATCTCCTGTACCAAACCACTCATTAAACCTGACTGATTGTCTGACGTCAGTACTAAATCATAACCTTGAAAGCAAAAATTTAAACTAAACAACCCGGCGTAATTTGATCTACTGATTAAAGGTAGCATAGTCATAAATGGCAAGTTACAAGTCATTGGAACTACTCGTACACTTGTGGTTCACATGTAATTCTAATTAATCAACAAATTGCTGATTTACTTAATTTGAGATTAATTGAAATAAAGAGTATTTCAAAAATTATCAGTGGATCGAATATCACGACAGCTCTACTTCTTATTAAATTTCGCATTGGATTGAGTACAGACTAAAAAATAATAACTTCCCTTGTCACCTATAACTTGATGTTGATGCTTGTACGATGTTCGGTTCTCGTACAAGCTCTGAACTACTCTGAACACATTTGAGTTAGGACTCCCAATGCAGAATGCTCATTGTGTGTGTGTTATCCGAAAGGGCTTATGTATGTTCTCTGTTGGACGGCATGATTTATCAGCTATCATCAATTCTTTGGTTTTTTATCATCATCAAGACATTTTAGTTGATTCAAGATGAAAATTTAAAAATGTATCAAGATGCTAATAGCCACAAGTTAGGTCGACCGATTTCATTATCAGAAGATTTCCAGTTCAGATGATATTATAGAAGTAAATGTAAATGAAAATTTAAATGTAAATAACTTTAATGATAATTTAGATCACAAAGAGAATAATACAAATAAAACTATTTTGGAATTAATTGACAAATATAAACATATGTTTGCTCAGGACAAATTCGATATAAGGAGAGTTTAGTTAGCCAAAGACAGATTAAAAGTTCCTAACTTAACTTCTACGTTAAATTTTCAATCTATTTAAAGCTTAGATTTTAAATTAGACATATACAAATCTAGTGTTAATGTTTTAACTTGCTACGAGCTATGTTGGCAGAGTTTTCTTGTGACAAAATGTGAGGACAAACCAACAAACTGACAGACAGACCAAAACTTACCTAAGGGAGGATTCGGTTTCTCTAATGTATGAAACGTAAAGATAACTTGAAATGAGTCACTTCTAAGCAATATACCGACAAAACCTTTCTTTTATATATATATATATATATATATATATAAGGTATTAATACTTTTAGAGTAATTATTTTGGCACTAAACTTCTTTTATTTTCATCCAGGTGATATGGAGGATGGACTATAATTGTTTCTGCTTGATCATTTTCAAGAGCTGTATAATTTTTAAGGAGAGTACCAATCTTGAAATAATGATAGACTTTCATTTAGTGTTATTATAATGTGTAGCAAGTGGTATTGGTGAACTATATTACGCAAGTAATGAACTACTGCAACAATGGAACCTGTTTTCAATTCGAAGGTGAACAACAATTTTAATGAATTCAGATCCAGTTTTTTTGTAATAGTTTTAACTTATTTTTATGACGTTTATTATGAATTGAATTTGCTCTGGTGCCACGTATTCGCTTGGTATATGCTTTATAATTTCCTGTATCCTTCATACGAGAGCCAGTTCAATTAGATGATTCAGATTTTAACAAAATCACATGGATCATGTTTTAAACTTATTTCTTGCTTATTGTCATTAAATTAAAACAAGATATCAGTAAGCTTAACAAATGGAATTAACATATGTGTATCAGAAAATTTACAATTTTTTTTAAATTCTCATTATGACAGATTTAAAAAATAGTTAACTTTATATTTTTTTCAAGTTTAGAAAGTCAAAAAAGCTAGTTTCTTGGTAGAAACTTATTAAATTTGGATTGACCCTGTTTTACTAACTGTGGGTAACACAGTGTAATTCAGCAGTAATAGGTCCGTGACCTGGACCTGTTAATTACAACGCGCTCTACAGTGCGCGGAAAGAATCTTTGGTAGTCGGGCATATTTTATTTGCACGGCATATTTGCAAATTTGCAATTTATTTAATTAATTAATTAAATAAATAATATATATTATATATATGGTACAATATAATATATATATAAAATATAATAATATATTATATATACAATAATATTATATAATATATTAAATAATATTTATATATATTAAAATAATTAATGTATTTTATTTAATTAATTTGAAATTTGCAAACATGGCCATATTTGCACTGGTTCTTTAAATTAAAATCAGAAGGGAAAAATTGAAACACTTTTTTCTTATATTTAAAAACTCCTATGTTCTCAGATTTTATCTTCAATTTTTCTGTAGCTAATTAATCAATAATTAGTTATTGTTAATCAAGCCAGTAATAATATTTCCTGAAAAAGAGGCTGCAGCAATAATTTTAAGGGAAATTTAGGGGAATCATGCATTCCAAATGCAAAAATGCATTTTTACATTGGATTGAAAAAAAATTATGATAGATTCATTAATTAAACACTGGTCGTTTCGAGTGTTTGTAGCCTAGAATTATGTTGATAAAGAAGTAGTTAATTCTAGGTGGCACATGATATGTGGAACATAATATACCAAACGGAAGCTTACAAATTCTGTAATTTTAGACCAAGAAATGATTTAAGATATTTATCCTTCAGCACTATCTTATGTCTTTTTATCACATTTGGGATACAAGAGTGCTGTATATAGAATTATTATGTTATTTTGATATATGCATAGGTACATTTACTGATAAATTTTTGTAGGAAAAGAATATTGAAACAAATAACCTCACTAAAATATGTAATAATAAGGTTTATTTTGCTTCTTTCATAAAGAATTAAGAATATTTGCATAACGTGTAATGCTAAAAAATTAAATTTTTAAAAAAAAAAAAAGAATACATGATTTGGGTTCCAATATTTTGACGCTTTTCAAAATTTAAAACGAAATAAGATATATAAATTTGGCAATATTCTTAAGTAACAGCGGCTGGACGTATTTAAATTGTGTAACCAAATTCACTAAATTTAAAATAAAACTATATAATTTTAAATATTTGAAATTGAAACAGGTTTAAAATTAAAATATGGTTAAGATGTAATGAGTGCCAGTCAAAAACAACATAAGTATTTTTTAAATTATTACGAAAAAAAATAAGGAACAAATCAGGAATTCTTATTTTAGAAATTTAAAATAAGGAATCTCTTCGTCAGTCTTATAATTTACCATTAAAACTTTTCAAAATCAATTTTTTACTTCTATAATTAAAAAACCTAATAAGTATAAATCTTTATAATTTTGCTCTCATAGGCACTTAGGGCAGGCGCTGATTGTGCTCTCCACAATGGGGTTTTTTGCACCTATGAAATAGTCTTTGCATCCTTTAAGTTTTGATGGAAATAGGCAAATATTTTCTTTTTTTGGCTCAGTATACCTTATCTTTGTGGGAGGTTCGCCGTTTTTTGGTAAATACTACAAATTTTTTCTTTTATATTGGTAGGCAAGGTAAGCATTTTGCTCGTCTCCATCCAGGGATAAGCTATTGTGAGCTTTTCATGAAACTCAACGTCCACGGGTTTTTCTTTCTGGATATGACATTACACAGAAATAATGTATGAATTTAAAAGTCAATTGAAGATCCCATAAAAATGGCCATGGGCCACCTGTTTGTCTTGCGGCTACAGGACATTGACGAGCACATTTGGTCGAAAGTGTCGACTCCCCTTTGTTTCATTATAAAAATGAATCACAGTATTCGGCATCACTCTGTACTTCGTCTTCTAATAAATTATCTTCAGTTTCACTGTCCGACCCCTAAATTTCTTCATCGCTTGTTTCATGCAACAGCCGACTGATTTTGCATCCGCCTATATCAATTTGTGACGTCATTGTATTCTTTTGGTCGTGGCCTATAACAATAAAAATTACTTATACAAAAATATGTACAATATTCGCAAAAAAGTCGTAATAGTACATATTCCCAAAAGTAAAAAAACTGACACTAAAGATAACCATAAACGTCACATCGACGTACAGCAGGTAAATATCTAGGAAAGTATTGCACTTACCGGAACGAAACGGGTGCGTCCTGCAAGCTCCAACGGCCGAGTGAGTTGGCAGGAACGGCGAGTTTAGGGACGCGAAAAACAAACGAGTTATATTGATTTTCTATAATCGATTACGTCGATTCGACGTAGGTTATCTATCTAGGGTTAAATATCAAGAATTGTTAAATCTAAAATTCCAGAAACAGCCATTTGATGGATAGAGAGAGATGTGCAAGCAGCAGTTTGGTATGTTATGTTGGCACCTTGTGTAAAGAAAGGAAGGCATTATTTGAACACCACCTCGAGCCAAGGGCATACTTCTAATCATCCAATTAACAGAGAATTCCGTATACTAATGCAAGCTGTGATTAGCAACGGATACTGATTTATTGTGCTACTAGCTTTGAAAGGGTGGTAAATCTTGACATCGTAAATTATTCTGTGTGTGAAAGAGAAGTGCGGTATTTTAGGTATTTTAAGTGATAAAGTCGTCAGTCCCATTTATAATTTGAAGTTGTATTCGTATTATTTTAAATTTAAATCACAAGTAGATCAAATAAATAAATTGATAATTTAATAATTCATTTTATGCTTATTTATTCATAAGGAATACAAAATAGAATAGGGTAAGAGACACTAGGTCTTCCACAAAAGCTTTCATCCATCGACCTGTTTTGACCTCTGTGTACCACAGCCTTTTGGCCACATCACGAATTAACCAGGTCGATGGGTCTTTTACGTGCTGCCCATTTAGCCACTTGGAGTTCAAGAGCAGAACTCAAGATCTGAAAGCACCTGAGGTCACCTCGGGGACAACGCATTTCGACCACTTAATGTTCATCGTCAGGCTGCTTCTGCCTCAGTAAGGTGATGTTTAATGTTCAAGGAGTCATATGATACTAGTGTTTCTTCCCTTCATGATTAGAGTGAGTAGATACCATACAATAAATCCTTTCATAGCTCGTGGGTGAATAAAAAGTAAATTTTCTAAAATGTGAGACAAAAATTGTCTCACAATACAATAAGATGACTATTGTATAGTCGAAAGCTTGTAAGGTAATAAATTAGTTTTCATTCGTTTAACTAGTCATGTAATGTTAATCTAACTTTGGATATTGTTTATATGTCTCTGGTAAAGTTAATTTGGAAATTACCCCAAACTGAAAGGAGAATAATGAAAAAGTTAGAGACAAGAAAGCAAAAAAGTTGTCTATGCAGAGGCTGCTGCATATTTCAATTCAACAAAGTAATATGTAGATATTAAAGAAGAAGTCAACATTTAATGAGGATTTGAAAATATAAAGATGTATAGGATGATGAGAAAGCGGATTTTAGCAGCAAAGCAATATGAAATTCCCCAACTTGTTGGGAATGAATTGATTCAACAATAAGAAATTGGCATGTACAGTATAGAAGGAAACCCAATAAAGCTTGAACCTAATGGCTCAAGCATGATGGTAGTGGAAACGTAATCAAGTAACTAGGGCAATAGGTCTAGCCTGACACGTAATGCCTCCTCAGACTCCTCCGGTAAAGGCCACTCAGCGTGTCACCACCTTGGCGGACTATGCAGAGCTTTCCCTGCCTCCTCCCACCCCTGCTACAATGCACTTACTTCAAAGTATCTTCCACTCAAACCGTTCTGATTCAAATCCTTTGAATAGTCAATATACCTTTTCAGTCAGATGCAATTTAACAGATTTAGTATCTTCTTGAACTCGGTTCAGTTGTTACGTAGAAGATTGCGGGCCACAGACTGGTATTGCTCGAACAAAAACAAGGAAGCTTTTATCAGTAAAAAAAAAATGTAAAAATGAGAATGATTTTAAAGAGTACTAGAAGATGTTGCCAATTCCTGAGATGCTACAGCCAATGCAATCACTCCTGAACTTCTTAATTTAGAGAGAATTAGTTTTATTAAAAACTTTTCTGTACTTTTCGATGCATTGGGAGCCCTACTCTATCATTTTTATTGAAATAGATGTATCAAAAGAAGAAAATATAGACAATATAACAGTGTTTTTTTGATTACGGACATAATTTTGTGCTATTAATATTTTACTTATACTAATTTGATAATTTCTAAAACTTCTGTTAACTACAATAAATATCATTTGAAGATAATATTAAACAATTATTTCATCTTCCCGTCGATTATTCATTAAATTTTCTCTTTCTAAATTTATTTAATTAAATCAATATAATTTAAGTCAAAAACCGTTATTTACCGCGTTGACGTCATTTATATCAGGTTTTGGAAGCATATTTTATAGAAGTCCCCGCGGCGCATACGGTAGCGCGCAGGACCTCCAATGCCAAGGGCGTGGGTTCGATTCTCACAAAACTTGTAATATTTTATTCAGTTTAGAGCGTGTGCATATATTTAAACACGAACATCAAAGTTTAATAACTATATGGTCAATGTGGTCAATTTTCTTCTAAAACCTATTGCCACTGCAACATATCCTAACCTGAGAGTCCAACAACCGGTTAGTCAGGCAACATTGTAAAAGGTTGATTGTTTTACAACTAGTTTTGAACTCTTTGGATCAAATGTGGGGACAGAGTAGCATGATGGCACACGCTCGGTTGGTAGATCTGAGAGAACACTACACCGTTGGCTCCGAGCCTGTACATTGTCAGGCATTCGTTAAACATCTATACTCTAAATATACTTGAGTTAGGCAAAATTTGCGCCTCTCAATGTAGAATCCCTAGGGAGACACTACATCCCCCCTATAGAATGAGCTTCAGATGTGTAGACTTTCAGCAGCCCTTAGATTTAGAATCCCAGAACAAAAAAAAAGAGCGGGAGGGGGAGAGTAGCGTAGTCTCCTTAATTACTGAAGCTTACAGCATCAAGTCTTGACCCTCACCCTAGATTCTTAAATGGAGGTAGGAAATACTGTTCATGCCTTCTCTTAGAGAGAATGTAAAGTTTTTATTTTCAAGCCAATACGACGTCAGGTGCTTGTAAAAGAACTCTGCACTATTATAATTGATTGCGGCCAAATTTAGAGCTGGTGATGTAAAAGCAACCCGGTAATGTGGCTCTCTCATGACTAAACGGTTGCCACACTTTCTGCTCCTATAACAGCACTAAATGCGAAAAACTATAAGTGTGGGTGTTGGGAACAAGCAAATACTTTAATTCAAATATGTTCATAGTGTTTTCGTAGCATCTTCTAACAGCTATGCAGTCATTTCACACCAATCAGTGGAGTTTCACAAAGATCTTACGTAATTACTTGTTACTGCGTATTTGTTACAAAAATTTACAATGAAATATTTTAGAAAAATTACTTGTTCGACTGAAATTCTGCAAGAAATTGCGGCAACAATTTTTATCTTTTATTTATTTATTATTATTTTTACATATTTCCTAATATAATTATAAATTGTATAAATATTATAATTGTACTATTATAATTGTATAATAATAACATAATTATTCTTGTCTACCTTATTCTCTGTGACAGGGCGCGAGTGCGGCAATATTGTTGGTCTCCAACCGTCTATGAACCATTGCGTTTTGATTTCCCTTTCTTATCTCTCCTGTAGACGGTTCAAACCGAAAATTAGATACTGTAAGTGTGTGGTTTTAATTTCTCAATGGTTTTTTGCTTACATTGAACTTGATATATATACTAGGAGGAGTACACGTCGCTTTGACGGGAGTTCCACAAAGATCTTACGTAATAACTTGTTACTGGGAATTTATTACGAAAATTTACAACGAAATATTTTAGAAAAATTACTTGTTAAACTTAAATTCTACAAAAAAATACGACAGATAATTTTATTTGACAAAATGATTAGTTAAAATTTTACAATTCTTTTTTTTATGAAAAAATGTGTTTTATTCTTTCATAAAAGAAAAAAAAATTCATATTATTAATAAATTACTATTTTAGTTATTATTGCTTTCTTGAATATTTATATAAAATAGATGTTGTTTCTGACCTTTATCTTTGACCCATGATGCAATAAATAGAATACATTTCAATGTATTGAAATGTACGCCTTGCTGAAGGTGTCAATGAAACGATTGTGTATAGAGATGAAGGCGCCCAAATACAAGAAACATGACCTTTTATACTGGACGGCTCAACAAATGCCTAACCCAACACAATGAAGGCGTTGTCAAACCAAATAGACGTAATGTTTAGATCTCACAATGTCTGCTTGAAGTAATGTTGGATAAAAACGAATTCAGATTTCTTTTAATATTGAGTTTCGCATGTCATATTAGTTTTGTCAGTAACCATCTTTTTAGTTTTTTTTTTCTGTTATTATAAAAGTATTTACATATTTCAATATGTTAAGCAGCACTGGACCTTTTAAGGCAACCTAAATTCAACCTTTAAAAACTGCTTATGAATACTTGAACACAATTCGACCTTCATGAACTGCATATGAACACGTGGAAGTAAATTAAACCTTCACGAACTGCATACGAACATATTGACTTAAATTCAATCTGTAAGAACTGCATATGAACATGTTGAAGTAAATTCATCCTTCATGAACTGCATATGAACATGTGGTAGTAAATTAAACCTTCACGAACTGCATATCAACATTTTGACTCAAATTCGATCTGTAAGAACTGCATATGAACATGGTGAAGTAAATTAAACCTTCATGAACTGCATATCAACAGTGGATAGGTTTGGGTTAGATCTGCGGGAACTGAGTTCGAACGCTAGTACTCAAACCGGTGTGTCATATGCCAGAATAACGGGTAGAGTTCCTAATAACTATTTTTTTTTCAACATAAACCACTTTATTGTATAACATGCCATATATAAAATGACTATGGGATAAGTCTTAAGTCGGATTACCAAAAATAGTCCTTATATCTCTTGTAATAGTCCTTATATCTCTTGTAATAGTCCTTATATCTCTTGTAATAGTCCTTATATCTCTTGTAATAGTCCTTATATCTCTTGTAATAGTCCTTATATCTCTTGTAATAGTCCTTATATCTCTTGTAATAGTCCTTATATCTCTTGTAATAGTCCTTATATCTCTTGTAATAGTCCTTATATCTCTTGTAATAGTCCTTATATCTCTTGTAATAGTCCTTATATCTCTTGTAATAGTCTCTTTATAGTCTTCTTGTAATAGTCCTTATATCTCTTGTAATAGTCCTTATATCTCTTGTAATAGTCCTTATATCTCTTGTAATAGTCCTTATATCTCTTGTAATAGTCCTTATATCTCTTGTAATAGTCCTTATATCTCTTGTAATAGTCCTTATATCTCTTGTAATAGTCCTTATATCTCTTGTAATAGTCCTTATATCTCTTGTAATAGTCCTTATATCTCTTGTAATAGTCCTTATATCTCTTGTAATAGTCCTTATATCTCTTGTAATAGTCCTTATATCTCTTGTAATAGTCTAGTCTTTATATCTCTTGTAATAGTCCTTCAGTTTTATTTAGTCATCTTCAAGATCAACTCATTAAGAAAGCTCTTTTACGTAGTACAAAGGTTGCTTTTCAAGACAAACAACGATGTAAACCGGTCTAACTAGACCAAATAGAAGTAAAGAAGGGAAAGCATTATCTTCCTTACGTAATGTATCATCTAATATAACATGTCCTTACAATATCTTCTTATTAATATTCAATTTCAATCAATTAATTTACTAAATATATTTTCTGAAATTTCATTGTGAATAGGTTTTATAGTGGAACCATAGCTTTGATATTTTAAATGTTTGTTCTGTCATTTTATGGAAGAAATGTATAAATAGGCATGACGCTTTGTGTTGGGTTGCCACTCCTAAAGCCACAGAACTGAGTCATTGTCTTCATAGTGGCGTCTGCGTACATTTATTTATTGATTTGAATTTTAGGTCCGGGGTTCAATGCCTACTCTGGCCCTCGATTTATTAACTTGAGAGGTGAATAAACATGAGCAGGTCGTCCCTCAGAGAGACCGTTAAGCCGTCAGTCGCTTAACTACAATGTGAGATACTCGTTTAAAGATCCCTAGTCTAAATATACTTGAGTTAGGCAAAATTTAGGACTACCTATTTAGAAATCACAGGTAGGTCCTGAGCCTCTACGAAGTCAGATACCTGTTAAAGATTCCTACTTTAAATGTACTTAAGTAAAATTTAGGTTGTAGAATCAACATGATGATGGAAGTTCTCCACAAAAGAAATATGTGCAAAATAATTACAAACAACCCATTTCACCCCTAAAATAGCACTAAATGTAAACGCCTATAAGTCTGGTGTTGGTAATCATGACTTCTGTTAGTAAATCCTATGTTTGACCTATGTATGTTCCCTTCTGGAGGACTGCCACTGCAATCTAACCTATTTGTATTTACATAGTAAAATATTATTTTTATAATGATTTTATATACAGATATAAATTATTTTCACTTTGAATAAAAATATATAAATCATATATATATATATATAATGTATGTAATCATATTCTGTTCTGTATAAATTTTTACAATATTACTATATCAGTCAAGGTGTCAAACAGTAAACATATGTTGATACATGCTGCTGAGAGATCAAGAGTGATTTAGTTTAAGGAGAGAAATAAGAAAAAGGCAATGTTGAAAGGCTGTTATGAAAGGGAATGCGTGGACTAGTTCGATAATGTTTCAGAGCTGGTGATATCGCAACATGTTACGTCCCAGTGGACACCGAGATGACGGCTGCTCGGCGGACCATCATTAACACTTATACTCTGACTTGTAATTGATTCAGTCACAACAACTAGATGATAATACGGCCCTACTTCATTACGCCCAATTAGCTCTCTTATATAAACATCGAGTCCACTTTGCCTAAAGACTGTCTTTTAGTCAAAAGACAGCCAGTCGCTTGCTTCTCCCTCCTTACTTGCTTCTAAATACAATCAATTAATTAATAACCGCTCCATACCTATCTCATAAATCAAAAAGAGTTCGAACAATCTTTTAGACGAAAAAAAAGTTTTCATTTCAGACACAACACACACACACACACACACGGAGTCTGACACACACACACACATCTGGTTGCTCAGTTGCCTTTTATTCTTTACTTTTAATTTTTTTCTTTTAAATTTAAAAAAAATTCATAAAATGACTAGGGTGACTAATTAGATAAAAAGAAAACACGTATCACTTCTATATGAAAAGAAATGAGGAGATACGGTTTTTTTATGTTGAAATATTACATACAACATAAACTGTAAGAATTTTCAACAATTGTAGCTTGTTTATTTCATAAGCAGCTCGCATGGAGAAAATATGTAAGTACTCCTGGCTAAAAGGATTCATACTGATGCTTCCATGGACCAAGGAAGTTAGTCTCTTCTTTAGTTGGCGTAAGCAGTTCCATGCGTATCAAGCACTGCGGTTATACAAATATATAAAACAAGAACAACAGAAACATCCATGGGTTAAAGGAATTGAACGAGCTTCACTGTAGGAAGAGCATGCATGGATAATTATACGTAATTATAACTACTCAGGGTCTTTGTTATTGATTAAGACTCCGAAGGCCTCTAAGTTTTGATATATAAATTTTAATTACTCATTCCAAGTTCTTATTAGTATTTTTTAATAGCCTAATAATGATATTATTTTTTAAGAGTCTACATACTTATAAAACTCTGATGACCGATCTTGTTTGTTTGTTTTCTTGCCATCGTGTATTGTCTGAACTGAGCAAAAAATAAAAATATATGAGGATTAAAGGTCCAAGCGCTATACTGTGGACCAAACGGACTTACTTATCAGAGCCTTCCAAAACCTGATATAAATAACGTCTTATATGCTATAAAAACGAAAATTTCATTTTGCAGTAATGAATCACTTTCCCTACTGGTCGGATTTTTTTTCCATTTATTCATATTGTTTACATTGACTTAGACAAGTGCAATAAAGAGTGAAATAAAATTGTTATTTAGAGGTTTATTAAAAAATTTTTTAAATGTTTTAATGAGTTAAGATAATATGTTAGAAGAATAAAGTTGTTAAATGTAAAAAAATTAATCCAGTCAAACATATTTTCTGATGAATTCCATTGTGTGATAAATGGTTGTCGAACAAGTGTTTGACTAATCAAACAAATCATAAGTTGGTTGTTAAAAAGTTTCATATTATATTTACTTATAGTAAAGTTGAGTTTAGGCCACTCAAGGTTTGTTATCTTAGTTTTCATTCCTATGAGAATTTAATATTTGTAGGTAAGGCAGGACAGCATCTGTCGAATTAGCTATTATATTAATAATTAAATGCCAAATTCACTTTAGCTAAAGGTAACATGAAATTCACTGACGGTACGAAGTTTGCAGGGTCAACTGGTATTATATAGAAATTTAAAGGTGTTCAGAACATTGTTAGAATTACGGTGTGAGCTAAAAAGTAGCGTAATTGACTAAGGGCAAGAAGATTCGAGGTCAAATAAAAATCATGACCTTAGGTTTAACAACTCATAGATCAAATCGACCCTCAAAATAGGCGTAGAGTAGCTGGTCCTGAGCAAATACAACGTCAAGTATTCCTCTTCTGATAAACTTTAGAAAGGGAAAATCTATTACACTCAATTGTGACTCATCCATAACTAATGTGAGTGCCAAATAACAAATGAGCCATACTTTTTAGCCTAGTTTAGTATTCAAGGTATTGCAAGTGGTGATATCAGAAGCAAACAGTACAAAACAAGTAATGTGACTCACCCATAACTGAAGTGGGTGTCAAACAACAAATAAGCCATAATTTCGACCGGAGTTCAGTAATCAAGGTGAATGCTTATAAGGAATGACCATTACTTTCATATAAAAAAAAATTATCCAGTCAAACCATCATAAATGCTAACAGATTATGTCTTTCTTTAGTAAGAAATCTATTTATTTTGTGAAGTTATTTTCATTCATTCTGTTTGAGTGGGCACTTTATCATGTTACGTAATATAAGGTTCTCGAGTGGTGCTTGGAGGTAGTGACAGACCTCTCACCTACTCATCCCCCACCTCACTCTATCTCTCTCATCAACATGCCCTCATATCATATCCTTTCTCCCTCACACTCATACAAATTTATAGTTGTTGTTTGTAATAGCTGTCCATGCTTCCTACATTTTCCTCATTAATATGTCCAAGCTTTTATATTGATGTAGTACACAATATCACAATAAAGTTAGAAAAAATATTTAAATAGTTAACGTAATTATTGAAGTTTTTCAAATTAATCACTTACTTAGTTTTCAGTCCCCTCTATTTGTGTGACTGTGAGTACACTCATGCTTCGATTCTACGGACCTCCGTTTAACGGATTTTGGATGACACGGACAAAATCAGTAGCTTGACCAAACTATTTATTTATCAAAAACCTAACTGACGAAGACCACTTGTTATGGTTGGAAGATTATATTGTTTTTTCCCATTTCATTTTGTGGTTTGATCATATATATATGAAAGTATAAGCCACAAGGAAAAATTAAAAAAACACAGAAAATATGCTCTGAGGACTTTCAAATTTATGTCACCAGAGAGCAACTAAAGATTGATAAACCAATAGTTTCCATCACGTGTTAATTGCGATTATTTAGTATATGTATAAATATTGATAAAAGTATCGACCGTTGAATAGAAACAAAACTAAAGTTTATCGGGACTAGGTCAGTTCTTATAAGAAGAACATATGAATGTGATATAAGCCTATGAAAAAGGTTTTAAATAAAAACTAAAACGTTGGCAATGAGAGTTTAATTTGAACCTAAAGAACTGACCGAGTCCCTATAAACTTTAGTTTTGTATATATATATATATATAACCGGAGTTGCGGTTTGCTAGTACTTCGTACTTTTCTTCCCGATGACAACGGATGTCGAAATATCGAAGTGAGTTTCTGTAGTGGCTTTGTCTCTTTCTTTCCTATTTGTTAAAGTGTATGTATATATATCTTAATATACTGGTTTCTATGATATGTCCGGGGAAAGATATATTATCCGTTTTGATGGTGATCAATAGAAGAGTATTTTATAGGTCCACACCTACAGCCACAGTTTTCTAACAGCCGCACTCTTGGACCTACGAACTACCCTACTCTCCGATTGGTCACTATCGAAACGAAATATATATTATATAAAATTGCCTTTACTTTTGTCATCTGTCTATTTCTTATGTATTTCCAAATAGTTTAAACCACTTTTATCAAATTTTACGTATGAATCCAGGTTGGAGGTTTTAGTTAGGTCAAATTAATTGTAGGTCAAAAGGGTAATGCTTTAGAAAGATACCTTCTTTTATTTTATTTCCTGATTGTTTTAATTTGGTTGTCACCAGTCACTTATTTTTAACAAAAATAATTAATGATCAATTTCATTTAAAAACACATTGAATTGCCTTTATTTCTTCTGTGCTTCTTACATTACATTCAGTTTAAACATTGACTCTCTCATCCAACCATCCGTCCCTCAAAAGAAAAGCTATTGAAAAACTCTTTTTCAAGTCTATATATATAAAAAAAAATATGTTTACAATGAAAGTCTGAAGATAAATAAATAGACTAGCAATTTAAAACGTGAAAATATCAAGTAAAAGAAGTTTAAAAACTCTTTATGACAGAGCTAAATGACTAGAGGATCAGGGCGACAGAGTATCAACTAGGAAATTTGGATTCAGGGTGAAAAACTAAAAAAAACAGGCATTTTGGCTTAAAGTGAATGATCGAAATATTAGTTGTCTAAGGTTTTCTGACTAAGCGAACCCGTTTACAGAAACCAGTACAATGTAATTAGATATCGGAATAATATGTGATAATATAATTTTTAATCAAATGAAGATAATAAGGTAGACTGATGAAGAATTTGAAAATGGTGATACACTATGGTAATATACTATGCAACAAAGTTTTTTACTGTTATATCTAGATTCGGGGTTAATTCAAGCTCTAAACTCCCATGGATTGTATTACCTCATTTTTTCATGCACTGATTCACTGCATTTTAATTCATGACCTGCCTCATTAAGTACGATGCAGTTTGAAAAAATGCATCTATTTCATAATAGTATATAGCTTGTGTAAACTATGAATTTAGAAATATCTTTGACAGAAGTTATACAAAAGTAGGAATTCTTTTGAAATATTTTAGACTAAACATTGTGTGTTCACATCTATAGCAGCCATCTGAAGAAAACAATCTCTTGTTGTGATTAACTATCTAAGGTCAGCAAAGCAAAGCTAGCTTGCATTATGCATGAAGTTTTATAAAGCCTATTTAAATATTTCATATTTAAATGAACTTGGATGTACCAAGTTCACGACTTCTTGGACATATTTTATACTTAATTATAGAAAATATTACTGATAACAACTAGAAAACAGTACTTCCTTAAAGACTTGAATTGTTAATATGGATGTTAGGGGATCAGGGAAGCGCATTGGCTTACGTGCTCGCCTGTGGGCTGGTAGAGACGGGGTGTGAAACCCACTCTGGACCTCGATTCACTCACGGAGGAAGTGAACAAATATCTAAGCACGTTGTCGTTTGGAGAAGACGTTAAGTCATCGTTTATCAGCCTATACGATGTCAGATAGTCGTTAAAGTTCCATTCCATAAATACACATGAGTTTGGCAAAATGTAGGACTTCCAATGTAAAACAAGTCTTTCTTGAATCATAAATGAGATATTTGGGTTTGTTCTATATTTTTTAGCTGTCGTCAATTCATTTTACAGATATTATATTCCTAATTAATCAATAATATTTATCTATCTAATTAATTATATACTAATACCATCAATCAATCATTTTTTTGTTTGTTCAGCCATCAGTAGGAATTCCTACTCAAAGGCTGAAGAAATGCTGGCCCCCGAGATCCACTGAGCAAAGACTCAGTCATAATAATGATAAAATAAGTAATGATGAATTTCAATTTCTACAAATAAAAGTAAATTAGCCTCACAAAAAACCACTTTCAAAAGAGTTTCATAATCCAGTTACCATCTGGTAGATTACTGGCAAGTGCTTTGTGAATTCATGCACTTTTAATAGATGGCACTAGCAATTAAAAATCAAATTGCTTATTTTCATTAGTTTGAAAAAAAAACATTAAAACAAGGCAAGAGAAAAAAAACACGTGATAACAATAACAATTACAAATGTTAATCAAGTGAATCGTAAAGGCATAAACGCAAAGTTTTACATTTTTTTTTAACATTTTACTGTCTTACAGAGCTCTAATACTTCTTTTCCTTTTAAGTATAGTTGATAAAAAACAAAACAAAATCACATATTGGCACATATTTGACTCTCATCAGGGTTCAGTGGCATGAACACTTGCTTATTTCGCTTTGATAGTAGACCCGTCCTTGCCTTGCTGCCACGATGTACATTTAGCAGAAATTCAATCAAAACTACCAAGGTTATGACTTTCATTTTTCAAAATGTTTTTGTCACGTATTCAGGTGGTTTTTCATCATTTCTCATTACTCGCAACATAATCAACTTTTCATCGTGTTTCCTGCTACTTAAAACTTTACTAAAGCTAATCTCGTTTTTTTTATTTTTTTTTTTTTTATATGCAACTTCTCACTTAGAAGACTTTATTCATGAAGTAATTTTTCGATTAATTTTATTAAGCTACTTCAAGTTGTTTGCATTACACTGAAATT
Organism: Hermatobates lingyangjiaoensis; assembly: GCA_026182355.1. NCBI lineage: Eukaryota > Metazoa > Arthropoda > Insecta > Hemiptera > Hermatobatidae > Hermatobates > Hermatobates lingyangjiaoensis. The sequence continues at coordinate 431,809 of JAPFBL010001929.1, forward strand.
ACATTGAGTAAAACTTTAACTGCAACAATTTTTGTGCAAAAAAAAAAACAAAATGGATCTTCCACGTAATTTGAAAATTTTGAACACATAAATTAAAATAAATAGTGATAAATTTCAATTTGTATTAATAAAATTAATTTGACCTTACAAAGAGCAACTTGATAAATGTTTCATAATCCAGTTACCATCTGGTAGACTACTGGCAAGTGCTTTGTCCATTCATGCGGAAAATACTAGATGATACTAGCCATTAAAAATCAAATTGCTTATTTCCATTAATTTAACAACCTTGATTAAAACAAGAGGAAAAAAAACGGTCAATAACTGGACTCGCAATCTTTTTGTAAAATGCCGATCAATTTTTAGTAAACCAGGGATAATGTTAATTAAGTTATCACAATTCCTTCTGATCTTAATAATAAATTGAGAGATGTACCAATTCTAAACTCATTAGCTTTGATGTTGAGTTCACGAGTTTTTTTTTTTTTTTTTTTTTAAGAATTAAGAAGTAGGTAGTTGACTTTACCTGTCCTCATCCCTGCCTTTATATACCTTTCAAAATTAATGTTTTAGTTTCAATTGTAAAATTCACAAACAACAGCTTGGACTTCCAATGGGAAGTTTTCTTTGTCTTTCATTAGTTAATATTGATGTGGAGTTGCTTGAATCTAAACGAATGAGTAACATTATTTTCCCATTATTCAAATAAATGTTTGTTATGTTGATGATGTCCTTTGTATTTGACCCAAGAATGAATGTCAATTTTGACCCAAGAAAACCTCAGAAATCAATTCAAGAATATTGAGAACACATTTTTGACTGAAGCATCTAGTTTGAGTGGTTTGAGTATTGAATTACCGGAGAGAAGTATTGAGAACACGTACTTTTTTATTACTTATCACTTCTTATTAGAGTTTTATATTTGTATTCGACGTTGGTTCGTTGTAGTGGTTGTTTCTTCTGTAGATTTTGTTCATTAGCCATGCTGGCTGACGTCGAGCTTGTTTTTCATTCATCGTCAGTTTTTGTTCATCGTCAGTGTTTAACCTGTAATTTGTTTCAAAGCTGTTTTTCAATAAGCAGCCGCATATGTGTCGCAGTACTGATTTTTGACAGGTACTGGACTTTGATACTGAAGTTTCCAGAAAATACATTAGTAAAAATGCACAAGACAATACTACCCAATCAATAAAGAAGTTCTCTACGAAAAACACATTCAATAATATGCTGTAGATGATGAAAACTCCAAAAATATAAGGACACTAACTCAATCTAAACAGTCGATCACGAGTATTTATGAAGATGTTCAAGAATAGAGAGGAGCCATAACTCGCTGATAAAAAGACGGTTGACGGCCGTCCTACTGTAAATACCAGAAGATTCAAAGAATATATATACAAGAAATACAAAAAAATAACAGAAACAAAAGACATTATGAAGTGCCTTTACGTTAATTTTATTTTTTTAAGTTATCAATCCAATTGGACTAATATATATATATATAGTCAACAGGAAAACGATCCTAAGCCCACTTGCGAAGCGACGGTTGGAGACCCAACTCTCCGTTGGATTCGGTCTCCAGCCGTTCAGTTATCTCAACTCTCCTGATGGCGGTTCAACCGAAAATTAGAACAGTAAGTTCTTCGTATCTTTGTTCCATGTTTATAGTTTACTGTGAATCGTGTATATATTTATATATATATTCATTTCGCTCACTGAAATTTATGCGCATAAACTATAATCCCAGAAATACATGAAACGTCTATAGACCAGGTACTCTGTTTAAGAGAAATTTTAAATAAAAATCTTGTTCAAGATACGAGAGAAAATTCAAGTTACGAAAATTCCATAGATCAGCAGGTGACCTCAAACTTTAAAAACTTTTTACCAAGCATGTTTTCTGACGATGTTTTGAAGTCATGGACAATAGTTAGATAACCCATGAGTTTTGGATGAAACATTTCACACTGCCATTCCTCTGAAAGTTATTGATGCAGCTTGGCAGGGTGTTACGTCACATTCATTACGACATTCTCTATGGTAAGTGCTCACAATAAACTCGCATTTTATTTCATTCATACCATCTTATTATTATTTTCTTATGTTCAATTATTATCTCAAAGTGTTTTTAGTAATCAAAAAGATGTGTTTTATTGTTATTTAGGGTTAACTTGAATGATTTTAGGAACACCGAGAACGGATTATTCGATTTTCAGCTATTTTATTACTATAAAAATTCTTAATAGTAGGATGATATGGGAACGAATTAATCTCATGTGTAGATGTTCCACTGAATTTGAATGTTGTTTAAGAGTTTCAGTAACACTTGAAAATAGACTGTTATGTGGTCAGATTTCTGTGCTTAATGCATAAAGGAGTATGGTGTAGATGATATTTTTGTTGGTAAAGATTAAGGGAGAAGTTGATTAAGTTGAGCAAGCCTTGGTTTTGTTTGTCAGTTGATGCAGAGCAAAGGCCCAGGAGCCGCCAGAGAGATAGATTCTACGACTAGGTCAATTAGACTGTGTTATATAACTTGTTGACCGAGATTGTTTGAGTTAGACCTCGAGTCTGGTGATTAGGATGTAGGGTGGGTGGGGAGTGGGAGGAGGTGGGTGAGGGCTTGGTCTTCGGTCAGGAGAAAGTTTGAGCTTCCGAGTGTCTACTTGCAGACGGCACCTGCAGCTGCAGTTAAATCACCATCGCGTAAACTGCACCCCAGTGCAAAACTAGTTTCAACTTGATTTCTCAGTATAAAAAAAAAAGGCTGAACTAATATAAATCCAAAGACAAAGCAGGCATGGAAATAAAAAGAAGAAGAAATAATTTAAACGCTCAAGTCATTTCAACAACGTGAACAACTCAATGACAAGAAACCTCAATTTTATTCTTTAAGTTGATACTTTGTTTTAAGAATGACTAAATTACTATGTTAAGTGACTGGAAAAAAGGGAGCATCTGAAAGTTCTTTAATTTTGGATCTTTATTATCTTTATCACCAAGATTGCAGAAAATTAATTTGATTTTAAATTGCTTTAGTCCCCTCATGGAACTAATATTGTCCTTCCGAGTTGGTGCTTGTGAAAGAGGGTTATATATATATACTTTTTCGATGAAAATACAATCCGAAACGGACAAAATAGTTCAATGTACATAAAGAAACATAGATAAATTAAAAACAATCATTTACAGTCTCTAATTTTCGGTTTGAACCGTCTTCAGGATAAATATGGTAAGAGAGGGAAACCAGTGCGCTTGGTTATATATATTTATATATAGTTCACATATCTCTCAGTGAAAGTAATAATGTGCGCGAATTATAATCTCAGAAACACAGGAAACCTCTATATTTGAGCTACTCTACTAACGAGAAATTCGAGATATGAGATCTGTTTGTAAAAATCAAAGCAAAAATCTTTGCAATCAAGCAAAATTCTTGTTCGACATACAAGAGAATGTGTATGGATGAGTTGGTTTTGTTTATTAAAACTCTTCTTACCAAGCAATAAATAAGTTCACACTATAGGTTGCTGGCCTTAGTATGATCACATAGAAATCAGGCTTAACGTTATCTCTGAGGCAGCTATGGCACTCTCGTCTGATGACTATTACCCTTCTCTATGAGTGAAGAGTCAACTCGATGTGACACTTGTCTGGGGATGAAGGCAAGGTCTTTCTTCCTACACGGGCTTCATGTTACCTTTGAACCATCCAATTAATGAAGAATTTTTCTGGTTGAAGCACATAAGTGAGGGAGGGCTCTATCCACCGTATCGTCAGTCTGGGTGTGGCTTACTATTTCTTCCTTTCTTCCTCATTCTATCTTTATTTACTTTTTGTTCTTTTTCTCTTGACTTCGTTATTTTCTGTTCCCCATGACTTTTCCATTCTTCTTTTCTTTCTTTCTTCATATGATTTTCTTACCTTCATAACATTTTTTATTGCTTCAGACATGTTAAGTACTATGTGACTACCAGTCTTCCTAAAGAATGTCAAACATAATTTTTTTTAGAGTAACTAAGTGATAGCTCACGTCTGTGAGATTTGTCTTGGCCATATCATGTGCATTGTCTCGTTTTGCAATACGGCAAAAGAGCAGCCCGTAAAACCATCATTCATCTTTATTACCCTCTATGATTAAATGAATCAACCAACTTTCAGCAAAATCTAATTATTTAACATAAAAAATCAACTAGTTCTCATAAAGTTTCCACTTTGTTCTAAAAATTGTATTATTCTACAATTTATTTATATTGTAATCATGGAGAAAAGACAGAGTCAAACACAGTGCCTGATTAAATATTCAAGTCAAGTACATTTCTCAGGTTATAGTCGAGGTTGCAGAATTACAAGATTTTTTAAAACAGCCGACAATTTCATCGCAGAAGTACTCTGGCATCATAAATACTGCTTATGAAATATTAAATGAATGCAGTTTTACTTTAGATGGATAGGTATTGCAGTAGGTTTTTAAAAAATCGATCCTACTTTTTTATTTCATAACAGGTTCATGAATATAATGTTTACCGCAAATGTTCAGTTAGCGTTCACTGGCATTAGCAGGATAAGAAATATAATGGCCGCAGATTTCTTAATTTTATTAAATATGACTATGTAATTCATTTCATTGAAATAATATTATAATTAGTACTGCATGACTTATAATAGTGATAAGTTAAATAAAATATCTTATGACGTAAATTTTCTTCTTCTTCAGGCAATTTTCGGAATCTGACCATCTTTCATTAACTTTGCGCTATAAGAAAGGCAAAAGCTAGAACGATTGAGTCAAGAATAGAATCTATATTGACAAGTTCATTTATTTTGTTTATACTGTTTTATTATAGCTATTGTATTTTTTTTCAACTATTAGTTTTTTCATACTCCTCGATATATTTCTAACACTGAAAATATAAGAGATTTATAACAATTATATTGATGTTAAATTCAAACTGAGCAACTATAAAATTATAACAATAGGCAAGAGCTCTTACATCACTGGTTTTGGTTTTCGGCCAAATAGGTTGTCAACCAAAATTTTCGAAATATTTATGGTCGACAATGAAAGTATCACAGCACAGGACATAAGGCTGCAAGTAGGGTGAAGCAATATTAGTATCACATGATGTAAAAGTAAGCTTACCTTATATATAAGGAAGTCCACCCAAGGAACGGAGGAAAGGATAATGCCTATTGCTAATGTGAACAATCCGAAAACGATGACTGCCAAGCGAGCTAGAAAAAAAATTAAAATCCAATTAATTTTACTATATCTTTCTGACATAATAAAACAAAATATGATTTTTGCACAAATGTATCAATAATATCGCAAAAAAAAGTTAATGATAAAAAAAAAAATTTTTAAAACGTTTTGAAAAAGCAGATTTGATACCCCAAAATGATTTTGCATCTTTTTTATCAATTTCAAAGGTATTGCTCTATTTATTTTTACTTTATTGTTATTTTTGTTCTTTTAAAAAAATAATAGTGATCCAAACTGACAATTCATTAAAACTGTAAACTGGAAAACAAACATTTTAACCAGGGCACTTAAATTAAAAGGCTCATATGGAAACGTATTAAGTATTAATACATTAAGTATTGCTCGTATTAAGTAAAAAGTATTTATACACTTTTACTCTTCTTCTGACGATGTGGAAAGAAATATATCTCAAAACGGAGAAGTGAGTTTTTTTTTGGTGTTGTTTCTTCATGGTATTTCTTTTGATCGTTTGAAAAGTTGTTCTATCGGACTTCCAGTTTGGAATTATTGCATGTTTAACATATATATATATATATATATATATATATCAATGATCAAACCACAATAAGAAAATGGGAAAACAAGACTAAGATCTTTCAACCGTAACCAGAGTCAAAAACCCAACTCTGACGAAGACAGTTTTCCCATTTTCTTATTGTGCTTTGATCATTGATTGTTATTTCACGTGTTTATGTGAAATCTTTATATATATATATATATATATATATATATATATAATATATATATATATGATCAAACCACAATAAGAAATGGGAAAACAAGACTATGATCTTTCAACCGTAACAAGCGGTCTTCGTCAGAGTCAAAAACCCAACTGGGTCAGATCTTTCAAAAAAAACTTTCAACTGGGTTGAAAGATCTTAGTCTTGTTTTCCCATTTCTTATTGTGGTTTGATCATTGATTGTTGTTTCACGTGTTTATGTGAAATCTTTTATATATATATATATTATATATATATATATATATATATATATATATTATAACATCAATATTTATATTATATTATTTATATATGAATTAAATACCACAATAAACAATATAAATTAATTAAAATGCTCTAAGGCCTTTCATCACAACATTATTAGAGAGCTAAATGAAACAACAACAAAAAAAAAAGAAGTTATCTGATTGCCAGGTTAACTTGTTATTATGGTTTTTTTTTTGTTTCATTTAGCTCTCTGATTATGTTGTGACGAAAGGCCTTAGAACATTTTAATTAATTTATATTGTTTATTGTAATATTTAATTCATATATTATATCAAGAGTTATTGTTGATTATTAATTTATATATATTATATATATATATATATATATATATATATATATATATATATATCCTGGAGCCAGTTGGGTTTTGACTCACGCAGAACGTTCTCCCTTTTTCAGTTCCTTGAAAGCGAGGTTTGACAGCTTTCAGTGATGATTTCATTGATTATAGACAAAGATAAACTTATTGTGACATTATGTTTTACATAAATTATAATATATTGGTGTTTCTGATGAAATTTTTAAGTAATATATTATTTTAGAAGACATGACAGTTGAGGAAAAGAAAAAGAAGATGATCAGTAAACTTTATTTTGATGAGTTTTTTATTGGAGAAACTCACCAAAATATTTATGAATATCATCTCCAGGATGGTATATCAGAATTGTGAAATAATATAAATATTTATATATTTGAAAAAAAATTATAATTATATCTTTATCAAGTAAGTTATGATTTACTAATTTAGATGTAATACAATGATTAAAACCAGCATAAATTATGCTTATGGATATTTTAAGCACATAAATAAAGAAGAGTAAGATAGTTGGGTGTTTGTGTGTCAAGTTCATGAAAAGAAGAGAAGGAGAGTCAAGTTATATATTTTAATCAGGCATCTAAGAAGACTGTCTAAATGTTAAACAAGACATCAATAATTTCAGAAATTCATGTCAAAGCTGATATCTAAAAGACTAAGTAGTTATATACAAAAAGCAAGGTGGACGAGTTCTTCTTATTTAAACTGTCAGAAATGTTCATGTTTCAATTTGTTGTTCCGTTGATCTCTAATGTAAGTCATTTCACATCTGTTTAGAAAAAAATTGATTAAAATTATTTCGTCAAACTGTTATAGTTAGTAAGTATTTTATATTATAATAAAATTTGAATATTTTCAAAAACATAAAGCTGTTATCAACTCCTAAAGAAATATAAATGATTGAATGAACAAAACCTCCTGACGTGTCTACATCACAACTAATAGGGTATAGTGTCATAACTATGCATCTATGTCAAAAAACACGATATTTTTGCCGAATTTGCATTGTCTTTTTCATTTCTTGAGGAATTTATTTTACAATTTCTTCGTTTATTATAGTAGTAAACTACATTTTACTTAAGTAAAAACAGTAGACTTATAAAACAATTTAATTTCTTGGTTAAGTTGGATGTGTGGCGTTTGAGGATCCATAAATTCAAGTTTTACTTTTCTACTAGACTACCCGTTACTGTTTGTGTCAGTCAGAAATTGTAACAAAAGGTAATGAAATAAATTCAATGAACATGATTGATAGGGAAAATTTTAATTGTTGTTTCTTGTTATTAAGGAACGGAAACAGATTCTTATATGGCCTAAGCTTTTTATATAGTATTCTTAATAAGATTCAAGATATACACACAGTAAGTGTATTTAGCAAAATAAAAAAAATTTGAAAGTAAAAAAAAACTCATTTATTTTATCATATAAATAAATAAAACATCGATTCTAGTTATATACACAATGAAATATATTTAAAAGGACATTCGTATTTTATCTGATATTTGTGTTCGAGTTTGTTTCTAAAAAGACTGTCTAAATGTTAAACAAGACAACAATAATTTCAGAAGTTTATGTCAAAATGACTTTAAAATCAAAACTGATATCTAAAAGACTAGTATTTAGTTATATAAAAAAAGCAAGGCGGACGAGTTCTTCTTATTTAAACTGTCAGAAATGTTCATGTTCAATTTGTTGTTCTAGAGTTCCTAAAATTATTCATTTTAAACCTCTAATGTAATAGTTTATTACGTATTTGTTGTATTTATTTATAGTACATGTGCACTACTGGCATTAGCAAGCATGAAAGCGTCTGGGCTACTCTGGCTTCATGCCTTAATTTTATTACCATAATAATTTTATTACCATAATTCAAAATGTTTATATTTTGAAAAATTTAAATTAATTTTTTTTTGTCACATTTATATTTAATACATTTTTACTACTGTCATCAGCGAGCAAGCAAGTGACTGGCTACCCGGGATCAATGCCTTTACTTTATTACAATTGTTTATATTATTCAAATTTTAAATTAAAAAAATTTTTTTGTTACATTTATATATAATACATTTGCACTAATGTCATCGGCGAGCACGCAAGCTAGTGGGCTACCATGGCTCCATGCCTTTATTTTATTACGATTGTTTATATTACACAAATAATAAATTAAAAAAATAATTGTTACATTTATATATAATACTTTTGCACTACTGTCATCGGCGAGCACGCAAGACACTTGCTACCTGGCTCAAAGTTCGGGAATATAGTGATAATTTTCTTTATTTAACATTATTCAGGTAATAAATAATACATATTTAATTTCAGGTATCTATCTCCACGGAAAAACAAACAGTTTGGGTGAACAAACAAACGAGCAAACAAACTCACGAACTTCGTATATAGAGATCTATGTATAATCCTGGTAATACAAGGTCTACAGAAAGAAAACAGAAAAGTGCTTAAGGTCTTTCATCCTAAAGGGTGTTCCCATACATATTTTCAATAGTATAGTGTGCAAGTAGAGTTATATTTTGGGGGGATTATTTCTTGAACATTGCTAACTGAAATGCACAACAAAGTTCTAAGTATGGTTGAACAATATATTTGTAAATTTCAAATTGATACGACAAAATTTATTCAACCAACTCACTCTAAATATAATATGGTAAACTTATTCCCTAGTTTTAGTGTCATTAGTGACAATAGGTTGTTATTTGCATTATAGTCATTACAGTAGTTATTGTTATTAGTGTCTATAGTTTATTAGTTATTAGTGTTCAGCACTATTAGAACGTTTAGTAATTTATCAACAGAAAAACCAAGAAACGTGAAGATAAAATTGATTACATTTAAGGTATATAAGTTCAAAATATGAAAATTTATTTTTGTTATGAACATTATACTTTAAGAAATCCATTATATTTAAGAAGTTTCCAAGTAAACAAATTTTATTAAAAAAAAAAAGTATTTTCATAAAACATTACAATGTTTTTTGAATTTTAAATTCTATTATAACTGTAACTAATTGTTAAATATTCAAGAAGCAATGTAAAGCTTTATTGATTTGTTTTGTTTGAACGTGATGTCATCGGGTGCATTAAATTGATTGAATATCTGTTAATGAAACAAACTTAATTATAAGCCTGTAATAGTGTTTGTAGTCATTCTTAGAAATAACAATTGTCATTCATTCATTGTTTATTTAATTACTAAGCACTTCGCAAATATAACTTAATTGCTCTGTGAAACACAGACCTCATCGTTCAATTAACAACTTAACTATAAATTAGAGATGAAATAAAAAAAAAACAAAACAAAAGAACGTTCAATTAGTTTTGAAACCGTCTGACGTATTCTTACTAATTGGAAAATTAAGTTATTGGATATTAATAACTCTGGTTGTTAACAACCATATTATTTAATTATTTATTGAACATTTACTATTATTTTAATTTTGAAAATAAATATACTTGTAATTAGAATAAAGGGGAGAAACGCTAAGTCTCCACACAAAAGATTTTATCTAACGTCTAGCGTTTCAATCACTTACTGTTCATCGTCAGGTTACATCATCACCTTACTGACGATGAACACTAGATGTCCGAAATGAATCGATGTCGGATACACTTTTTTGTATGGAGACTTTTCGATGTTTCTTCCCTTATCTAATACCTTCCTTTCCTTTCTAAAGTTTATCAGAAGAGGAATACTTGACGTTGTATTTGCTCAGGACCAGCTGCTCTACGCCTACTTTGAGGGTCGATTTGATCTATCAGTTGTTAACCCTAAGGTCATGACCTTTATTTCACCTCGAATCTTCTTGCCCTAAGTCAATCACCCTACTTTTTAGCCCACACCGTAACTCTAACAATGTGTATCTTACTTTACTTCTGAACACCTTTAAAGTTTATTAATATAATAACTAATTCGACAGATGCTGTTCTGCATTACTAACAAATATTAAATTCTATCAGGAATGAAAACTAAGATAACAAACCTGGAGTGGTCTAAACTCAACTTTACTATAAGTAAATATAATATCAAACTCGTTAACAACCAACTTATGTTTTGTTTGATTAGTCAAACACTTGTTCTACAACCATTTATCACACAATGGAATTCATCACGAAATATATGTTTGATTGTGGTTAATTTTTTACATTTAAGAACTTTATTCTTCTAACATATCATCTTAACTCATTGAAACATTAAAAATTTTTTTTTAATAAACCTCTCAATAACAATTTTATTTCACTTGTCTAAATCAATGTAAACAATGTAAATAAATAAATACATTTGTTGTAAATAAATGCAAACCAATCCAACCAGTAGGAGAGGCAATTCATTACTCCAATACAAAATTTCATTTTTTATACTATACAAGACGTTACTTATATCAGGTTTTGGAAGCCTATGGTAAGCAGCTCCCTTTGGTCCAGAGCACACCGTGTTGAAACTTTAATATTAAGGTCGTGGGTTTGATTCTTACAAAGACCTCATACATTTTATTATTTATTCAGTTCAGACAATAAATACACAGTGGCAAGAAAACAAACAAACAAGATCGGTCATCAGAGATTTATAAGTATATAGATAGATTTACATTGACCTCTAAAGTACCTAATATAATTTAGATGAGTAAACAGAAGTAGCACTTATTAGCTCTCTTTTTATGGTTGCCTCTTTCAAAAATTAAAAAAATATTTATTTCCATAAAATAACCATTAAGACAATAATAAATTCAAAATAAAAATACACAATTAAAAGTTTTGAAAAAAAATAAGGTAAGGAAATAATACATTAGTTTCAAAAGTGAATTTATATCGACTATATGTCATGTCTAAAAATGTTTTACTTTATATTTTTATCAATATTATTTCGAATGATTCCTTTTTAAACATTTTTTTATTGCTGAAACATTAAAAATTAAATTTTTTTTACGTTTACTAGGTCACCTAAAAATTTAATTTTTGATTATACAATTACAAATGTAATTATTTTTTATTGGAAACAAAACGTTCTTAATGTATTTGTGCTATGAGAGGCTAACTTTACTTACAGTGGGCATCATGATCTATGAATGAGATTAAAAATAACAGCTGTTTATAAAAAAGAAAGGTTGTTTTGTTTCATATGATTTAAAAAATGATTAAATGTAAAAGTTTATTAATAATGTCATTGAAAAAGAAAATGATTGAAAGATTCAACTCTTCTTATTTACAGTGGACGCTGTTTAATGTAAGCACTTTTATAATCACCAATAACCGATTGATATCATAAACCGAAAAAATAGAAATTGCCATTTTACCGTTCATGAGATTAGCAAAAAAAATAATATGTAATAAATGGCAAAACTATAAGTTATAGTTATACTATTTAAACTATAAGAATTACTATAAGTTATTTGTTTAGGAAATCGTCCAGCTTTGTCTGCTTCACGTCTTTTCGCAGCAAATCATTTATAATGGACTCGTACTCATAATGAAGTTCAAATTGAGAAGGTGTATTACTCCGAGCCGTAACACGCGAAGAGCTTCCCACATTTCCTTATTGTCACTTGGTTTTCAGTGCAATGCCCTCTATTGTTGTGGTTGTAGTGGTACACGAGACACTACCTTTCTTGAAACCGTTTTGATTTGTTTCTTCCAAAACATGCTTCCAAAGTCATATTCTACGGCATTTGTAAACCACATTTTCAAAGCTAATTCGACTTCAGTGCCTTTTCCAGTCCCTCTTCTTTTGCACAACAAATGTTGGATACCTTTGATGTTCATCTCGATTCTTCTGCAGTTTTTTTTTTAAAATTTTGCATAGAACCGGCTGGGATATTTACAGTTATACAGCAACCTCACGTTGCCCCCATCTTAGGCTGTATATCATAGCCCTCTAAAATTGCAGCTTTTTCTTTAATATTAAATCTCTGCGTTTTTTTTCATCTCGAAGGGATAAGAAAATCAATGAAAACAAAAAAGTAACTGTCACGGAGCATTTGATCTATGCGTCAGATAGCTGGCCACAACTGATAATCTGGTACAGTAACTGAGTGATTCGGGTGACAGTTAGAAAAAATCTGAAGACTAGGGTTGAAATAAAGAAATCTTATCTCTTGCTTTGCCAGAGATAAAATCAGGATGCTTTAAAATTAGAACAACAAATTTCCGCTGGAGTTGAACTCAACGAAAAAAGTCCCAAAGTTTGAAAAAAAAATTGTTACAATAACCGATGTTCTAATCACAATAGCGATATATTTTAATGCATATTGTATGTTGGGGCGGGGATCAATAACCCCGATAGTATTAACCGATTGCTAACTTTATCCGTGATTACATATATAATTTTGAAGACGTTTCAACATTCTATACTTGTGTTTACGAAAAAAGCTTTAAATAAAAACCGAAACATATACATCTGAAGTATACATTAAACCTGAAAAAATAACTACGTCCTGACAAGTCATTTTTTTGTAAATATGTATATACATATTGTTCAGTGTAGAAAAAGAAACATAGAGAAATTAAAAGCACACACTTACAGTCTCTAATTTTCGGTTTAAACCGCCTTCAGGAAAGATAAGATAGGGAAACAAAGAGCACTGGTTCAGAGACGGTTGGAGACCCATATTTCAAATGAAAAAGTGTATATATATATAGATATATATAAATTTAATGCAATATAAATATAACTATATATATATATATATATATATACATAAACAACTATATGTACAGTTGTAGTTGTTTTGTTTGAAACCAAATTGTTTAACTCGGTTGTAGTATCCTAGTTTAATGCTACTGGAATAATTACAATTTTATTGATAATGAACATGAACTAAAATTATTAAAGTTGCAATTATCAATAGAAAAGAGGATGCAATATGACCTAAAGATGAAGAAGCCAGAATAGGGTCAAGTAAACTTAGCCAGGTGGAGTTTGACATTTACAAAAACATTAACTTTGAGTCTTTGATGAGAATAAGGTAGATGATTTTCCCTTTATTATGAGAGAAAAGCGCATATTTGAGTGAGTTATTCGCTGAACTTAGCGTAGATTATAAAACCGTGGAAAACAGGATTTTATTATACTGGATGTATTTACAGTCCGGGAGATAAAAAAAAGAGTAATAAAAGAGGAGATAAAAAAGAGTTCCGGAGATAAAAACAACAGCCAAAAAGACAACTAATAACTGGGAGATTTGTTTAACTTTTTTTTCTTTTTTTTTGTTTAAACCGATCCCCTAGAGAGTGATAACATCAGCCGTTCACCGGCTTTTTGTTTGATCGGTGATTCTACACTTCTACAGATTCCCTATTGGAAGTGATAAATTTTGCCTGACTCAAGTGCATTTCGAGTAGGGATCTTTAACGAGAACCTGACATCGTACAGGCTCGGGACCGACGGATTAACCTCCTCTCCGAGGGACAATGTACTCAAATTTATTCAGGTGGGGATCGAATCCCGGACCACCAGCCCAGAGGCGAGTACGTTAACCACTAGCTAACCTGACCCTCTTTGTTTACTTTAATTATATTAAAATCTTTAGATATCAAAGTGTGTTTATTCTTTTCAAAGTAAGGATAATAATGAATACTCAATAATAATGAAATAATTAAAGTTTGAAAGCAGCTAAGTACAAAATGTACATTGCTGTTCACATTAAGCTATGCGGCGACTAGTAGATAACACATTAAATTAAGTAGAAAACAAAAGTTTCAGAGTACAAATATTTAAAGAACAAAGCGTTTTGAACACGTTGCGTTCATTCTCAGAAGACATCAATCGTTGAAAGGGTTGGCAGATAATTGTCATCTACAATCAATAGATTGTTAAACACCCAGTGACTGGTTCTAATTTTACTGATTAATCATCGTTCTTTGCCAGAGTTTATGAGTTGTAATTTAAATTGCTAAATCATCGATTTAAATTGATGCTAATGTTAACCGTTCAAATCAATGTCATTTAATAACAACACACTCTCTAAAGGTCCACCAATTGTTTTAAACATTCATATCAATTGTAATGACTCAAAATTGTCACATAAATAACTTCACTAAAGTAATGAGGTCATTCAATTGATTAAATTTCATATCTTAAATTATCTTAAATCATCATTTCTTATAAACGGTTCTCGTATGGTAATTAAAAGAGAAAACAACTTCAAAATGTTTAAACATTGATTGGTCAATTATGTTTTCTTCAATGGATTTATTTAAATATAGTTTCCCATGTAATACTTTTCACCAATTTTAAAGAACACTAATAATTAGAATAATTCAGTTTTCGATAGCCTTATTCATGAAATATAAACCTTATATTGAAAAGACAGAAAACACTAAAACATTTATCGTAAGATAAAGCAGTAATTATATGCAGTGATATTTTTAATAAAGTATAATAACTTTAAAATCCGTTATTATTATAATCAAATATAAACGATACATGTTAAAAATGAAACTAAATATCAGTATTCTTAATAATGAATTATAAAAAAAATATATAAAATTACTCCTACTTTATAAAATTAGCTGTAACTAAAATTACTCTTTACAGCTTTGTTAATTGAACCATGTTACAATTTCTTACCTCACATTAAAAATAATTTAATATAACCATAAACATCTTTTATACTTTTAATACTTCAATTAACTCATCTTGAACGTATTAAATTAGCCAGAACTCTAATTATTAAATATTATTAATAAATAAAAGTTAGCCAATAAAAAAGTCTATACTTATAGACATCTTCGGTGATGTATCAATACAGAATTAATATAATCACATGAAGGAAATTTAAGTTATATTATGTATATAAATATACATTGTTACCTTGATGTCTCTCTTTTGAAAAAAAAAAAAACAAACTTTGTATTGCAGGTATATTCTAATCGCAACAGTGCTGCCCTCAGCGACATTTTTATGAACACTGTAACTCATTTTTGATAACAAAAGAAAATTTAACTCATGAAAACTATACAGTAAAAGAAAATGTAAACTATAAAAATATTTTGTAATTACTAATTAATAAACTATATATAGATTATTTACTTCAGTTTATATAAATTATTATTATTTATGCTTTATTTAGTTTATATAAATTCAATCATTTTCAAAATTGAATAAATTTTTGGACATCCTGAAATTTTAAAGCTGATTTAATGTGATTGTGTTTTGGGGATGGACATGGTCTGAAATGGTTAACGAGCGTCCATGACGTGGAAGAGAAAAAGACTGATGCATCAAGAAAAGGTGTTGGTGGCATGGTTAATGAATTTTTGTAAATTGTCAATCTTCAAAGATAAATATAAGTGATTGGTGACTTTTCATGATTAAGTGATGAAATTTGCAGAAACTGGTTCAACATATATTTTGGCTATGGTGCCTTTCATTTAAAAACGTAAGAAAATTGTATCCATTTTGAATTCAATACGGAGTGTTAGTGTTTAATCAATTTCAAGGCCTTATCAATCAACAAAGTAACTTGAAAATGATGAATTTTAATGGTTGACAGGTCAATAACCGATAAAGCACATAATCTAAATTGGAAAGTAGACAATTTCATTATTTGGTATTCAAGTAAAAGTATTAGTGATATGTTAAGTTGGGTTTTCATTTTGTCAATCTTCATAGAAAATTTTAAATGAATTGACTTTGAAGATGGGCGATATCGTAAAATTAATTGTCAGGCTAGATTCCAGTGGCCGACCCAAGAGAGAACACATAAAGATTAGCCTTTGTTATACGACATAATGCACATTCTACATTGGAAGTCATATATGTTGTCCAACTCAGTTGTATTTAGATTAGGGATATTTTAACGAGTATCTGATATATTACAATCTCGTGATACCAAAGTCCTCCTCCGCGAGGTCCACCTTCGGCTCTTCACAAAAACTGTCTTATTTTTCTCATTTCTGAGAATGAGGTTCGTCTCTCATGACGTGGAGAAAGGGCGAACCTCAAGTTATTCTGTTTTTTTTTTTCAAGATATGGCCAAAAGGTCGAAGTACACGATTAAATCAAAACAGATTTAACGCCCTCGCCGAGGGGCGAACAGTCCAAAAAGAATTTATCTATTTATAATTTCAAGCTAACTTCTCGTTCACTTATTTCAATTTGCCACATTTTAATTAATAAATTGTAAATCCAAGATTCACTGTTTACTATACAATACAAATAAGCCAAGTTTTGAACTGAATTCCAAAGTTCACTAAAAATTTGAGTTAAAAATTAGTTGTGATGAGAGATAAGTTAATTGGTTAAAATGAATAGTTTGTATGATGCAAAGGCAGCAGTGAATGTCTAATTATGCTAATTTTGTGTTTTAATAGCGTAATTGTTTAAACAGCCTTGGCATTGTTAAGTTGGCAGGCCATTACTGACCTACCATGAGTGATTACACTGTCAGCTAGGTGATTTGATGAATACCATTTGTCGAATATGAATTACAAAATAGGTAATCTTTGCGGCTAGGAAAATAATCCTAATTGCGGCACTTTCAATCGAGTGAGAATGGAACAGGCGCAATGGGGTCTTTTAACTGGAATGAAGGGGTTTGGTAGCGTCATTAGTCAATTGGAGAATGATTGTGGTATTGCTAACGCAAGCAGAGGGTAAGTGTGGTTTCTATTACTTTGTTCGAAACTGCTTCTACGTCATCTTGGTAATTATTTATCTGTAGCTAATATGAAATTTATTGAAGTAAGAAAATACCGCATTAATTAACCACTAAACAGACATTTAACCAAAATGCTAATAACAATGACATGATAGACTTTATAATAGTGGACAATATAATAAATCAAATTATGAAAACGATAAATAAACAAAATAAGAATGAAAGATGTATATTAGTAATATGAATTAAAATTGAGGTAACGTATTGGACAGCGCTGATAACTGGTCCACCGTTTCCCTCAGTACACAAGATACGATAGAATGTCCAATTCTTAATGTAACTTTCCCACGTTCTGTGACACTAATTATATCCATAGAGTATGCAATAACAAAGCCATATATATATATATATAATATATAATTATATAGATAAACGAAAACGGTCCGGCAGGACAGATAACTTCATGCATTTCGTCATTACCACAGAGGTTAATATTAGTAATATTGAACAAATAATATACCGTCTTACCTCACTTACCTTACGGCAGCAGTGTACGAGGTAAGACGGTATATTATTTGTTTAATATTAATAGGACAGATAACACTTACGTTAAGTAACTTAAAATACCTTAATAATATAACTAAAAAAACTTAATAAATTAACTTAAAATACCACAACCAATCTCCAATTGACTAATGACGATATTGACCAAACCCCTTCATTCCAGTTAAAAGACCCCCATTGCGCTTGTTCCATTCTCACTCGATTGAAAGTACCGCAATTACGGTTTATGTTTGTCGAAACGCGTCGACAAACATAAAACGTTGTTCTAATAGCGAAAAAAGGATCTTTCGTAAACTGAAAACAGTTGGAAGGAAAAATCTCCAGAGGGAATACTCTTTCGTTTTCAACGAAACCTGTCTATATATATATATATAAATGCCTCACTTGTCCGATCATCTACCAGAACCGCTATTTTAAATCGACTGGGTACAATCATCTTTACTCTGTCTCTTTTAACAGTTCATGCACATCCAGCGATTGCCTTTATCGTCTGGACTGCACTCAATGTGACTCTGTCTACGTGGGCTTGACTTCCACGTCACTCAGCCTGCCTATGAATAGTCACACGTCATCCATCGGTCAACAAATACAGTTCCTTGTTGCTATTCACACTAATGTTCATAACCTTTGGTTTAATGAGTGTTTTAGGGCCCAGATTTTGAGACAACTCTCTGATGATGACACCCAGACTACTTTACGATCTTCTGAACAAGCATTCATTTAGTTATTGGGCACCAGAAGTTGCCGTGATCTCAACTTGACTAGATCACTTCTTCTATTTTATTTTTTATTATTTTATTTTATTTTGTTAACTTCAGTCTTATGCCTTATTTTATACATTTTTTTTTGTTTATTTACGATTTCATTTTTTTCTTCTCTCCTTTCTTTCCTCCTTTACTTTAATACGATTTTATTGTTTATTTCTATATTTACTCATAGCTTTAACTGGTCCACGATAATAAGGTTGCACTGTGTGCCACTTTTTATCTGTTGATGGACACATAAAAAATATACATATATATGAGCTTTAAGAACATCAGAGTGAATTATTTGAAATGGAATACAATATATGAATGTTCAATTGAACCGTCAATGCTTTTAACAGGAGAATTATTATGAAAAATGACTTAATTAATCCTAAGCCATATATATATTCATATACATGCATACTAATTCTCTTGTGAAAAGCCTCAACAGTTCAATTCAACATTCATACATTGTATTCAATTTCAAAAAGTCCACTCTGATATTCTTAAAGCTCGCAGATATGTATATTTTTTAGATGTTAAGCTGAAGAAGAACATAAGGTGTTTGAAACGCGTTGTTGGTTTCCATATTAAACTTTTTTTTGTGTGTGGAGACATAATTCTTGAATTCCCCCCAATATGAGTAAATACCACACATTGGCGGATTCCATGACTAATTAATTGACTCACTATTACCTCAAGTGTAGTTTTTACGGCCTGAAGTGAATTTTTCATGATTTACAAAAGTTTGCAATTTCCTGAGGATTTGAATCATAATCAGTCAATAGTCACTCAAGTATTTTTTTTTGCTTTTTTGCTAAAATAAGGTTGTGTTTGACAGTCATCATAACTAAAGTTAAAGTTACTAAACATGTTTTTTCCTCAATTCCTTTCCTAAATGTATGTTAATAACAGCAATAGAGCTATTGTTGGATAACACTCTGCTTGAAAAGGGTTCTAACATCTGTAGACGAGATGAAAATGGATTTAAGTTGGATTATCTTGTTCCAGTCGTAATAGACTACTATTTGTTTGTAACTGTTCATGAATCATGAATAATGATGCTATGTCATGATAAGGATGTCAGAAGAAGTTGAAGAACACAAGTACCTTCTATTTCACCAACACGACGCAATATGAAAAAGTCAACAAAAAATATGCTGCAAGTCAAACACACTGTCATGTGTTTGAAAAAGAGTTGCAGTTCGCAGTAAACATTTTATTTAGCCGGTTACTCAATCAATGCTTACGACCTTGACAAGTTCACCGTTATATTACATACAGCTTGCTCAATAAAACTACTACAAGTAGCAGTCCTCAACAACTCCAACATAACTCACGTCAATAAAAATAAACTCAAATATATTCGTCCTTCAAACCTATTGCTTTTACAGTGCAGCGAAAAATTTTCAAAACACATGGAATCGTTTACAATAACTGGTTGATATGATATTGATATTATGAAATGCCTGTATTATTAAAAATATCATCTTAATATCTATTAATTAAAAAAAAAAGTATGTGTAAACAGAACAATTCCAGTATTTGCATTATAAAACAATTTCTAATTTACTAGTTTAAAACTTCTTACGAACTGTTTTGTGACTGTTGTAATAGTTACAAGCATATTTTAAAAATAAAAAATGTTTCGTGCCTTAGCCTACCATTAAATACAGAATCAATACACGTTTCAATTCGAAAACCCATTTATTTTAGATTATGAAATTTATCACAATAAAAGTCTGAAACAGAAATACTTTTGATGCATATACTATAAAATCGGAAATACGAACCAAACAGGACGTACACTAGTTAAAATTAACACATTTTCTGGACATTTCAGTTAGTAGATAGATTATCTGAAAATTTTCAATTAATAAGTGTGTTTGTTTACTCTGTGTTAATCTTCTTCGATTTGGAACTTATGTATATTGTTTTGAGTGTTAGGTTTCTTGTTGGTGTGTATGTGCAAGTGTGTGTGACTTTGCTAGAGTTCAGGTATGAACATGTCGTTACATGCATACCTGAAATAGTACGTCATTCATGTGTATGTGAGAACGTACATGTGGGGTGTATCATGGTTAGAGTAGATACAAGAGTATGTCATGCATCTATAAGTGCATTTACAATGTTTATATGTGCCTGTCTTCATGTTGATTGAGTAGCAGTGAATAGTTGTGCGTGTTTCAGTATGTATGTACCACTTCTTTGCCAACGTACCGCCTTTTTTTTAAGACATTCTCAGGGCTCAGAGAGGTTAGAATTGTTTTAGAGGCTAGAACCCAAAAACAATGAACACTTATCTTATCTACATCATATTCATCATAAAAATTTAAAAATCTTACTTAAGGCTAGCTTCTACCAACGAACCAACAAAACAGTTATCATTACATGTGCTCGACATTTGTTGCTCGACATACTTACCCAGCGACATTTGTTGAAGCACTATTTTTTTTTTTAAATTACAATTAATAACCCTATGAGGATGTCTTAAAATAAACACGAAATGTTGGTAACAAGGTTTTTTCAAATAATTAACCCTGACCAAATTCCGAGAACAACAAAAGTATTTATTTGTAATTGTGTATTTATTTATTTATTTGTACAATCTTTATATATATACTTTTTCAATAGAAATACGCTCTAAAACGCTCAAATATAGTTCAATATACAAAATGAAACATAGAGAAATTAAAAACACACACTTACATTCTCGCAGAGATTGAACCAGTGGTCCCCCTCTCTTATCTATCCTGAAGACGGTTCAAACCGAAAATTAAAGACTGTGTGTGCTTTTAATATTGAAATATATATATATATATGATTCGTTACAATGGTGACCAATAGGAGAGTAGAGTTTTTAGGTCCATACGTGCGGTCCCAGTTACCCGCTGCCCAGCGAAGCCTCCGTTATTCCGCCAATAGATATAGAGGTTGCACAGTGCCTCTGTGATTTAAGATTATTGGCAGAAAGGGAACAGGAGTTCACTGTAGAGTGAGGCTCGTGTTTTCTGCCAATAATCTTATTTCACAGAGGGACTGTGCAACCTCTATATCCATTGGCGGAATAACGGAGGCTTCGCTGGGCAGCGGGTAACTGGGACCGCACGTATGGACCTAAAAACTCTACTCTCCTATTGATCACCATTGTAACGAATCATATTCATTTCCCTGGACAACTCATAAAAAACAATGTATATATATATATAAAGATTTCACATAAACACGTGAAATATCAATCAATAATCAAACACAATATGAAATGAGGAAAAAAGACTAAGATCTTTCAACCATAACAAGCGGTCTTCGTCAGAGTCAAAAACCCAACTGGACAGTTTAACCTTGACCAAATGCCGAGAAAAAGAAAAGTATTTATTAATAATTGTGGTCAAGAAAACACAACCTTTATATATACACTAGACAAAAACCTTGTCAAGACTCTAAAAAACCTTGACAAAAACCCAGCTGAGTTTTTGACTCTGACGAAGATCGTCACACGTGTGTGTGTGTTTGTAATACTAAAGAAGTTTTATCACGATT
This sequence comes from Hermatobates lingyangjiaoensis, assembly GCA_026182355.1. Classification (NCBI taxonomy): domain Eukaryota; kingdom Metazoa; phylum Arthropoda; class Insecta; order Hemiptera; family Hermatobatidae; genus Hermatobates; species Hermatobates lingyangjiaoensis. The sequence goes on from JAPFBL010001929.1 coordinate 453,857, forward strand.
TTGATGCAACCAGTTAAGCTCAAACAATGTCCCGATGTTAGCGGTTAGATAATTGATTAGATGTCTCTGTGGACAGTTAGATGATGTTTTGACAAATGATGTTTAAAGGCAGTGAAAGCTCTGAGCTGCGGACACGTTCCACCTTGACCTCCACAGGTCCAATTACACGAGTGACTTGCTAACTCCAGTCTCCATTAATCTGGTTAACTCAAGCGGCATTTGCAATCGTTACCAAAAGCCAGCACACACACCTCTCTGCATTAACCTATAAAAAAAAAAATGCTATTTCGTCCAATCAACTCTCGCTCTCCACTAATATCCATTTCAAGAGTTGCAAAATAGAAGAGGTAATTTAATCTGCCCAGCAGCATTCCGCTCTGAGAAAAATTAACTTCCGACAGACTTTTTGTAGTAACTAAGTAAACCATTAGAAGAATTAAAAAATGGAGGTAAAATTTACAATTAATAAACAAATAGTCTTCAATGTGCGAGTTCAATGACTCTAACGAAGCTTACTTGTTTCGCTTGAAAATTCGTATTCTCATTTGTTTTTTACTGCAGTTTATATATATGTACATATTATTTATATTTTGTAGGTTATATATATATATATATAAATTATGTATAACTTTAAATTACACAAAACACGACACACAATAAAGATAAAATAGACACTTAATAAATTATATTTTCGAACTGTTTTTATCATCAAAGGAAGACTAGCATAGAGGACGAAGTGAGAGAGATCTCCCCACGTCGAAGGACGGAACGATATATATTTATATATACACTTTTTCGTTCGAAATATGATCTGAAATGGACAACTATAGTTCAATGTATAAACCAGTGCGATTGGTTTCCCTCTTTTATCTCTACTCAAGACTGTTCAGACCAAAAATTAGAGACTGTAAGTGTGTACGTTTAATTTCTCTATGTTTCTTTACGTACATTGAAATATATATATATATGATCAAACCACAATATAAAATGGGAAAAAAAGACTAACATTTTTCAACCGTAACAAGCAGTCTTCGTCAGAGTCAACGCCCATTGACGAAGACCGCTTGTTACGGTTGAAAGAGCTCGAGCATTTTTTTTTTCATTTCATATTGTGGTTTGATCATTGATTGTTATTTCACGTGTTTATGTGAAATCTTGTTATATATATATTTAATTGTTTTCTCTTTATAAAGAAAACAGATTTTTCCTGAACATTTTCTTTCAGACCATTATACAGTTTCAGTTATATTGGCATTTAGTAAAGAGGCAGAGTTTTTACTGAATATTATGAACTCGACTAAATATATAAAGCTACAAGATATCAGCAATTATTTATACATAAGTATTGCACTGTTTAGAAGGTTTCAAGAAATCATTGACTAAAATTGATATAACTGGAATTTAAGAACAGTTGAAAGGTAGGGGAAAGCTGAAAAGAGGAATAACATTTGAAAAATTAATACTTTAATCAAGTACTCTATCCCTTAGAATCACGCTCCCTCTTAAAGGAAATCCTGAAATATTCCATCAAAAATAATGGTCAATTTAGTATATTAACAATCATTTTCACATCAGATAGATAGTTATTTCTTGCAGAATATATCGACTTGAACGGAAAAAAATTAGTAATATTCAACTGGGTCAAGTTGAACTTCTAAAAGATAAAAAACTTCTTTTAAGTTTAAAAAACTTCTGAAAGTTTAAGGTAATTTGGAATATCCAAACTCAAAAGAGAAAAACTGCAGATTTTTAAGTATATAATTTAATATTCAGTATATTACACCTTGGTTAATTGAAAAGCTTGTTAAAAGGTAATGCAGGTGTTATATGTTTGTAAAGCATCCTAATAATTAAAAATTCTGATATTTTTTTTTATAATTTATAAATTTATCTATACTGTTTATATCTTATTTTATGTGTGAATATTCATTATGCAGGTAACACGAAATGAACACAGTTATGTAAGACTGACATTGCAAGGTTAAGTGGTTTTAAAATTCATTTGGCCAGATCTGTCGTAATATTTTGAATTAAGGCTAAAATATGATTTTGTCTTAAAAACTGTGCTTTCAACCCAGTTAGGTTTCAATTTATTATTAACTTAATCTAGCTTGTTTGTGAAGCTATAATTTTTAGAAAAAATTATCTCAACTCATTCTTCACATAATGTTCTATCTTTACGCATAGTTTCATTTTGATCCGTCAAAGGTATGTCTTGTATTGCTCTCATAAGCTTTGAGATTGAATTATAAGTCAAAATTTTTACATTTTATTGAAAAAAAAAATATTTCCCGTTGTTTTAATATTCTGAATATATTTTTCATTTATTGCGTTTGTAACCCCAAAGGTCATGCCGAAATTTCAAAACTCTAAAATTAGAACTTAGGAGAAAAAATGTTTTCTAAAAACCGGTTTTTGGCAAAAAAAGTGACTTTCCCGTCATGCATTATTCTTCCCAAACAATAGGGATCTTACCCTAGTGGTAGTGTAAAATATCAACTTGATCCAACAAAGATTCTGGACCGTAGCGTGGTAACAAGCAATGCTAACACACTCACCCACCCACCCAAACACACACAGACATCATCGAAAAAACTTCATAAAACGACTTTTGGGACCTCAAAACATATAATTCCGTCAAAATTTAGAGATCGAATTTGTTCACGATCACTAAACTTATAGTAAAGTAAAAAGTATAGGGGGTTACCCCCTTTGTTTGGGGGTATTTCACTCAGATTCTAAAGAAATTGTTTAAGACCCATCTAGCATTTTAGAATTGATTATGTTAAAGTTATCTTAATGATATGTTGTCAGGTAAAGAAGACTAACACACATTTTGATAGATTTTAAGACACCTTTTAAGGCATATTTGTTTAGTTAGTCTCTTTCACCTAGTTCACCCTCTCCTGCTTTCACACCCCTATCGAATTTATCAAAGGGGTGCAAAGCCAAGATAATGTTGATCGACAATATGTAAAACATAAAAAGGTGGAAAAATCACTGATATGGACAAACTAAAGAGCCCTAAAGAGGTTCTGCGCTTTCCTCACCCCATTTATCAATGCATTTTTTGTGATGCCTGCGTCTTGTATTGAGTTCTTCATGATAAATTCTTCACAACTGTCTTGATTAGTCCAATAATCAAAGAATTATTTCAAAAATAACTATAACTTTGTCATTTCAAAAACTTTTGTATTGTTTTCACCTTTTACTGTCGTTCTAGGGGCGAAAATTGTGGTGAATTTATTATTTAGCACTCATTTTAGTAATGAGCAAGCCACAATATCTGTTGATTTTACCTAGTTGGTGAACCCCAAATTTTACGCAACTCAAATGAATTTAGAATAGGGATCTTTATCGAGTACCTGATAACGTACAGGCTTGGAACTGACGGCTTAAGGTCTTATGTGCTCAGATTTATTTGCCTCACGCATAAATAAATGAAAAGCGAAGTGTGTTTTGAACCATGAATCTACCAGTCCAGATGTGAGCATGTTGCCACTATGCTAAACTGCCACTTTTCAAAACCCAAAAAAAAAATTTCATTATAAACCAAATTATTCTTATTTTTGTTATAAATATTTGAATTTTGACTCATAAAGCAACTGAAAATAGCATTAAAGTCATTATAATTTGATATATTATTTATGTCATAACATTAAATCTTACGTTAGCAGTACATAAATGTTTTAGAAAAATTATTCAATTAACAAGACCGTTTGTGTAAAATAAAATTGATAAAATTTTTAATAGTTCAACTGGCTCGCAAACAATCAAAAGAGTTAATAAATAGACTTGATCAATTTTGAAATAATCAAATCTAAAGCAATTTCCCTCCTATACTGGATACACCAGGTTTTACAAGATGGCCGGAGTTAAACAATTTTCGCGTTGTTGCCAGTTGGATAGGTGGTAACAAGTGCGTTGGTAAACTCATTAATGTACTAACTTACCCATAATTAGTAGGTACTAAATTTTAAATAACCCACAGAATGACCTCTTAGATATCACATAACGCATGTTTGTATGTGTGTGTGCATCAGGTTTGTTTGCTTATGGACCCCCTGAGGGTTATGTATTTTAACATTCATCACCCTCGCTTCACCAACACCACCGATACTTAAACCACATTATTATGTCAATTTTCAAATAAAATATTTCTTCTTAGGTAAATGAAAAGTGTAACTATTAAACAATTTCATTATATTTACAACGTGATGTCAAAATAAAAAAAATTCTTAAAACAATAACAAAATATTCTATATTAACATTTTATAACGTATGCTGATATAAACTGTAAAAGAATCAGTTTCTAAGAAAAATGTAATAGAACATTTTAAATATTAGAACAAACTGAAGAGGATATTGGGCCTTACGTTTTAATAATTAAGTTTGACTATTCTAACGGTCAACTTACTACGTTTGGATATATTTTTTGTTATGCTACAATATCCTGATATACACATCTAAAGTTAACATGGAGCACGAACGAAGTTTATATAACTGAAATTCAGCAGTTTTTACCATATCAATAAAAACTGGAAGGAAAATAAAAAAAATATGTCTAGATAATCTCTTGTTTATGTTGTACAATCGTCATATTTAATGATATGTGGTTTCTGCTAATACTGATGAAAAGTATAAAATTTTTATGTTTTCCTTGTACGAAGACTTTTTCTTCGAATTTTCTTGATATATCGCATTAATTCGAATCATAATTTGGCTTCCTTAGCAATCATCTTCGGTGATTGGCTATAATTCAAGCAATTGTCTTAAATAATGATAGAACCATTTTATTATCAAGGTCACTTAGAAGATCACTAACAATTTCAAGTATTTATCTACTCAACATCGGATTGAATTACTTCATCCATTTGACAGTTCAATGTGTATAATCCATTATGGAAGGAAGTCTAGCTGGCCTTCCTTCAGGGCTATGAAATGCTGGCTGCCCACTCATTCATACATAACAGAACTAGAGATGTGCGTAGAAATACATAAGAGGAATGTAAAACTTTACACAAATGAATTTATCAAAAAAATAAAAAAATATAGGTCCTTGTGTGGGATCATTTCACTCAGATCCTAAAGAAATTGTTTATGACCCATCTAGCATTTTAGAATTGATTATGTTAAAGTTATCTTCATGATATGTTGTCAGGTAAAGAAGACTAACACACCTTTTGATAGATTTTAAGACACCTTTGGAGGCGTATTTGTTTAGTTAGTCTCTTTCATCCAGTTCACCCCCTCCTGCTTTCTCACCCTTACCAAATTTATTGAAGGGGTGCATAGCCAAGATAATGTTGAAGCAACAATAGGAAAAAAAAACAAATATGGGAAATAACTGATATGGACAGATTTCTGCACATTTTTGCAAAAACAATTCACTTTAAATGACCACTAAGAGCAAGTATAATGAGTAGCAAACTAATTTGCATCAAATGAGTGCAAATTACAACAGTAATTATAAACAACTTAAAAAGTACAAAGGGTACAAATCACAACAACAGTACTTTTCACATAATAACTCAGTAGTTTGGCTGATTCAGTAATATGTTTCTACAAAGAATTGATTCGCACACATAAATTTAAGACCTTTTTTTTGTACTGTTTAAACCAACCCCTAGCGGGTGAAATGTCAGCCGTTTACCTGTTACGGCTGTTACAGATTGTTTGATCTGTGGTTCTACAGATCTCTACATTGGGAGTCCTAAATTTTGTTTAACTAAAGTGTATTTCGAGTAGAGACCATTTAACGAGTACATATTTTGTGCGAGAAAACTTGGTTTTCTTTTCCTCTCTAATCACCTATTTAACTATTCAAAAGTGTTGCTTATCGACCAAACATTCTGTAAAAATATATCAGTTATTATAAAAATTAGTAAAAACTATAAGCATCTGCTTTTAAAAATCAGTTTTGTAACTTAGCAATGTTATATAATCCCTCAACTACATTAATGAGTGAGCCTAAATTTAGATCTTTTGGTGTAGTAGTAACTAAATAATATAATTAATCCATAAATAATATGGAAATCAAATAAATAATGAACAACCCTCTTTGTGTGCAGTGTATTACAGTGGGTGGGGGGTTGGTAGTAAGTGAAGGCAGTAAGAAAAAAAAAAGCTGTTCTAGACAAGACAAGCTCGTCATTTGGGAGAGTCACTTGAAGTCGGCAGCTCGCTTACACAAGACTCCCCATGCTAATGTAGGACAAGGCCTTGCTTTCCTACTCGGCACACTTGTTTTTCTTGGATACCTGTTCGTTAATTGCTCCACCACAACTGCTTGGACAGGTCCAAATCGAAAGGCAAATCAGGCAACCATCTGTCTTATGACCTCTCGCAACTATGATCAAGATAGCATTCTCTAGTGGACTTTGTATCCAGTCATAAAATCTCAATACTATTAAGAGTCCTTACATAAGTAATGTATAGAGAGAAAAACGATCAACAATAGATATCAAAAGTTAAACATTAGACATAAAAAAGAAAATCAGCCTTTCAATTGTCTTCAACCGTCTTCGGGGAGTATATGGTAATGACCGTTACATCAGACTATGAACATTTAATTTTTTTAACAAAAAAAGGGAATCGATTTACATATTTGATTGTATATGTTTTATTTCTATATATATATTATATATATATATATGTGTGTGTGTGTGTGTGTGTGTGTGTGTGTATGTGTGTGTGTGTATGTGTGTGTGTGTGTGTGTGTGTGTGTGTGTGTGTGTGTGTGTGATCTGTTTATGTGTCTGAGTATTTAAAAAAACAGTCCAGCGGAATTTTAAATAAAAAAGTTAAAATGAAAGTAACACACAGGTTGACTAATAACTCACTTCTATATTTCGAAGATAGTCGAAATATAGAAGTGAGTTATTCCTATGTTTATCTGTGTGTTACCTTTATTTTAACTATTTTATGTATATTTAAATATAGACAAAGAATAATAGGTGAATTAAAAAGATACCTTTACAGTCTCTAATTTTCGATTTGTTTATTCCATTTTAGATAGTTTGTTTCTTCGTCAAAGTATATATAAATATCAACTTTTAAACCGCAGTAAGATGATCGGAAAAATAACAAAGATCTTTCGATTAAAATAGTCTTCATGAAAGTCCAACTAATGCTCAGGACTCTGACAAATACTACTTGTTTTGGTTAAATGGTCTTAGTCATTTTTCTAATTTTTTTACTGTGATTTAGACATTCTTTTTATTTCAATAATTTATATATATATATATATATATACTTCGAATAAAATGAAAGGTCCGTGTGGACAATAAACCCTTTAACACAGAGAAAAGAACACAGAAAGACACTACAGAACTCACTTCGATATTTCGACATCCGTCGTCATCGAGAAGAAGTGCGAAGTACTCGCGTTGAGAAGCAAACTGCTACAGTACAGTTTGCTTCTCAACGCGAGTACTTCGCACTTCTTCCCGATGACGACGGATGTCGAAATATCGAAGTGAGTTCTGTAGTGTCTTTCTGTGTTTCTTTTTTTCTGTGTTAATTTAATGTATATATATATATATATATATATATATATATATATATATATCACTTAATAAAATGAAACACGATCCAAATTGGACACAATACGAGTTCAAAATTCAAGAAGAGTAACACACAGAGTAAGGAAACACACTTACAGACTCAAATTGTCGGGTAATCCGTCTTAAGGAGAAAAGAGAAGGGAGACGGATTACCAGAAAATTTGAGTCTGTATGTTTTCTTACTCTGCTTGTTACTCTTCGTTAATTTTGAACTCGTATATATATATACATACCAAAATAAACGTAAAATGGTCCGGCAGGACAGATAAACTTAAAATAAACAGTGACACATAGATTGAAGACTGAGTTGACTGTCGGCCCTCCTTGAGTTCACTTCTTCTCCTGAGGACGACCGCCATTACGGTCGAAATATTGAAAAGTGAGTGTTTTGTTATGTTTCAGTATATGTGTCACTGTTTATTTTAAGTGTTATATATATATAAAACAAGATTTCACAATAAACACGTGAAATAACAATCAATGATCAAACCCACAAATAATTGGGTTTTTGACTCTGACGAAGACAGCTTGTTTAAAAATAAACACGTGAAATAAAAATCAACGTCCAAACCACAGTAAGAAATCAGAAAAATGACGAAAATCTTACAGCCAAAACAAGGAGTCTTGGTAAAGTACAACTGATACTGATTCGCGTATTCTGAGTTATACAATAACGAGGACAACATTCTGGTTTCATAAGTGAATTAATAATTTAATTATATCTGTCACTAACCTTGAAGTAGTGACAAAAAAAAAATTCAAAGTATTAGGGCCTACATGATATATCGTTATATCTTTTAGTAAATATATTATAAAAAAAATCATTCATATAAAAAAGTAAAGTAATATTACATATACTAATTGCTATATACCACAACCCACAAGTATGGTTTCATTTTGTGATTCTATTTTTGATTTTTGCCCACTCCGGAGCACTCTTCTTCTAATGTAACTATATTAGTCATAGTTCTTTTCAAAAGATTATCTAATGTTTCAAATTAATTTTAATCATGTTATTTACTTTTCCTTAGTTTACATAAGTACCTCTTCAAGCGGCCTAATGTTTTCTCTCTAACAATAGAGGATGAGAAAGCAAACAGATAGGTGCTTAAATTTTATCTGTAGATGATTTATGAAGAAAATCTCCGTAAACAATTACCTACAATCAATGGTGAAGGATAAAGAAGATACGATGATTACAGCAAACAAGAATGGTTCTCAAATTCACTTGTCTTTCATTAACTTAAAACTCTACGGCAGCTACAACAATATATATATAAATATATATTTATATATAAATCAGTTCAAAAACGAAGGAAAGCAACACACAGAGAAAGAGACACACTTATAAACTCAAATTTTCGGATGATCCGTCTTCAGGAGATAAGAGAATGGGCGACCAAGCACCCCGAAAACACAACTGCAGGAAACCGTCCCGGCAACCAACCAGTCGGTTCTCTTTTCTCCTGAAGACGGATGATCGAAAAATTTGAGTTTGTAAGCGTGTCTCTTTCTCTGTGTGTTGCATTCCTTCGTTTTTGAACTGATTTGCGTCAAGTTTGGATAGTTTTTTCGAATTTTAAGTGATATATATATAACAAAATTATATATAATATTTTTTTTCGAAACTAAAAAAAAACAGTCAATGTTGAAACCACAATAAGAATGGGAAAAAAGGCTACGATCTTAAGATATATATATAAAAATTTTACATAAACACGTGAAATAACAATCAATGATCAAACGACAATATGAAATGGGAAAACAAGACTAAGAACTTTCAACCGTAACAAGCGGTCTTCGTCTTCGTCTGACGAAGACCGATTGTTACGGTTGAAAGATCTTAGTCTTGTTTTCCAATTTCTTATTGGGGTTTGATCATTGATATATATATATATATATATATATATATATATATATATATATATATATATACTCCTAATAACAAATTGAAATAGTGTGTAACAAAAAATTATAAAGCTCACGAAGAAAATGACAAGAATCAGTTTATATTGACCTGAATTAATATTTTGACAGTCGTAGTTATCGGGAGAAAATGTTAATGACTAAGAGTAAGATGCTGCACTCACAACCGATTAGGTACTGCCTGACGAAATTGCACGGAAGTACAAAAGGAAAAGAAGTAATAGTGTATTTTACCATTTTCTAAAGATTTTATATTCATACTTTTTTGTATTATTTGTACTCTATTTTTAATAAATTTATTTAATTTATCTTCTATTCCTTCTAAGCCTTTTTCTCCCTATTGCTCATAATGGAAAAAAGGTCGTTTAGAACTTGCTAAGTGTAGAGATATGTCTTGGTTTGTTTCTCAAGAAACAACAAAAATATTTTTGAGTACAGCTCAAAAATTAACATACTTATTGGAAGAGCAGAAGTTACTATATGCAATAATATAGATTTTATTGATGTGAAAAGAAGTAAAAAGGATAAGGGTCGACGATAGGGTAAGTTAAACAAAGTGGGATGAGGTTAGCTCAGTGGTTAACGTATTCCCCTGTGGGCTGGTGGTCCATGGTTCAATACCCACTCTGGCACTCATTTTATTCACGCGGGAGGTGAATAAATCTGAGTATGTCGCCCCTCAGAGAAGACATTAAGCCGTCGGTCCCGAGCCTCATTATTCTTTAAATATATTATATGGTAATCGTAAATGATAGTTCTTTTTTTACTTGATATCTGTAAACATATTGAACCATTAATACTCATTTTCCTGCCAGATACTTAAGAATACCTACTCGAAATGCACTTGAGTTAGGCAGAATTAGGACTCCCAATATAGAATCTGTAGAATCACCTATTATACAAAACACTGGTAAATGGCTGACGTTATCACCCACTAGGGGATCTGTGTAAACAGTAAAAAAAATAAATACATAAAAAGTTAAACAACCCCCACTTGCAAATTGAACCATACCATAGCAGTGATGTAAGAAAAATAACTGAAAAGATTGACCTAAGGTTTGGAGAGATGGACAACGCTTCCCTGAAGATAGAAGAAGTACACCAGGAAAAAGAAAGTATAGAGGAATAACCCTTCAAAATAACATCAGCCGGAACCATTCAACCATTAATGCACTTAAAAGAATAGTGACGATTTGATTTTCATTGAGTAATCTGAAGTCTACAATTTATCAATATTGCTAGAAATATCATTAAGGCATATAAACATAAATATACAGATAGCCTTCATCACATGGAAGGGTTGGCAACTTTTAAAATCAAGGTGCTGCTGAGTGTTTGCCAGTTTAACATGAAGTAGGTAGAAGAATGTCCATTACCAAAGGTGACATTGACATCGTTTTGTTGAAATATCGTATTCACTTCGCAGATTGCCTTCTGTGTGCATTATCTATTATTTTATTTTTAAATATATATATATATATATATAACAAGTTTTCACATAAACACGGGAAATAACAATCAATGATCAAACAAAAATATAAAATGGGGGAAAAAAAACTATCTTTCAACCGTAACAAGTTGGGTTTTTGACTCTGACGAAGACATATTCTTTATCCCACTTCATATTGTAGTTTGATAATTTACATATATATATGATCAAACCACAATATGAAATGGGAATCAAACAAAGGTCTTTCAACAGTAACAAGCGGTCTTTGTCAGAGTCAAAAACTCAATCAGTTTTTGATTTATATATATAAATATATTATATTTAAAAACAAATTAAAAGGAAGATAGCACACAGATAGACACAGAAATAACTCACTTCTATATTTCACCATCGTCGTTATCAGGAGGCGAAGAGTCCCGCAGAAGGCAGAGCGACGACTCTGCCTATATATGTAACATAATATCATAATAAACACGTAAAATAACAATCAATGTTCAAACTACAAGAAAAAATTAGAAAGAAAGACTAAGATATTCCAACCGTAACTAGCTGTCTTTGTCAGAGTCAATCCCAACTGATTTATATATATCAATATTCACAAATAGTTCTTGACTTCTTCATTTAACACAGTATTATGTCAGTTTTCTTGATGACATAAAAATACATCGAAACTTTGGCGCAAGAATGAGAAGTTTATTTCCAAGACCTAGCTCTCAAGAAAACTTACATAATACTGTATATATATATATATATATATATATATATATATATATATATATATATATATTTATTATATATATATATATATATATATATATATATATATAATAAACTAAATATTGACCATATTTCATTGATACTTGAAATCCAACTCAGTTATTTCACGTGTATTTAAAATTCTGTTATATATAACTATATATATATATATATATATAAATTATACTGACGAAAAGAACAGACAGACATGAAACAGAAACTATATTTCACTACTATACTTCAATGGCCTCCTTATCACGAAGCTAGATGTGAGGTGCTCTGAAGGGAGGCAACGATTTATTCTACGGTATATATATATATATTATATATATATATATTTTTCTTATCTCGATCACAAATATTGAACCCTATTTCTGTTCTTTATCAAAGTTTGGTCTACCTTCAAAATATAACTCTTTTAAGCAGATTTTTCATCTATATTTGTAGAAATCTTCAGGACTACATCAATATAGAATTAATTATAATAACTTGAAAAAATATTTATGTTACATTACTCGTATTTTATTAATATTCATAATTACTTTGGTATTTTGCTATTGCAAGTGAATAACTACATAACCGTTATATTCAAATCAGCCTATAGTGCTGCTTCTAGCGACAGTTTTATGAACATTCTATATTCACATATCAAGTCTATATTGACATAGACTTGATATGGCAAAAAAAAATTTAAATTTTAAAAAGAATATGAAAATTTCATCAAAGAGAATCTGGAAACTACAGATTTATTTTACCTGTGTTACAACGTGACGAAGAAAGAAAAAGAAAAGGAAATTAATTAACTAAAATATGAAAATCAAAGGCGAAATAATAAATGAGCAAGTATTTATTTATAATTTTATAACATTATTTTTTCTTCTTCTTTGAGTTATTGTTATTTCTTATCGTATTAGTTTGTCATAGGTCATACTTATACTTAATTTATTTATTGTTTCCTGTTATGTTGCTAACATGGCAACATGACTGTCAGCCACAGACTAGCCTTGTCCTCTGTTCCTGTCTTGACATCTATACAGCTAGTAACGACAGTTGTCAAAATATCCAGTAGTTTTTATCTATAATTTAATTTTTCGTATTTATGAACAATTTTAATTAATAACAAGAAAATAGGAAACCAAAGTACATTTATTATCAAGAAAAACAAATGTAATTTGTGTGACTTTTAATTAATATTTTTAATTAAGCATAAATATTCTCGATTCAATGTTCTTTAAAAGCTGCAAACATTGTATTTTAGTATTATAGTTGCTTATATTGAATAACATAAATAAATATAAACTACAAATAAGGCGTAGAGTAGTTAAAGTTTATGATACAAGTTAAGGAAGAGAGGTGTCATAATGACTATTCGTTGAGCTAATCTTCTGAAAATGTTAATCTAAATGCTGATTAGCAGGAAATTGTGGAAATGAATAATGTCCTTATAAACCATCCTGGGCTAATGCATAGTGGAAATAGAAATGACATTGCAAGGAAAGTGTAATCCAATCACCATTGAAAAAAACCAAAGTTATAGTAACTACTATATCAATGCAAACAACTTAATTATTGTTTAAGTCGATGACTTTTATTTATTTTTGCTTAATTTGAACAACATTACAATTTGTCTATTTAATTTTAAGGCTGTTTGTTCTTTGAAGGTTATTTGATTATGATTTCATCATTCCATTTTGAAGAATATCTTATTTCAACTTTGAAAAACACCTACAAACTACTGAAACACGAATGAAAGGACAATAAATACTAGTACAGACGTGATTCTAATAGAGGAAAAATAATAGCAAATTATTATCAGAATCAAAACATCACTAAATACGAGCTTTATAATTGTAGACAAAAGGAAAAATGAACTGACTACACAAATAAACGAACTCTTTAAACCGTTTGAATATAAAAACAATCAAAAACACAAGATAAATTGGGCCAAAATGGAAAATAACTAATGTTGATAAGAAAACAAAATAATTGGTAACACTGACTTAACTAAACACATCTAATAGGCTCTTGATAATGGATGTTGTAAGAAACTTCTAGAGTAGAACAAATATTTATGGTCAGTAATAGTTTATATTCTATTAATGAAACAAGTAATTGATTAATTAATATGTATTAATTTAACATTAATTTATATTAAAAACTGATAGCATTAGTTCATCAACAATCAAAGCTAGTTTATATTATAGTTCAGCTATGTATGTTTCTATCGTCAGACAACTTACTTTAAAATTATGCTCATTTTTTAAACTTGTAACATGTGGATAACCGCGTCTTTGTTGTTTTAATTTGCAAAAATAATTATAAGTACAAACTATAATTAGTAACTTATTGATAACATTGTATAATTTACTGCACTATTAATAATATTTTAAAGTTATATTTAAAGTATAATATTAAAGTATATAATATTTTAAAAATTTTTTAAACATATTTTAATTTAGTATTACTTCTTTGAACCCTTTTAAGTTGACAATGAAACGTATAAAATTGTCTTTCACTTATTTATATTGAAGATAATGTAAAATAAATGTAGTTAACAGAAGTCTTGTAAGATCAGATACCGGGAGAGGACTAATTTTGTTAAAGAGGAGTCATTTTTTACCTCAAAAAAAATAATGAAGAATAATAGTCGTGTGAACAATGCATTATTCTTTTTTTTAAAAAAAATTTTATTAGTTAAATAAAGATCAGCGGAAATATTTTTAAGCTATGTTTGACGTATTGTTTGTATTAAGCAAATTTATTAAGCTATTATGTTAATAACGAAGACTTGATTAAGTATTTTATTGGACCTCATGGTGTACGTGAGAATGAGTAGTATTCAATCGCTACATTTTCACGTTTTTTTTAAGACGGAGTATCCAGTCAATTTAGTTTTCTTTTGTATAAAGCCATTTAATGCTTTTTTGCGATTATATACAATTTAATTAGTTTGCCACTTTATTAAAAGCGTTCCACTCAGTGTAGAAGAAGGCTATTAATCAGACATCCTGTTTGTCCGGATGACTTAAGAGTCACGTGAAACAGAGTACTTTGTTCAATCAACCGGATATCCTAGTTAAGCTACTACTAAACATTTAACTAAATAGAACTTTTTCAAGTCCTAGAAGTGCTTTAATTTATGGATTTTATTGGGTTTAGTCCGATGCATATGATTAGCTGTACGTCGTATTGATAGTTTGAGAACTCTTTTATATACATTAGTGCAACAAAGATGTTGTGAGTGTGAGGGAAGCAACCACCCTGGGCGGTTCGTGGCAGAAGCGTGGCAATTTTAATAGGCCTTAATATAGCAAACAGATTTTGCTCACAAAAATCTCGAAGTTGTAATTACGTTATTAAAACTTGAATGATACTTTATTAAAATTATAGCCCTTGAGTTTGAGGTTACGATTCTCTTGGCATTTCGGCCTGTGTGTTTCAAATTACGATACTCGTAGCAATTTGGCCCTTGAGTTTCAGGTTACGATTCTGTTGGCATTTCGGCCTGTGTGTTTCAAATTACGATACTCGTAGCAATTTGGCCCTTGAATTTCAGGTTACAATACTCTTGGCATTTCGGCCTGTGTGTTTCAAATTACGATACTCGTAGCAATTTGGCCCTTGAGTTTCAGGTTACGATTCTCTTGCATTTCGGCCTGTGTGTTTCAAATTACGATACTCGTAGCAATTTGGCCCTTGAGTTTCAGGTTACGATACTCTTGGCATTTCGGCCTGTGTGTTTCAAATTACGATATTCGTAGCTATTTGGCCCTTGAGTTTCAGGTTACGATTCTCTTGACATTTCGGCCTGTGTGTTTCAAATTACGATACTCGTAGCAATTTGGCCCTTGAGTTACAGGTTACGATTCTCTTGACATTTCGGCCTGTGTGTTTCAAATTACGATACTCGTAGCAATTTGGCCCTTGAGTTACAGGTTACGATTCTCTTGACATTTCGGCCTGTGTGTTTCAAATTACGATACTCGTTACTGATTCAGTAATTTGGCTTCGCTTGTAATAGATTTACATTGGTCTGATTCAGTTACTCTTGGCATTTCGGCCTGTGTGTTTCAAATTACGATACTCGTAGCAATTTGGCCCTTGAATTTCAGGTTACAATACTCTTGGCATTTCGGCCTGTGTGTTTCAAATTACGATACTCGTAGCAATTTGGCCCTTGAGTTTGAGGTTACGATTCTCTTGACATTTCGGCCTGTGTGTTTCAAATTACGATACTCGTAGCAATTTGGCCCTTGAGTTTCAGGTTACGATACTCTTGGCATTTCGGCCTGTGTGTTTCAAATTACGATACTCGTAGCAATTTGGCCCTTGAGTTTCAGGTTACGATTCTCTTGACATTTCGGCCTGTGTGTTTCAAATTACGATACTCGTAGCAATTTGGCCCTTGAGTTTCAGGTTACGATTCTCTTGACATTTCGGCCTGTGTGTTTCAAATTACGATACTCGTAGCTATTTGGCCCTTGAATTTCAGGTTATGATTCTGTTGGCATTTCGGCCTGTGTGTTTCAAATTACGATACTCGTAGCGATTTGGCCCTTGAATTTCAGGTTACAATACTCTTGGCATTTCGGCCTGTGTGTTTCAAATTATGATACTAGTAGCAATTTGACCCTTGAGTTTCAGGTTACGATACTCTTGGCATTTCGGCCTGTGTGTTTCAAATTATGATACTAGTAGAATTTTGGAATATGTGTTTCAGGTTACGTTTCTGTTGGCATTTCAACCTGTGTGCTTCAAATTACGATACTCCTAGAATTTTACCCCGTGAGTTTGAAGTTACGATGTTCTAGCCATTTTGGTCTGTGTGTTTCAAGTTACTATACTTCTAGGAACTATAGAACTCTTAAACAACTCTTGATAGATGAGTTAAATGAATATAACTGTTTATAATGCCTAAACAAATTAAATATCTATTCTTAACCCTTTAACTGTCTACAGCGAAATTTTTTTGGGCCCACGAAAGACGTCATTTTTTCCATCAAAAATCAATTCAAAATTAAAGCCTTTCAACTACAATTTTGTTGATATTTCTTTTTTTATTGAGTGAGAAGATTGGACATATTGTCCAATCATGGATTATGATTATGCAGGAATGCTGGACAATGCAGGAAGTTAATAGAAAAATAACTATGCATTGGGAAAAACTGAAATGTTTTTTGTACGGTGTCGAGTAAATGAAATTTTAGTGTGAAAAGCATGTGAAATCTTTTTCTCATTTATACAAAATTGGAAGTTAAAGAGTTAAAATTGGTTGGGAAAAATTCAATAAAAATTTATGAAATTAATTTTTGGAAAGAATAACTCACTTAGTGACTCACACACACACACACACACACACATAAACTGGTTAACTATTTTATTAAATCTTATTTAAAACATATAATTTGTCACTGGGAAAACATTTTTCACCAGTTGAACAAAGAAATGAGTATTTTCATAAATGAACTTTTTTTTTTTATCCATATATTTCTTTTGGTTCAAGAAAAAAGCAAACAAACTCGACAAACACATAAACAAGAAAAACTAATACAAATACTATTACAGAAGCTTTACCTTCTCTTTATAAAACTTTTAAAAATATGAATGTCGAAATAGGACTCATAAGGTATATGACTTTATTGAAGGTAAAGAGGATTATACGAGTACGAGCAATAAGTAAGCCACTCTTAAATAAACGGCAGTTCCTTACTAGTTATCGGTTACGTTAACCTTCATGCATATTGTAATTAACTTCAAAACTTCTACAATAAATAACATACTTTTTATTAATAAACTTGAAGTACAGGCTTATCGTGTTTTAACACCATTCTATTTATTCCTGAATATGTATTTAAATTAAAAATATAATCGAATGTTTTCCTTATCTCGACCACATATATTTAACACTATTTTTCTTTTTTATCGAGGTGTTGTCTAGCTTCAATAATTCAACACCTTTAAGCCGACGTTTTGTCTATATTTGCAAACATTTTCAGGGCTACATCAATACAGAATTTAATTAAAACAACATGAAACATAATTATATTACATGTAATATAATGTAATTATAAATAATAATTAAAAATAATAATAATTATAAATTACAATTATATTATGTAATATAATTATGTTTCATGTTATTGTAATTAAATTCTGTATTGATGTAGCCCTGAAGATGTCTACAAATATAGACGAAACGTCGGCTTAAAGGTGTTGAATTATTGAAGCTAGACCAAACCTCGATAAAAAAAGAAAAATAGAATTAAAAATATATAAATTAGGTATTTATCATCAATATCAATAAATTAATTTAACTTAATTAAGTTGGTTTCTTCCGAAAGAAGTTACTTTTGAAATTTCTAAATCATTAAAGTGAATTTTTATGCAAAAATATTGATACTATATTGTAAGGATTACAATATATCATTAAGAGATGAGAAAATACATTTTTGAGTCCATAAAATTATTTGATCTGATCATTTCTTCAGTTTGAATTAGTTGCTTCCTTAAACAAATCACTGAAGAGTTTTTTTCTTCTTCATTTCACGGCAGGTTTAACAATAGTATAAATGTTGAGTTTATTAAAATTTATGATATCAGTCAAAGTTTTTTCAAAATTACTATCTTGATGATAAATATTTGAATTACTTTTCCATTGTAATAAAATGCTTTGTTTATCACTTTTACTAAGAAGTATTTTTATAGAATTCTTCATAATTTTCTCTTCAAGTTCTAACTTTTCTAAAAACTATTTTAATTCAAATCTCAAGTACAAAGTCTATTTTAAAATGTTGCATTCCTAATATTAGCATTGTAAATAATAATAGGTCAATTTTTTGTTATTACTTTCTCTAATAAAAATATATTACTTTTGGTTTTTAATAAATAAGCTTATATTTATATTACTGCACATGAGTATCAGTGCTTGAATGGAATAATGATTGGTTTTCTTATTATATTTAGAACTGTTTATTTGAGACAAGTTATAATATAACAGTCTCCCTGTTATCTTATAACGATGTATAAGCGTCAAATCAGATACAACTAGACGGAGTAATGTACAAGTCCCCAAAAATATCCTGATGACAACTTATAAGTAGTTTTAAGTACAGTACTACGGATAGTTTAGTATCGAGTTAAACTTAATGGCAATTGTTCAATATTGAAGGACGACTTATGAAATGCAATTATTGACTGTGGATGTTTAAAAACAACGGGATAAAATATATTACAAATTTTATTAGCTTTTTTAGAGGAATATCTTTAATAAACATTCTTATTCATCGATTTCACTTTAATGTATGGATCAGATGTGTGATCTAACGCGTAGAATACTTGTCATTATTGCTGTTGTTTACAAGGTTGAGTCTTTGAGATGACTCAAAGATTTTTCTTGTGGGAAATCGAAAATCTTGTGGACACTCTCTGGTTGACAGCACTGTAATATAAATCTCATGATGCTGAGCTAATACCATGCTAAATACTAGTTAACATATGGTATCCTAGTGTCTTTTAGAGCTACTGAAGTAGACTTAACCATTAAAACGGGTGGAAAATAAAATAATGAGTCAGATTTCCTGCCCCTAAGATAACACTAAATGTACTAGCTTAAAACTGTGTGCATTGACAATAATAAATAACAAATTGTGTGGTAGCAGGCTAAAGTAGTAGGAATGAGTTTGTACTTACAATGGCTGAAGGATGTTTGTTGTGAGACAAGCATTTGAAGCGGCTTTCTGTCTTCCTTGAGAGAAGGTCCTCGTCGCACAGCCGGTGCGACTCCGAAAAGTCTGTTCTTGGCGTTTTGGCCTACCCTCAGATACTGCTTCTGCTTCATTACTCCACCCGCTCACCGTGTCTTCATCCTGGACAACAGAAACACGACATTAACACGACATCATCATGATAATCATGCCTTGTAACAAGAGTAGCCGTGTCTTCATCCTGGACAACAGAAACACGACATTAACTCAACATCATCATGATAATCATGCCTTGTAACAAGAGTAGCCGTGTCTTCATCCTGGACAACAGAAACACGACATTAACTCAACATCATCATGATAATCATGCCTTGTAACAAGAGTAGCCGTGTCTTCATCCTGGACAACAGAAACACGACATTAACTCAACATCATCATGATAATCATGCCTTGTAACAAGAGTAGCCGTGTCTTCATTCTGGACAACAGAAACACGACATTAACTCAACATCATCATGATAATCATGCCTTGTAACAAGAGTACCCGTGTTACATTCTTCATTCTGAACAACAGTATCACGATATTAACTCAACATCATCATGATAATAATGTCTTGTAACAAGAGTACCCGTGTTACATTCTTCATTCTGAACAACAGTATCACGATATTAACTCAACATCATCATGATAATAATGTCTTGCAACAAGAGTACCCGTGTTACATTCTTCATTCTGAACAACAGTATCACGATATTAACTCAACATCATCATGATAATAATGTCTTGTAACAAGAGTACCCGAATTACATTCTTCATTCTGAACAACAGTATCACGATATTAACTCAACATCATCATGATAATAATGTCTTGCAACAAGAGTAACCGTGTTACATTCTTCATTCTGAACAACAGTATCACGATATTAACTCAACATCATCATGATAATAATGTCTTGAACAAGAGTACCCGTGTTACATTCTTCATTCTGAACAACAGTATCACGATATTAACTCAACATCATCATGATAATAAAGTCTTGCAACAAGAGTACCCGTGTTACATTCTTCATTCTGAACAACAGTATCACGACATTAACTCAACATCATCATGATAATAATGCCTTGCAACAAGAGTACCCGTGTTACATTCTTCATTCTGAACAACAGTATCACGATATTAACTCAACATCATCATGATAATAATGTCTTGCAACAAGAGTACCCGTGTTACATTCTTCATTCTGAACAACAGTATCACGATATTAACTCAACATCATCATGATAATAATGTCTTGCAACAAGAGTACCCGTGTTACATTCTTCATTCTGAACAACAGTATCACGATATTAACTCAACATCATCATGATAATAATGTCTTGCAACAAGAGTACCCGTGTTACATTCTTCATTCTGAAAAACAGTATCACGATATTAACTCAACATCATCATGATAATAATGTCTTGTAACAAGAGTACCCGAATTACATTCTTTATTCTGAACAACAGTATCACGATATTAACTCAACATCATCATGATAATAATGTCTTGCAACAAGAGTACCCGTGTTACATTCTTCATTCTGAACAGTATCACGATATTAACTCAACATCATCATGATAATAATGTCTTGCAACAAGAGTACCCGTGTTACATTCTTCATTCTGAACAACAGTATCACGATATTAACTCAACATCATCATGCCGTGTAACAAGAGTATGTCTTTATCCTGAACAACAGTATCACGACATTACTCAAAATCATCATGATAATGATGCCTTGTAACAGGAGTAACCCTTTACTCTTCTTTACGTCTTTATCCTGAAGAACAGTATCACGCCATTAACTCAACAACACCATGATAATCAAGGCTTGTACAAGTGTAACTCTGTCTTTATCCTGAACAACATTATCTCGACATTAACTCAACAACATCATGATAACCACGCGTTGTAACAATATTAACGTCACATTGATATAAGGCTTTTTTACGTCACATAAAAAACCAGGCTTTTATGACCTCAAACATCATCTGCCAAATCTTTTATTATCAACAATATGATCCTAACTTATGTAAAACATAGATCTTCTAATATGCGAGTGAGGCAACTTCAGCATAGAGAAATCTGATATGTGAAATGACATGACCAAAATAGAAACAATTTCTACCCTCACTACTTAAAAATAAATGCAAATTACTAATACCAGGAGATGAATAATGTACATTAATCACTTACAGATACAGATAGGAGACACTCAACAGTGGTACATCTACTGAAGGAGTTGTTTTGAAGGAGTCTCTGTGACAGTGGTGCCCAACCCAGGAGTAATTACCCCCAGAGAGGGTAAGATTATCATTTCTTCAGGGTAGGAGGGGGTGAAATCATACTTCTCATTATTGCTTGCTATTGTATTACAAACTAAGCTCTTAAGAACTTGTTAGTAGTTATAATTTGACAACTACTTGTTCAAGGGAGTATTGTCACAAGTAGCGCTATGTACAATATGTGAGTCCGATATCAAACTAAATTTCAAGTACTGTAAACTTTATATAACCATAAAACAATTCAAATTCTACACTAACAGTTCTTTATAAATAAAAAAAGACAAATAAGAAGAGACCAAGAATTACATTCTCATTTTTTTTTTGTTTTAGCCGTCATCAGGAGAATAAATAGTGGAAAAACGTTTCGCCATCAGTTGTTCTTCGTTTCCCTCCAAGATCCCTCCATTCCGTATATATTTGGGTCGATCAGACACATAAAAATAATTTTCCCATACGACAGAAACCCGATTAATATTTACTTTATATATATATATATATATATAAAAAATTGTATACATACTAATTACGCTTTTTATGTATGATTGATTTTTGAATGATTGAATTATTTCTTATATTTCTTCTGTTTTGTAGGTCTATGAAAAAGGTTTTAAATAAAAACTGAAACATTGGCAATGAGAGTTTAATTTGAACCTGAAGAACTGACCAAATTCTTATAAACTTTAATTTTGTTTCTATTTCACGGTCAATACTTTTATCAATATATATATATATATATATATATATATCAGTAGCAATTTGCTTCTCAACGCTAGTATTTCGCACTTCTTCTCGATGACGACGGGATGTTGATATATCGAAGTGAGTTCTGTAGTGACTTTCTGTGTTTCTTTCCTATGTGTTAAAGTTTATATATATATATAATTAAATGAAACGGTCCAACAGACTTTTAAATAAAAACCAATTAAAAAAGGTGTCTACACAGATAGACACAGGGATAACTCACTTCTATATTTCGACCATCGTCGTCATCAGGAGGGGAAGAGTCCCGCAGGAAGGCAGAGCGGCAACTCTTTCTTACTTTAGTGTTTGTTTAATATATATATATATATATATAGTTAAATATATATATATATATATATTTACATGTTTTAAAAGAAAACTATTAAAAACTGGTACTAATAGTTTAGCATGGGTACAAAATATGCAAATAAGGAAGCATGTACTCTCAGTTATATTCTAGAACTTATGGTTTTAGTCGTCATAAGGAAAATAAATATAGACAGACCATCCGCACCGTATTGGTGTAAAAACTGACCCTGACAGTCATCTTTGTAATTCAGGGAACAGACTGCTTTAAAACTTACATGACCTTATGTTATAAAAATCAATTTCTCATTGACTAAATGATTGTTATCTACACTAGGCTGCAAGAAAACATCTTGTCGAAAGACTAGCGTGTCGGCAAAAGGTGAAAACAAAAAGTTCGATGTTTCGTGTTACAGTAAAACAAATAAAATAAACTATACATGGCTGTTCTTAGTTGAAATTAACATCTTCTTTGAAGTTTACCGGTGATGTTCTTTCCTGAAGATGTTTATATTTTGGCAAAATACAGTAGTTCAGATTACTGCTTACTATTCCTTAAAGTTACTTTGAGTCTTCCCTAATGGCTTTAGCACTATTACTAAAGAGAATTACTTTCGTTAAATTTTATTGTGCTCACTTTGTATGATTTTTTTGCTGCACTAACATCATTGCAACAGAATCTTGATAGGGAGGTCAGGTTCATTGCAATATTTGAATTATTTCAGTTTGCACAGGCCTCCTTCATACATTTGTATTCGTATACCATATTTGACCTTTCAAGAATCCACTGTCTCGTTAAATGCTGTTATTTCTTTTTCATCATGTGTATAGTTATTTTATTTGTTTAATGAATCAGTAAGTTAATTTCACTAGTCATTCTTTTGTTTGTTTTTAATTATTTTTAAAATTTCCTTAAATACTCTTTGAACTGTATTGATTGAATTGACTTTAGGGTCATTCCTCTATCCTCTTCTATTTTTTAGTATAACTAAATGCTTATATGTCTTCTAAGACTCTTTTGAAGTATTAATTGAGTACCCGATATTGTTAAGGGTTTGTCTCAGTATTTAATCTCATGATAAATTAAAAACCGGTAATATTTATTACCTGAAAATGATACGTGGTTTAATTTACCACTTTAAGATTGTTTTAAATAAATAGAAAAATGTATTAAGAAAAAACTTAATATTACAGAAGAACTACATCAAATATACGAAATGAACAAAATTTATAAAAAAGTATAAACTACAAGGAATTTTTTTTAATGGCTATACGTATAGGCATTAAATTACTCAAAAAAAGATATAATATAAAACTTATTATAAATTGCACACATTTTTTTTTTCAGAACTAAAACAAAGGTATCATCAAAATCCAAATTATGTCATTAACTTTCTTGTGAAAATTAAATAAATTTGAGTTATAAAATATCTTTTAACTTCTTCAAGCGTTGGAAAGATAAACATGTTAAGGGGAGCTTTTCTCCTATTTTAGAAAGATATTCTAAACTAACATATCATATAATGATCTGCTTTATACAATAACTATGTCGAATTGGATTGAAACCGTTTCATTATACTTAAGGAGTCTATATTTAACCGTTTCATTATACTTAAGGAGTCTATATTTAACCGTTTCATCGTACTTAAGGAGTCTATATTAAACCGTTTCATTATACTTAAGGAGTCTATATTTAACCGTTTCATCATACTTAAGGAGTCTATATTAAACCGTTTCATTATACTTAAGGAGTCTTAATAATATCAAAATATTCTTAGTTTTTTTGAGAAAAATTACTTGAGATTCAATTATAAAGTATTTTGTACGTTCATAAGTAAGTAAGAGAACATATATAAATACACAGGCACTGGGTTAAGTGTATAGAGTTTTGAACAATACTATAAAAGAACAATATATAGTATAATTCACAATTATATACGAAATTCTCAGGGACAAGGAAGATTAAGTAGTCTTATATGTTGGAAAGATCTTCAAGACTAAAATATGCTACTAATATTTACCCGTATTCAAGTTTTTCTTTTGATTTTTTGTTAACATTTTTCTCTACTTCTAAAAAAATATGGAACTCTAATCAAATTAATAAATGGAATAAAAAACGAAATGTAACCTAAATTAAATTTTAAGCTAATTTTAATTGTTGTCCTTTATAATAGGACTCTTAAATAATTGTTAAATTTTACTTTGATTCCTTTTCAAAATCTTATCTCCTAGTAACTGAGATAAATAAAATATCTCAATATTTTATTTCATATCATATTTAATACAATTGATAGTTTGATAGATTAGATTAAACCAAATAAGAAAAAATATTTTTCTTCAAATAATACAACAAATGTTGGAAGAAGTTTTAGCTCTAATTATCTGTTAAATATGATGACTCGTATTTTAAACCCACAAATCACTCAATTAGGAGACAGGAAGAGGGTAAACCATATCACATTATATTTCATTCAATCATTTCAATTTTAAGACTTCACATAGTTTTAAATGTTTAATTAAAATTATATCAATAAATAAAATTGTCTCTTGAATGTTTGCATAAAATATTTTGATGAAATATTATTATTTTTATTATTCGTAATACTATCATGAATAATAACATTATGTTGAATATCTAATATTTAAAGCAAGTTAAACCAATCAGACAAAGTAAAGTTAATAGTAAAGTAATTGTTGATAATAACTAAAGTTAATAACAAACCCATATTAAATTACAATACTCGTCTTTAGTATCAATCTGAAAACAATAATAACATTTCTGGTACCTGGATGTTTCCAATTGAACAAAGCATGCGGAAATATTAGAAATTGGTCATAAAGAATAACCTTCCTGCGGCTACCTTTACCAATTAAAGTCTAAATGTAAACAAACAGGTTATAAAGCAAACCGTATCTATTGCGACATTTTAGGGATATTGTTCGGGAGCACCTAGAACCCCAACTCTGATTTTAAATAGAAATTTTTAATAGAAATGTCACTTCTATAATTAATGGATGACTGGTCCTTTCTAATATATAACATTTCCAGAGTTTTCCTTCTCTGTTCATCCATTTCTCTGGCTATTATTTTTATTTCATCAAAATTAAATTTCATCAAATGGATGTACGTTAAAATATAATGAATTAATTTTCACGTGTATGTATTCATTATTAACGTTATAAATATATAACGTTATTTCACAATAAACACGTGAAATAACAATCACTGTTCAAACCACAATATGAAATTGGGAAAAAAAAAGACTAAGATCATTCAACCGTAACAAGCGGTCTTCGTCAGAGTCAAATCTCTGACGGTTCGTCATAGTCAAGACCGCTTCTTACATTTGAAAGATCTTAGTCGTTTTTTCTCCCATTTGTTATTGTGATTTGAACACACACACACATATATATATATATATTATATATATATTACATCATACAAATATTGTATGATACATACAAACAAACACACATATATATATATATATATATATATATATATATATATATATATATATATCATGATTTGTTTTCTTGACCCAATATTTATATGATGTAATTTTTTTGAGGGTTGAGGTCTAATGATTTCAATCCAAATCATATCCATCATCTCCAAGCCCTGAAGATGACATAAATATATGTCGAAATGTCGGCAAAAGGACTAGTTCGAATCATTAGACCTCAACCCTCAAAAAAAATTACATTATATATATATATATGAATAGGCATTATTGAAATAAATGCATTAAAAACAATGGCGTGTGTGGCAATGCTGCCCTGAGGGATAAGAGGCACGTTCTTTGGCCTTCCAGGCTAACTCTCATGCACAATCAATGAAAGATTTAGTAATTGCATACGATTAGCAAATGCCTTTAGCGATTGGAACGTCTGAACACTCAAGTCTACTTGAGGATTGCATTTGCACAAGCTCCCACTTTCAACTTCTTCGACAACGTGATATTGAACTTCGACTAAGTACGTATATATATATAAAATCTCAATAAATTGTTCTTGACCTCTTCTATTCTATTGTATGTTTTGTTCTAGTATGACCTAGCCCTCAATAACAAAACATACAATATATATATATAAAATTCACACAAGGGGTTCTTAAGGATTTTGATCATAAAACATACAACTCCTGATTTTAAGCCTAACCAAAAATATTTATGACCAAAATCCTCAAGAACCCCTTGTGTGAATTTGAAATATCAGTGGTCGAGAAGCTATGTCAATAATAATAATAAGTGAACAATATAAGAACTACAAAAATTACATTAGCTTGTAAAAATATGTAATTGTGACTTATCATTCACTTTAGAATGGATTTGATTAGAATTAATCTTACAGTATATTAGAATTAGAATAATTGAGATATCGTGTCTAAAATTTGTATAGAGTGCAGGTGTATTTGGTGAATAGGTGTATTTGGAAAAAAAAGACACGGCACACACACACACAAAAAGAAGTAGTGAAACTAATTTTATCCAGATATCTATGAAAAAGGCAACCAATTTTTTAATCTCTTTCTAAGAAAAAAACAGACATTATTGTCTTGATAAAAATAATATATTATTATTGATGTTAATAATGTAACATTAGTAATTGGACAAAGAAATTTTACTGAAAACAACCGGCTAAAATAAATATTCATAGAAAAGTCAGTAATTAGTCATAGGCAATTAGTTAGATGAATAATGAAGAAACTGTCTTACAAGCAATAACCTTGTGGAATGTTTTTAAGCTTGTTGGGATTCCCAAATGAGTGTATGCCTATCATTCAATTGGATTATTGCTCGAGGATTAACTGCCGCTTTCAGGTTTTGAAAACGACTAGTCATCAATGCTTAAAGTTATTTCAATTTGTATTTGTCACAATGGGAAAAATAAATATTTTGTTATGTTTTTTGTTTTTGTAACTATAACTTTTGATCTATAACATAACAACTTTGTAATATTACGTAAGGTAGTTATTATAATATCGTATATAATGATTTTAAGAAATGATGTATTTGATACAAATGGTTTCATTTCTTTCATTTTGCAATAAATCTCCCATCAATATAATAACAGAAAAACATGCTTCCTCTGCATTTATAATGAAGGTTTGTTATTGTTGAGCACTGGTAGAGAGATTAGCATATGATCATTTCATCTGTTCTACCAGACTTCTTACGTCGAACTGCCATTACAAATATGTATTATTCTGATTGATTTCAGTCTGTTACATAGCCTGTGTTATATCGTAATTTAAATGTATACATCGTTTATATCAGTAGCTTGCTTTTATTTTGAGTGATCAATCAAGTCATAATATTAATAATTAACTATAGAGCAGCCGATAAACAAGTCGTAATGATAAAATGACTAGTTTATCGGCCGTTACATCTGATCCAGCAAGAGGCAACACGTCCTTGGACATTAGTTGATCAGTGCTTATTAGATTTTAGGATTCGAACCCTATAATGTGGCTAAAGTCAGTCATAACGTCCAATGCTATAAGGCTGATTTAAGAACTAATAACAAAACTTCTTCGGTATAAATGGTTTCAAATGAAAACATTTTTAAATAAGTGTGGAGGGATTACCACTATGTTCTAGTTGTAATCGCAAACATTAAATGTTGCCAATAAGGTTTGTAGGGTTATATATATATTTTTTTATTGTTTAAGCTGATCCCCTAGCGGGTGATAACGTCAGCCGTTTACCGGCTTTTTGTTTGATAGGTGATTCTACAGATTCTACATGGGGAGTCCTAAATTGTGCCTAAATCAAGTGCATTTCGAGCAGAGAAAGAGTACCTGACATCGTACAGGCTCGGGACCGACAGCTTGACATCCTCTCCGAAGAACGACGCACTCAGATTTATTCAGCTACCGCGTGAATTAATCAACGGCAGGAGAGGGTCAAACCCCGGACTACCAGCCCAAGAGGCGAGTACGTTAACCACTGAGCTAACCTGGCCCTCCGACTCATATCTTCAGGTTCAAAATAAACTCTCATTGCCCACGTTTTCGTTTCTTCTGCTTCAAAATTTTAGCCTATGAAAAAAAGTTTTAAATAAAATCCAAAACATCAACATTGAGAGTTTATTTTGAATCTGAAGAATTGACCGAGTCCTCATAAATTTTATTTTGTTGTATATAATATATATATATATTACAATATCAATTCACAAATTGCATTTTATTAATATATTTTCTTACTCTATTCTCTTCGATCTTTTAATCAAATACTATAATATTTAGTGCTTTATTATTTTTTAATACCGATTCAATTTTATTAAGTTTAAGCTCATATTCAACATATTTAAGGTATTATAAAAACTTGTAGATAATAATTTAATAGACGTCATGGCATAAAGAAACAGTAGACATAATTATAATAAGTTATGGTTTATGTGTAACGACATTAACTGCAATTAAAGTAAGTCAACTAACATTGATGAAATATTCTGAGACAGAATATAAATACCTATTGAAAAGTATAAATAATGGTTATGGCTTTGGTTGTATATCAATACACCGATTTGAATCATAGGCTTACAATGGTTAAAATCAAAGAATGTTCTTTAATTAGGAGTTGATCTCCAATGCAATTAGTCACGGAATGGTCGTGTTGAGTCATTCCTACTTTGAGACATATATGTTGCGTTATCCTTGCCAGGCTTCATGGAAAGAGGAAAAGAGTATGACACCTAAACCTTCTATAAGAAACATTGATTTGGCAATTTCATGCATATTATATTATATATTAATTAGGTAGTAACTACCTATGAGTGTCACGGTCACACTCGAGTGTGACCGATGTTACCCGAGTAAGACCGATGGTAATACAAGAGTGTTTCAAGTTTAACCAAGTGGGACCGAAGTTCCGATCAATTACCGATAGTGAAATAAAACTGTTTTTTAGAAATTTATTAAAAAAATTTGAATTGTTCTAATGATATTATATGATATGTTAGAATAATAAAATTGTTAAATGTAAAAAGTGAATCCTAATCAATATATGGCGATGGATGGTTAGGGAACATAGTGGTCAGGCTAACCTACAATGCATTACAGTTTAGGAACACCATAGGATTTTTTGAATTCGGTCATCTAAAGAGGACAAAGCCCGTCAACCTGGGACCAGGGCTTGCTACTAGTAATAAATCGGACCCCATCAGGGCGTCATTGTGAGGAGTGTTGTTAGTAGCTCAAGAGAAACGATTCATAGAGACAGATTACAAACCCCTCATTGGCTAAACGCCACCTGGTCTGTGTCAGTTATGAGAACCGAACGCTCGAACGGGTGGTATCTAATCGTCCAGAGCCGAGCCTCTACTAGGCAAGTACCAGTTGTCCAGTCCAATCACCTGAGTTCAAGGTCTGTTCCCACTGGTAAGGGTTTGGAGTCTCTAGCTCCTCAGTATGCTAAGCCGGCATCCTCCTGAGATGTTACTGCTTCTCACACAGAGACCACAAGGGTCTATCCAACTTGGCTGAGAACCAACAACCACTGCGTGTCCAACATCAGTTGGCAGTACGGAGAGAGAACCCCCCCCCCCCCAGAGCCCAGAGCCCACACCGTCTGTTGTACCGACTTATTTTAAGACTTTCGGATCAAACTCCAGACCAAACCGAACCTGCTTAGCTACAGGTAAGGTCAGTGGCCTTTTTTGCCGCTGGTTCAAAGAATCTGTGGATATATGTATAAGCCAATGCAGCTTGTGGTAGAGCTGCATGGCCCCACTAGGAGCGATGGTTATGCAACAAAGTGTTTGACTAATCAAACAAAACTTCAATTTGTTCTTATTGAGTTTTCTATCGTGTTTACTTAAAATAAAGTTAAGTTCAGATCACTCCAGATTTGTTATTTTAGTTATCATTCCTGTTCGAATATATTATAGGTAAGGCACTACAGCGTCTGTAACGCTAGCTATTATGATAATAATTAAATACCAAATTAAGTTTAATTAAAGTTAACACAACATTCACAGATTGTTATACAGTACAAAGTTTGCCGGGTCAGCAAGTCAATGATCCTTTGTTCTTTTTAATTATAATTTCATTATTATTTATTAAAAAACAAATATATAAACAAAATTTACAGAAAGAACACTAAAAAGAGACCAAAAAACTCACTATTATATTTTAACTGTTATGCCAAATACAAACAAATATGTTGATCTAGAATTTGATAACTCAGCGGCAAATTCGCAAAGAGAAAGGACCTTCATCACTGTTTTCATAGGAAAGAAAAGTGCGTCACTAAAATGTTAAGGGAGACATTTATAAGGGAGATACTTACAAAATTTATCAATAAACACATATATATGTTCACCAGAGGAAACAATCCAGAAAGTTACTAAACCAATAAAATTGTTCCCTTGATTACGGCCTTTGTGATCATTTTCTCTATAGGTAGTTTTTATATTCTTGTTTGAACATTTGAATGTGATTATAAATATATTACTCAGTACTTTAATAAATCGAAATTTGATCAGACTGCCAGGTTTAAATCAAACATACATTAATATAATATCAAGTACAATAGTTCTTAGGATGCAATACTATAATCACCCTCAATAAAGAAAATAAAAGTTGGCATTATATTTGAATTTTATTTGAAACTGGGAGATATATCTTGAGTATTTTTTGAGTATTTTTGAGTAGTCCTTTTCTACTCAAAAGTTCTTTTCTGATATATTATTTAAATTATTCTTATATATATATATATATATATACAATTAAAAGAAACGGTCCAGCGGACTTTTTAAAATAAAATAAATTCAAAACGAAGGAAACACACAGAAAGAATTCGCACCTCCTGATGACGACGATGGTATTATCGATAAGTTACTATGGAAATATCGATGTGAGTTATGTCTGTGTCTTTCTGTGTGTTTCCTTCGTTTTGAATTTATTTTATTTTATATATATATATAATTATATGATAAACGAAATGCGATCCAGAAAGACTTATAACACTTCAAACAAACTGTAACACATGGAAAGAAACTAAGAAAAGGACTCACTTTTCAATATTTTCAATATATATATACACCTAATAAGATTTCATATTAAACATGTGAAATAACATCCAAACCACAATAATTAATGGGAAAAAAAGACTAAGATCTTTCAACCGTAACAAGCGGTCTTCAACGGAGTTTAGTTGGGATTTAACTCTGACGAATACTACTTTATACGGCTGAAAGATCTTAGTCTTTTTTCTCATTTCTTATTGTGGTTTGTACATTGATAAATAAATATAAAATTACAAGAAATGAAACATATAAGAACATTACGACAAATTAGCGTATATTTTTACGCTTACATACATAAAGAAAAACAGGAAAACAGACTATTGCAAAAAAAATAACATTTCTAAACTTTTGTCGTTTTTTACTCGTTACATATAGCCTTAGTGTATTGAAATCATTCAAATCCTGATCAGTCATGTTCAATAATTATGATTTTAGCAAGGTATTGTGAAACCCTTCAAACTGAGTGCTAATTTTTAAGAAAAAAATATTGTATAAGAAGTACACGTGTTACGACTGGACTTGACTGTATATTGCATCATTATGGGCTGGATATTTAGACAGGTCCCTGCTGGAATGAGATCAAATGTCGTTAACCAAAGAGGATGTTCATTTCACCATGCTACTCTTATATCATGCGTCTTTCTTTCTTCCAGTTTGATACTTGCTGCCAAATCGACCATCATTAGATCCAGTAAATGACTGAATCAATTCCACAGTTCATACATTCATTTCGAGTTTATTATGTTTTTTATTTAAACTTTTCAGCAGTTTGTAATAATACAATCATTGGGTAACACTACAGCTATTATTAATGCCTCAAAAAAAAAAACTTTGTCAAGTACAATTTTCGATGCTATTCAATACGTTAGTATCATTTCTTGAAATACGTTTGCGTCCATTATTTAAAAAAAATATAATCATAGAGCATCAAGAGAAGCATAATTTACTTCCTTGGTATCTGATTAACTCTGAAACTCAACATTTATCTTTGTTTTTCATCTTTTATTATTGTTTTCCTTTTTTTCTATTTTTTGTTTTGTTTTTTATAATATGCATTATTGGCTTTGTTTTCTGTTGCCAATTAGGAAATAGATAAAACCCTACAAAATAAGTTACAAACGACAAACAGTTGTTTATTGTAATAAAAAGGCTCTCGAATTTTTCTGGAAATATCTCTTTTAGAACAGTAAGTTGTTAAGCAACACATAGACGTGGAGGCAGCTTTGAACAAAGAGCTCTAAAAAAAAACAACGTTTCACGAACATTAGAGATAGATTAGGCATCAAACATTACGTTCGAAGCAACCCAATGAACATATTTTTCACGTTTCAATATCAAATGTTTTGAAATTACATAATATCATATGATCAAACCACAATATGAAATGGGAAAACAAGACTAAGATCTTTTAACCTAACAAGTGGTCTTCGTCAGAGTCAAAAACTTAACTAACTCTGACTTTTAGTTGGATTTTTGACTCTGACGAAGACCGCTTGTTACGCTTGAAAGATCTTGTCTTGTTTTCCCATTTCATATTGTGATTTGCTCATTGATAAATATATATATAACATTAACATTATGTTATAAATATATGCATGTTATATAAAAATAACATAATATTAACTAGTGACGAATATTTTCACTTATTTTTTAAATTTATAAATAACATAGTATATTAAATTATTTGTATGTTTATTACTTGTTACAAAAGAGCAAGCAATATTTAATCAACAATATTCTAAAGCATTTTGGTCTGCATGCATATATTGGCAGTGTTGTGTATCAAAAGTCACGTTTAAATATGTTCACGATTGTTATATACAGAGTACAAAAAGTGCAACTTAGTGATTTTATAAAAAAATAAATGTGAATGTATATTTACAACG
This sequence comes from Hermatobates lingyangjiaoensis, assembly GCA_026182355.1. NCBI lineage: Eukaryota > Metazoa > Arthropoda > Insecta > Hemiptera > Hermatobatidae > Hermatobates > Hermatobates lingyangjiaoensis. The sequence goes on from JAPFBL010001929.1 coordinate 487,550, forward strand.
TGTTTTATAATGGGATATTATGGGAGTATATTTTAATTGTATATTTAAATCTTATTTGTCATTATTCATTGTTATTGATTATAGTAATAACAATGTAGGAAGTAAGATGGTGGCTAAGTAAAGTGCCATTCCACTTAAACCATTTCAGTAGTTTTGGCTAGTAGCTAGTAATAATTTTGGTACTGTTGTTAGAAAGCTAAATCTTATGCAAAGCATAACAACTGGTATTATTTTTTGAAGCAAATATAATGATTTTTGTTCAGATCTTATCAGTTTATTGTTCACATTTATTTTTACCACCTTCGATAGCAGTCAGATTACATTTAACTGCCTGAAATTACAAAAAAAAAATCTAAAAATTTCAGGTCTTTTTCTTTCTTTGATTTAATCAAATAATATAGGTTTTTTTCTCTTACTGATTGTTTACTGAATTCAGGAAGGAAATACTATTATTAAGTGTTACTTCAGAATTGTAAGCGTAACTTAAATAAAAAAAAGAAGAAACGTATAAAAAAATATACTTTTTTAAAAGTACTACAAATATTGTTCTTCAATCAGGAGTAGGCATTTGATACAAAATACATTTGATGCAATACAAAAGGATGTATTGGAAGTTAAGGTCACATTATTCTATGTGGAATAGTTTACTATAATACTGTCAAATGTAAAAAAGGAATGTCAGTAGAAAAATAATTTAGTTAAGAAAATTTAATTGATGAAAGAGTTTTAATCTAAAAAAGAATAAAAGAATCTATAGCAAGAGACAATTTTGTAAGGAAGTGATTCAGTTTAGACTTAGGAAAGAGAGGATTTTTATTGATACTTATAAACTGGTGTCAAAAGTCTTGAAGGAAATAGGAATATTTTACGGAATTGTTTGCCTGTTTCAACATGATGGGTACAAGAGAGAGTGTAGCAGAGGGTAATGCATGATCTGAGGAATCAGCTCTTCAAGAGGTCATTTTGGAGTTTATGATAGAAATAAAGGTGATATACCAGGAATCATCCACAGACCAAAACAACCAAGCCATTAAAATACGTCAAAAGGGCCTTTTCAACTTTCGTATCTTTATACATTTAAATTAACTATTGTTATTTATGATACTTCACAAGGTATGATAAAAAAGTAAGGAGACTTTATGAGTCAGGTTAACCCAGTGGTTAACGTACTCGCCTCTGAGCTGGTAGTCCGGTGTTCAATCCTCACCTGACTCTCGATTTATGTGAATAAATTTGAGTACGTCATCCATCGGAGGAGAGGTTAAGCCATATCTGTTATTGTATAAGAAACTATAGAAGTCGAAGCAATGATTACAGAGCTTATCAAATATTTTCAACTTTTGAAAGATATAGTTTTTTTGCAAATTTGAGAGAACAGTATTAGAAATCAACATCTGGGATTTCTTTTTCTTGTTAAATTAACTCAGTAAAAGAATAACCTCATATACATACAAAAATATATATTTGTTGCTTTTAAAAGGTTTATTTAAACCGAAAAAATCGCATTCTATATTCTATATGGATTGAGGGCTTAACTCAATTTAGCAGGAACCTTTGAGAAGTTCCTTACAGCATCGACTTGGCAAAGACGATTTTGTCAATCTGAGGGTAAAAAATAAAAAAAAATAATTTTTAAAAGAAAAATATGTTATTTCTTAAATTTGAACTATAAATATTTCATACCAGCGGCAAGAACTCTATACATATAACCAAATATGATGGTTTGTACAAAATACGTTATATGTTAATGATCACAGAGTCAACTTTGTACAGATGTTTCTGTACAAGAATGCATATTTATATAATCCAAAGTCGAAAGTAAGGAACACAAAAAGAAGTTACTCATTCATATTTTTCATTAATTATGGCACGATCCCACCTTCATGGCAAAAATAGGTCATACAACTCTAGAGGGACTCCATTAAAAAGTATACTTTAATGAATTATAGGTTCAATATAAGTTCAATAGACACATAACTTCCAAAATAAATGGTAGATTCATATACAGAAGGAGAATACTTAGATAAGTACTAAATTTCAGTTCAGACGTCTTCAAACGAAAAACGAAGTGAGATTGCCCTTATTAACAGTCACTTTACCGATATGTTGGGATTCCCAATCATTATTACCATAATAGCGGTTTTGCCGCCAATTTTAAATAATATGCCCTATAAGAGTATGTAAACATTCAGTTTATTTTTGAGCTTCTGTTATAAAGAAAAAGATCATTTGTATTATATATTTGTTGAAATATAACTAGAAAATAGCGATGAAACTGGATTTTATTATATTGAAAATTACACAGAATGCAGAAGAGAAAGTAGCACTTTGTTTGCTCAACACTTCGTCACGAGTAGATAAAGACGGAGAGAAGGTCAAAGTCGACTCTCAGCTGATCTGATTGCCCTGTCGTTAATAACACCGGAAAGGAGTAGACAGAGGTGGGCTAGTTATTAAGTTCTATATATCTTAGCGGAGGAATCAAGGTAGTTTAGTGGTAGCCTCTGAACTGGTAAGTCCGGGGTGCAAGTCCCACCTGGCCCTTGTTTTATTCACGCGCGAGGTGAATAAATCTGATTATGTCGTCCCTCAGAAAGGGCGTTAAGCTGTCGGTCCCGAGCCTGTACTAAATCAGGTACTAGTTAAAGTTACCTACTCTAAATACACTTGTGTTAGGCAAAGTTTAGGACTCCTAATATAGAATCAACTGGTAATATGGCTGGCACATTACTAAAATGGATGCCAAATAATAAATGAGCCACAATTTCCGCTCCTAGAACAGCACTAAAAGATGAAAGCCTTGTTGGGCGTTGGAAAACAAACAAACCCATACCTTAGCGAATAAAGATAAAAACACTCCAGTTCCCCATGTAAAGAATTTTTTTGAAGCTGTGTATATCATCCATCTTGAAGCTACAAACTTAGCAGACAAACTACATAAAGTTCAGCCTACTTGTAACTACATCTGATTTCATAAATAATAAGAATACTAATTACTATTAAGACTTAAATAATAGCACAACTAACTTGCTATGGTTATAACTTGCTATAACAACTTGATAAATATAACTTTTTCATACATCTTTAAATTTATGAACAGGACTTTATTTAGTTTGTTTGTGAATTCATAGACTGAAGATGGTCATATTAAGGCCAGTCTATATTGGCACAAATAGAGAGCTGAAACATAAGTTAGAAATTTTCAAAATTACAAAGTTATATAAATCTGTTTGGGTATGCATGGCCAAAGCATCAATATTCTGAATAACGAAATTAATTACGCAAATTCTTCCCAGTCTTTATAATAATCATTTAAATAAAGTAATACTTCATGTAGAAATTACTTATAGTATCTCCATTCCCTAGTGGATTTATTTTGACAAATTCGTGTTAATAGTTGAAGTAGTTTATCCATTGAGAAGTTTGTAATGGAAAGTAGAAGAACTCAAAGTAAAAAAAAAATGAAAAGAATAACAAATGAAAGGGGATAGATTAGCTGAGTAGTCAATGTACTCGTCTCTGGGCTGGTAATCCGGGGTTCGATCTCCACCCGAGTATTTCGTTCCTCGGAGCGGACGTCAAGCTGTCAGTCCTGAGTCTGTATGATGTCAGGTTCTTGTTAAAGGCCCCTACTCGAAATGCACTTGAGTTAGGCAACATTTAGGACTCCCAATCTAGAATCTGTAGAATCACTGATCAAACAAAAAGCCGGTAAACGGCTAAAGTTATCGGTTTAAACAATAAAAAAAAATGAAAAAAGAAAGAAAAACACTGTGGCCTAAACATGGTTACATTTAGGGACAAAACATTTGCTATGAAATTTAAATTTAAAGAATTAAAGTCTCTTTATACTGTCGTTATTCATTAATCATTATTAATGATTAAACCATATTAATGGTTATTCTGAATTATTAATCAATATTAATGATTCTATTTCTATTAGAATGCCCTGAAACCTACAATTTAAACCTTTATTCCAACCAGTTTCTTGAGAAACATCAAAATTTCTATTATACTGGCTAACCTTCCCTCAAATTTCACATTAATTCACTCAAAACCAAATAAGGTTATTTTAAATGTCGAAACATTTACAACCTAAATAAATAAAAGTTAATTAACAAGGAATACGTAAACAAAAAATGGTAATCAACCTATAAAAAGAGGTTTCATTAGGGTTTATTACCACCATTGTATTAAAAGTATAATTGATTTAACCATTTAAGGTATTTCGAAAGGAGCAGCTCTTCTCTTAAGTTTATTTCTTTTAAATGTAGACTATTTCAACAGATTTGGTTTTATAATGGCTAACTCGTTCTAGTATTTAAAAATAAAATGTGACAGTAGTCTTTCATATATATACATATATATGAGTTAAGTTAATTAGCATAAATTGTATACTAAAGATGACATAAGCATAAAATAAAACTGTATATAATGTGTTTCATTAAATTAAATTATTTTTACCCTTTCTTTTTCTTTTTTAAACACAGTTTGGGAAATTTAATAAATAATTTTATAAAACTAAACATTTATTTACATTAATAGATTCCTGGTATGAAATATAAATACTGAAATGATCTTAAATTATTACTCATCTCAAGATATGAGCCCAAAGTGAAATAAATCTGTGCAAAATTTAATCAAAAAAGTATTTGAAATTACTGGTTCATGTTTTAAATGAGTATATGAGAAAAAGCAAGATTGCAAAAAAAAAACAACAGTTTCCCTGTTTGATTAAATTGTCATTTTTGATCTTATATAGTTAAGACAACAACCAGAACATTTAAGGATGCTAAAATTAATCTGGGAGTCCAAGGAAAGAAAAGTAACTAATCTTCATATGCTGAGAGATTATCACAAGTGATTAAAAAAGTCATTAAACGAAACCCACATGAAATAACTCAAGCGTGTTATAGGAAAGAAAAAGGAAAATCGTTATTTTCTACTTTAAAGGAAAATAACTGAAAGAGTTGCAAACTAATCTCATTTACACTGTTACATATAAAGACTGTGATGAAAGATACAATGTGATGGAGAAACGATCCGTTTTCGTAAAGGACTACTATATCAACACAGTTATTCAATATAAACAAATAGAAGTAATGCAACTACTTTTGTATTTCACGCATTGAACAAACAGCACAATTTATACTTTCATGATAAATTACTATAAACAAATAGCAAAATGAGTAAGCTTTACTTCAAAATTTCTAAAGAAATTTAAACTTTGATTTTTATTTTTATTTACATTATTACGTTCTCATAAACAAGTGTAATCATTTTTTATAGCTTATTGTTTTGGAAAGATACAGTCTTGTTAGTCTAAGATAATTATTGTAGTAGTGCTTAGTAACGCAGAATTCTTAGTCTTGTTTTCCCATTTCATATTGTGGTTTGATCATTGATATACATAATATATATATATATATATATATATATAATATATATATATATATATATAAATATTTATAAATATATAAATATATATCAGCACAAAAACGAAGAAAATCAACACACAGAGAAAGAGACACACTTACAAACTCAAATTTTCAAATGAGGAAACCGTTTTCTCTTGCCGTTGGGTTTCCGGCGTGCTTGGTCGCCCTTTCGATTTTCTCCTGAAGATGGATCATCCAAAATTTTGAGTTTTCAGTGTGTCTCTTTCTCTGTGTGTTGCTTTTCTTCGTTTTTGGGCTGATTTACGTCCAGTTTGGATCGATGTTTTCGAATTTTGAATATTATATATATATATATCTTTATAAATAAAATAATGATTTTGTCTGTACATTGCTTAGAACTGACTCATTTCAAGTTTTCTTTACGTTTCATACATTGGAGAAACCGAATCCACCCTTAGAAAAATTTCTGTCGGTTTGTCGGTTTGTCGGTTTGTCGGTTTGTCCGCAAAACTTTGTCACAGGTAAACTCAGCTACCATAAGACATATAAAGCTGAAACTTTTACAGTAGATTTGTGTAGGTCTAACTTAAAATATAGGCTATGAATTGATTGGAAATTCAACGTAGAAGTGAAGTTATGGACGTTTAACGCAAAAATGTTTGTCACAAGTAAACTCAGCCACCATAAGACATAGCGAGCTGAAACATTGACACTGGATTTGTGTGTGCCTAACTTAAAATATGGGCTCTAAATAGATTATTAATTCAGTACAGAAGCGAAGTTATGGGGCTTTTAGCTGTATTTTCCTAACTTCACAGACAAGTTTGTTTTGAAAATACACAGGTGTGGCAAGTAGGTATTGTTAGTTGATTTTAATTTCAATTGAGCACATGAATATATTGCGTATTTGACATCATTGAAATGGTGTTTCACAGAGTTAAGGATGTATTATCTATTGAGAATAAATGTTTTGTAAACGAGCAATTCTCAGCCCTTAATATGAACAGGCATGAGAAATCAACAAACAAGTTCTTACGCTATATGAAGCCGAGGAAAGAACTTACAAGTCAGTAAAGAGATTGGATTAGTGATGAAGAAGCAGTTCATTATCTAATTGAATTTCTTGACTCTGAATTTATTTCTCCTGGACTGCCTACTCATGAGTAAAAACTTAAAGTAGGAGCACCAATGATGCTGCAATTTATAGCAGTAACAAATGTCATGTTACGAAACATGAGTGACCCAAAAACTGTGCAACGGGACACGACTCTGAGTTCGTGCTCTACACAGATATGCCATAGAGGCGGACATAATGATTGGATGTGGTATTGGGGAGTCTTCCGAACCACTGTCTGTTTCCATTCAAATGATTGCAAGGTCCCCTCAGAGTCTATTTCGCAATGACGTTAACTAAGTCGCAAAGGGAGACTTTATCTAACGCAGGAATTCAAGTTAGCGAAACCAAGTTTTTCTCACATGGTCAACTGTAGTTTACTTGCTCAATAGTCAGAGGTTTCAACTGATTGTTCTTCCATGAACCTGAAGGACAGACAGCTAATGTAGTGTATACAGAGGCATTTGTTTAACACTGTACTAATAATGGTGTTTTCTACTATTCTATAATTTCTAATTATAGTATTAGTATAATACTATAATTGATATGTTGGAATACCAAGTATAATGGAATTTTTGATTCCGTCAAAGACGGGTACATTTGCTAGTATATATATATATATATATATATATAAACACTAATAACTTCTCGACCGTGTGACAGATATACAACTAAAAAAATGATTGATTGAAACTGTGGAAGAAACTGACCGCATCCCGATCAATCATTTTTTAGTTGTATATATATATATATATATATATATATAATATATATATATATATATATATAAACTAGAATTTAAAAAAGAACACATAGAAAGGAAACCACTGAACTCACTACTATATTTCGATGTCCTCGTCTTCAGGAAAAGAAGTGAATCGCTCCAAAGGCTGATAACGACTCCTTATATATATATATATATATATATATATATATAATTCAAACGTCCAACAGACTTTTAAATAAAAACCTATTACAAAGAAGTTAACACGCAGATAGTCAAAGGAATAACTCACTTATATATATTTCAACCATGGTCGTTATCAGGAGGCGAAGAGTACCGCAGGAAGGTAGAGTGGCACTGTACGTCGATGGTCGAAATATAGAAGTGAGTTATTCTTTTGTCTATTGTGCTACCTTCTTTTTAATTGGTTTAAAGAAATAAATATATATATATATATTATTTACGATAAATAAAAAGTCCACCAAATCTTGTTTGATCTTCCAGACTCTATTTCGTTCATCGCTAAATATATTTCCAGACATCCCTCCTCATTCGATCTCTTTCCCGCTCATTCCTTTTCTCACCACTATCCTATCTTCTCTTTTTCCTTAAATTCATGAGTTTCGTCTATTATAAGTTTTACAAGGGATGACCTCTAGGTTATATCTTTACCATTTTCTCTTCTTTTTTTTTTTCTTCTGTTAATAATTACAGGGATTTTATTGTTGAATTTAAATGTCTTTGTTTTATAAATCATTGACTGTTTTTCCATTTTAATGAAACAATCAATATCCTTGACTAGTTTAATTTTATCTTTCTAGATTTTTTTTCTTTTTTGTTGTATGGCTCTGAAATATTTTTTCCGCCTTATGTTTGTTATACGTCCTACTCGATTTTCCACTCTACTTTGTGCAGCATCCATCTTTGGACTGCCTCACTTTCAATTGCCCCACAATTATTTTCCCATTTGTTAATCGTTAGGATTCGATTAGTAATTTGGATATCGAATGGTCTGCATGTCATATCAGTTTTACTTCTATTTTCTTTACGGTATTGGCACAGTTTCTTTATAAAAGACTTATTTGTATCTACGTTTTTCTTTTATGACATTTAAACAAAATTCTTTCCCTTTATGTTCTCTACACCTATTTTATAATGTTTTCTCAAACTTTTATTATATCCTGTTTCAGCGGCTTAAGCTTTCATATTCTTTAAACAATTTTTTCCAATCTTAAATCCCAAAACATTGCCTTTATTACAGCTATTTTATAAACCTGAGGGAAGTTTAAGCGAAAGAGAATAAACAGTTTGCAAGGACTGGCTTTGTATCTATGACCATTTGCAGTTTTGTAGTTTTTAACTTAAATAACGCAACATTTAGGGTTATAGAATAGTCAGTAACTTCTGAAACTCTTGTAGATTAAAGATGAAAACACTTGGAGGCGTGACAAATTTTGCCAGCGTCAAGTTGCAAACAAAAATTCTTAACAAAAACATTAAAAACAAAAAAAAATTTTCTTAGCATATTTTTTAATGGCAAAATAGCATATTTTATTTCATTCTATTAAATAATTGAATGAATAACCTAGTTATCTCTTTAATAATTCTCAAATTACTAAAGAATTACTCCTATATCTATAATAAAAAATAATATTCCTGAGTTTCTTATTTTCACTGTTTATAAAAAATTTCTATTTACACGCATGCAAGTATGGTTCTCTCTTTATAAGGCTGAATAGTTATCTTATAGTGACATCAAATGCATGTTTACATTAAAAATTAGCAATTACAAGGTAGTTTTTTTATTATTACTTAGTAATTCTTCTACTTTTCTATAGCATTTCTGTAGTACTCATTAGGGGAAAAAACTACATAAAAAAGAAACCAATATAAACTTTTTTTGAAATCTCTACCGTTAGCAGACATTCAGACTTGTCTTGAGAATGTTGAAACAAGATACTGATCTATAATGGATTATTAATCATATTGAATTAAATTATTTATCAAGTTTAAAAATCTTCATAAATTTATGAAGTTTAATTATCTTATTTACTGAACAGGCTAGACCTGATAAGGTTGGTTACTTGGGATTTATAAAGAAGATCAGTGATCGTTTTGCTGTATTCATCTATTACTTCACAGTAAAGAATTTAGAAATGGACTACGGTGTTTCGCAAGGTGAATACATTTATGAAATGATTCACGGATATATTTAACTTATGACTCGAATGAGGACCGGTAATAGATTGTAAACATATCAATCCTATTTCTGAATTCCTTACTGTCGCTTATGTCTTCCTTTATATGTCCCTTGTCTTTTGATAAAATCCTTTTATTACTATATTCTTTCAATTTTTTTCTTCATTTCAACTTCTTTTTTCATACCTATTTGCAATTATTTTCAACCTTTAAAGGCATGAAATATTTTCATTTTGATGATTATTTTTTTGTGAATTTTTTTCTTATAACAAATAAACAAAATCCTTTCTCATTTTTTTATATTCTGTACACCCATTTTATAATGTTTTCTCAAAATCTCCCATACAAACACTCTCTCTCTCTCTCTCTCTCTCTCACTCTGTCTATATATCTATCTATAAAAAGATTTCACATAAACACGTGAAACAACAATCAATGATCAAACCACAATAAGAAATGGGAAAACAAGACTAAGATCTTTCAACCGTAACATGCGGTCTTCGTCAGAGTCAAAAACCCAACTTGTTTTCCTATTTCTTATTGTGGTTTGATCATATATCTATCTATACAACCATCTATATATATACACTTTTTCGTTGGAAATGCGATCTCAAACGGACAAATATAGTTCAATGCAGAAAAAGAAACATAGAGAAATCAAAAGCACACACTTACAGTCTCTAAGTAAGTCACTTAGAGACTGTGAGTGTGTGTAAGAGACTGTAAGTGTGTGCTTTTGACTTCTCTATGTTTCTTTTTCTACATTGAACTATATATATATATATACTTCACGTTACAACTAAAGAACACAAAAAACACCAAAAAAAAGAGGACTAACACTCACGATTCCCGATCATGTCGTGATCTTCAGGAGAGAAGAAAAAGGAGAAGTAACGATGGAGCGGAGATGAGAATGAATCCACTGATTGATAAAAAGTCGTATCGGTCATATATTATATATATATATATAAACAATTAAATGAAACGATTCCACGAACTAAATAAACTACATATAGTTTATATATATATATATATATATATATATTATACAAGATTTCACATAAACACTTGAATCAACAATCAATAATCAAACAACAATATGCGAAAAAAAGACTAAGATTTTTCAATCGTAACGAGCGGTCTTTGTCAGAGTCAAAAATACCAACTGAACTTAGTTGGGTTTTTGTCTCTGACGAACACCGCTTGTTACAGTTTAAATATCTTAGTCTTTTTTTCCAATTTCATATTGTGGTTTTGATTATATATATACACATCGGCAGAAAAATACACAATTAAACGCGTAATGCAATCAATGAAGTACAAATCACAAGAAAAAAGAAAAGAACAAAAGAAATAAATGCTCTAAGGCCTTTCACTTTATGTTATCAAAGAGCAAACAAAGAAAGAAAAAAAAAGGAAAAAAGCCTTTTTTCCTTTTTTTTTCACACTTTGTTTGGTCTGTGATAACATAAAGTGAAAGGCCTCAGAGCATTTATTTCTTTTCTTTTTCTTTTTCCTTGTCTTCTGGATTTCAGATATATATATATATATACACTTTCTTTTTCGATGAAAATACGATCCGAAGAGGACATATACAGTTCAATGTATATAACAAAACATGGAGAAATTAAAAACACACACTTACAGTCTCTAATTTTCGGTTGAATTGTCTTCAGGATAGATAAGAGAGGGAAACAAGCGCACTGGTACAGAGACGGTTGGTGACCCTAACAATATATATAAAATTAACCGCAGTCTCGGCATTCACGTTCTTAAGACTGAGAGATTCGATCCTACAAACTAACCTCCTGCTAACAGGGTTCAACTGGAAAAGTAGTTGGCCAAGTGACATGTTAAATTAAAATCGATGACTAATGGCTAATACTTAGTCATTGCTATTAATAGATTAAAAGGATTAGTAAAGGTTAATATAAAGAGAAGGTCAAAGGTCAATAAGAACCAAAAACAAAGCAGTTAGAATAAAAGAGTTGAAAGGTCAACAGTATAACTGGACTAATAGGTAATAATATTATATATATATATACATAAATATTTCACATAAAACACGTGAAATAACAATTAATGATCAAACCACAACATGAAAATGGGAAAACAAGACTAAGATCTTTCAACCGTAAGAAGCGGTCTTCCTCAGAGTCAAAAACCCAACTGATTGGGTTCTTGACTCTGTATATATATATATATATATATATTAAGATTTCAAGGTGATCATAGTAGTACCTGTTTTATCAATATAAATAATGAGAATATTGAGATACCGATGAGAAGCTAAAATGATCACGTATGAATGACTGATTAATGTGAAGAAATATTTTCCAGTTTTCTTCAATTAAATTTAATAGATCAACTACAATGAACATCATTGATGGTTTATTTGAGTCAGACTCAGTGTAAGAAGAGCAATAGCTTTGTCTTCAAGGATTGAGAGCTAGCAGATAATTTTTACTCATTCTTCCTCGGATCCTTTGTTTACACTGACCAGCTCATACACCAATATATAAATATAACCAATTAAATGAAACGATTGGACAATCTGTAGTGAGTTTCTGTTTCATTTTTGTGTATTCTTTTTGCAAATATATATTAGGTGTGTTCTCTAATCGGGATTCGGTCAATTTTCTAGGATAAAATATCAAACTCTTGTTGCCAACGTTTCGGTTTTATTTAAAACCTTTTTCATAGGCAGAAGTAAGAATTTTTTAACTAAGAAAATGAAATCTACATTATTTAAAGGAACAACAACGTAAATTTCATTTTCTTAGTTAAAAATTCTTACTTCTGCCTATGAAGATGGTTTTAAACAAAACCGAGATGTTGGCAACGAGAGCTTGATTTTTTATCCTAGAAAATTGAATCCTTCAATTTTTTTTTAAAAATAGAATCATTATAAACAATTTTCTAAAAAAATTAAATAATGGTATTCCGAAAAAAGTGAAAAAAGTAGGGCTATTTGGATAAAATTTAGTCTTACAGTTAAAAGAGATTGCATTTTTTTTAATGATGTATATAGGTTTTCCTTTATGCGTTGTGTGGCTGCGTTTGCGAATGCCATGTAGGAGACTGGGAGCTCCATCAGCACAAGCCGGCATCTCTCTGTGTCAGCATGCATTAAACGGAGAAAGTCCATGAGGTAACATATGTTAAGGACACTTGGCCAATCTTCCATTGACAAATTACTTATTACTTCACACCATGATGCTCCCCCAAATAATTCATATACCGACAAACAGAAGACTCTCCGCTTGCAGTGTTTACACTGTTTTGAATATTTATTTTTACTAGAAAAATATTGTTAACTGTTGTTTCTTTTTACTAGAAAAACAATACAACAAAATAACGCATGTTTTTATGCATATAAAATGTGGGTGAAAGTAACAATACTGAAATGTAAAACAAGTGTCAAAAAAGCTCTCTCTCCTGGATCATATTTATCAAACAAGAGGTGTTCAGCGAGTTCCAGTTACTTATAAACTCACAGCGCTAATATTTAATAACCAAAACAGGTAAATAAAAGGTAAGTATATATTGCTATCTATGGTGACAATATTAATCATAATCTTAGTGACTCCAATAAAGATAGATCTATTATTATTATCTATGATATATTGATATAATCACCGTATATGGTGATATTACTGATCATGATTTAGTGATTATCAGTATATTATGAATACTGACATACAAAATATCAATACTGATATTATTAATATTAATCATGAACTCAGTGAATTCAATAGTAATATACATACTTAATCTTTACGTAATCGCTGTATACGCTTATGATATTAATCATGGTAATGACTATCAGTATATTATCAATGTTGGCATAAACGATAATATTAATCATGATCTTAGTGAGTGCTGTGATGTTTATCTTAGTAACTATCAATATATTAATAATATCGACGTAAATGTTGTCAATAGTGTCATTATTAATCAAGGTCTTAGTGATGTCAATTATTATCCTATAGAGAATTATAGCTGTATACAAGGGATATTTTATTTAGTAATAACCTATAAGAATTCTAAAACATTTATTTTATTAAAACTTTTTTTTAATTTTATACTCTTATATTTTTAAATAAAAAGAAAATGATGGTTTTAAGAGGTTATTTCTGTCATAGGAAATAGGAGCTAAGTGGAAAATGGACTGACTCCCAATTAATGTCCTAGTAGTGGACAGGCTTCTTATACTGCATTGCAGTTTTAGAACTACTATAGGGTTCTTAAGAATTCGGTCGTACCCCCCCGAAGGGAGAATGCCCGTTACCACGGGACCAGGCCTTGCTACTGGTAGTTCATCGAATCCCATCAGGGCGTCATTGTGAGGAGTCTTTAGTACCATCGTGCACAACTCATAGAGAAAGATTAAAAATCTCTCGTTGGCTAAACGCCACCTGAACAGGCTTGTTATGAGAGCCTTTAAGGTCTCCTGTTAGTTAACTGCCACCTGTACTGGTACATAAACGGGTTCAAAGGGGTGATATCTTATAATTCCCACTCTGAGATGCCGTCAAATGCCCGAGCCTGTACTAGGCAAGTATCAGTTGTCCAGACCAATAGGCTGAGTTCAAGGCCCGTTCCCACTAGTAATGGTTTGATTCTCTAGCTCCCCGGTATGCAAGCATTCTCCCGAGAAGTCTACCCAACCCCTCTATGGGCCTCCACCGCTCAAAGTAGTTATTTTAAGAGTTTCGAATCAAACTCTGATCCAAAGGTCCATTGAACCTGTTCAGCTACATGTAAGGTCAGTGGTCTTTTTAGCCCCTGGTTCAAAGAACCTGTGGATATATATAAGCCAATGCAGCTTGTGGTAGAGCTGCATGGCCTCACTAGGGGAGTATCTATGTCCTAGTAAGAAAAATAAAGAACATGCCATAAATATCAATAAATTGTAATCTATTAATTAATTATTCATAATCTTTCTCTTAGTTTGAACAGCCACTCAAAAATTTGAATTTTTCAAAAATCAGTAATGCCAAAATTTTACAAAAGCGTCCTATGAAATTTAAATTATTTTTCTATTGTAAAAAAAACTGGTCAAATTCTTTCATTTTTGACATATCTAAATGAGTTATGAACATTATCAGGTTCGTAGTTAGTACTTAGGAGTTCAAAGGTATTCATTATTCAAATTCCCCTCTGGTTAAATGTTGGTTAATCCAAGTTGATTACTAGCCTACTGGTTTGAGTCCAACTAGACGACCATAAGCTAACCTGTTATTTTATAACTTGTCAAATATAGTAAGTAATCAAAATCAACTGAATTGGGCAAGAAGAGATTTTAAACTCAACACTGTAATAACTATGCTTCAAGTTGTTCAACCTCTTGTTCGAAACATCCATAAGTAGTTTATCATTTCTAATACAAATGGAGGATATAATTAAATGGAGAACAGCTGAACATAGCTACGAAGGTGACAACATCACTACTGTTTTCATTACAATTATTCTCAGCGTCTTTATAGATACACATTTATATATATATATATATATATATTTAAAAACCTTATGTCTGATTCCACTTGATTTAAATTCCCCGAATATTTTTCTAAATTTCGAAATCTTTTCTTCAATTTAGAGTTCAGCTTAAAAATTAAATCAGCATATTTCTTTGAATTCTTATTGAACATGTTTCGGTGTTAAAACCACCATCTTCAGCAAAAAAAATAAACATAATCTAAATACCTAAATCACATTACAATTATAAACAATAAATAAACAGTCTATGAAAACGACAGGTAGGTTAACAATAGGTTACACGGCCAGGTACCTGGCCGAAACATGTTCAATAAGAATTCAAAGAAATATGGTGATTTAATTTTTAAGTTGATATTCAAGAAGGACTGCTCCCAACTTTTACTTATATATAAAAAGATTTCACATAAACACGTGAAATAACAACCAATGATCAAAGCACAATACCGAATGGGAAAATAAGACTAAGATCTTTCAACCGTAATAACCGTAACTGAGTTGGGTTTTTGATTCTGACGAAGACAGCTTGTTATGGTTGAAAGATCTTAGTCTTGTTTTCCCATTTCTTATTGTGGTTTGATCATTGATTGTTGTTTCACGTGATTATGTGAAATCTTTATATATATATATATATATATATATATATATATATTTATATATATATAATATAAATTCAATATAGACAAAGAAACATAGAGAAATCAAAAGAACGCACTTACAGTCTCTAATTTTTGGTTTGAACCGTCTTCAGGAGAGATAAGAGAGGGAAACCAAGCGCACTGGTTCAGAGACGGTTGGAGACGAACAGTGTCGCCGCATGCACGCCACTCTGGAGAAACTGACGGTACAACTACTCTCTTTATATTTATATAAAAAACGGTAAAAGAAATATTAGTGTTTATATATATATATATCACTAATAAATCAGATATATATATATAAATCAGAACAAAGGTAGTGATAGGATTGGTCTTAAAAACAATTATACGTAGTCAGAAGATCAGATAAGAGGCTGAGACTGACTGCCGTCGACTCGCTAGCTGATCGCATCTATCTTGCTTCTTTTTTCCTTTTGATAGACTCCTGACTATGAATAATTATTCAAAACATTGATCATAATCATACATATATAAATTTCTAATTTAATACTTTAAGTTTTTCTGTTTCTAAATTTTTATACTTCTGCATGCTCTCTTACTAAACTATTGTCAAATTGTCGATTGTAATTTCTTATTTGTAACTAATGACACTTATTTATGTATATTTGATTTTTGAATGATTGAATTATTTTTTATATTTCCTCTCTTTTGTAGGCCTATGAAAAAGGTTTTAAATAAAAACCCGAAAAGTTAGCAATGAGAGTTTAATTTGAACCTGAAGAACCGACCAAGTCCTGATAAACTTCAATTATATATATATTTATGAATACCAAATAGATGTGTGAATATTAAGCTAAGGAATATTTGTTATAAAATAAATTATTTAGATAAAACAGATGACCGAGATTTACGTGGCTGTAGGAGAATAAGCTCCAATGTATACCCGTGGGCCTGGGTCGGGTAGGACTGGATTTTTTAGGCCCGATCTTACCTCTAGTTCATAGGATCTTTTAAAACAGGTTTCTCTTTACAATTAATATGTCACGTTAAGAGTTTTTGAAGAAGCATACATCTTATTCCTACTTGCTCACCAACTATCAGATCTTAACTTAACTTGTTAAATGTTTTTTACATATTTATTTCATTAATTTCTTTAATTAATTATTTATTATTAATGTTATTTTTCTTTCCTCACTTGTTACTTTTTTTGTGATAATTAATATGTTTGTTTCTTCTCAACTCTTTTCAACATACTTTGTTCTTCTTCCCTTTTTTTTTTGTCTTTCGTTGTTTATACATCAGTTGATCCGTATCATCTTTATTCTACAAGTCACTTTCTGACAACCATCATTAAGATGATTCTTTTCTGTTTGTGTTAGTTTGACTTGTTTGTGTTTGTTGTTGAACTGATATAACAATGAAGAAGTAAACGCTGAAGAAATTAAACACCTAAGAGATAAGGTAAGTAAGAACAGCGGGGTCTTTGATAGGGTAAAAATGTCTTAGTTCCAATTTGTGGGGGGCAGGTTAACCCTATGGCAACGTATCGCCTCTGGACTGGAAGGTTCGGGGTTCAATACCCACTCGGCCATCAATTAATTCACGTGGGAGGTGAATAAATCTGAGCAGGTCGTCCCTCGGAGAGAACATTAAGCCTGTACTCGTTAAAGATCCCAACTCTAAATATCCTTGAGTTAGTCATAATTTAGGACTCCTAATGTAGTATCAATCTTCATGATATTGTATCACATGGAGTCAATGTTCGGCCATTGTGTGTTACCTTGTGGTAACCATAATATAAATGAAATGTTTATCAATGTTATATGAACTGAAATGATAATAGTTACAGGTGGTGAGAACTGCTTACTGTAAGACTCCCCTAAGCAATCTTTCACTATTAGGCTGACATGTTAATGAGTATATGTTCTATGGAATATATGTATAGGATTTACAGCAGTTGGTGGTTTGCCTAAAGCTACATTGCATGAGGTCGGAAGGCGATTCGGGTGGACAGCTGCATTCTGCTTCTTCTCCCTAACAGTATCCATTACTTCGCCGCCTTTCCCAATCCCAGCGCACCGCGGCTGACCATCCTCTCCGACCTACTTTTACTCCACTTCCTCCACATTGGCTCATGACTCAATTAAATCGCTCTAAAACTCATTAGCTTCATCTTCTCTGTCACCAAGGAAATTGCACTTCCCCTTTCATTATTAAACAAACCATAATGGTTAACCTGATTCACGCTTTCTGTTTTATTAACGGCATATCATATTTATAGAGTGTGAACAAATCGACTTATACTTCCAACGACTACAGCCTTATTAAAGGAACCTATTCTTATTCTTCACCATAAATTGCCTTTTTCAATACAATAAATAATAAGTTATAATTAAATTCAATAGCTCAGCAATTGGATGGGTAACTCACTGTGCCATTTACAGAGCAGATAATGATCTTCACTTATGGTTAATGGTTATCAAATTATAAATATACCTCACTTTCATTCATGGTAAAGCCCCAAAGGAGTAGCATATACAAATATGGCCGATGCATAAGCTAAAACATTGATTTATATTCCATTTGTGAAATATATAAAAAAAGCAGCTTTAATTAAAAAAAAAAAGAATATTTGTATCAATCACTATTTCTAACAACAGTTCGTCATCAAGAAGCGAGAAGGATAGAAGATGAAATAGAAGACTTATGGACAGAGTGCCAGGTCGAGTTGAATCATTCATACATAAAGATACACTTCAGTTACTGCATCACATCATAATCTCACCGTACCATTGTACTCCTGACGACCACTATATGATGGTCAAAATATTGCTTGAAGGAAACACTACATCCCCTGATATGCTGGCTTTGATTTATTAAAGTTAGGGTAAAATAAAGAAAACTTCATGCTAAGTGCAGTTAATAATCGAAGGTTTTTTTAAAAAAAATATATTTTCATTTATTTATCAATTATTTGTTTTAAATTTATATTAAATAATTTTTGTTTGTAGTTAGTTGAACCTTTTATATCTTTTACTGCCTTCGTAGTTGGCAGCTCTCCTACTACTATACCATTCCTATTACTGCAACTACTACTACCATTGCTAACAAGGTAGTTTTAGTCTATGAAATACATTATACATGCATTCAATTTACTTTATTTAATATTTTCTGTTTTAGATAGTTTGTCTCCTTTTCCTTCTCCTAATTTATAAGTGGTTATCACTATTCTCGTCCATGATTAATGAAGTGCAGACTTGACTGTTTCAGAGGTAACTACTACGTTTCGGTTCGCCTGGCACAAGTGAAATATTTTTTATATAAGTTGCTGAAATTTATTTTTACCAAAATAAATACCCTCATGATAGGGTTACTGCTGTTTTCCGTGAGGAAAACATAAAAAAAAATACTGCTACTATTCTTTCACTCTTTCCTCCCACTCTTCTCAACTCTTCACCAGATGTTTTCTGCATTTAATGTTTCAGTTGGGTTTTTGACTCTGACGAAGACCGCTTGTTATGGTTGAAACATCTTAGTCTTGTTTTCCCATTTCATATGGTGGTTTCATCATTTATATATATATATATATATATATATATATAGCTGCCAGTCTTCGGAGAGATTCATATCACTACTATTCGTCGAAATATGCAGAAATTATGTCACTACGACCTACAGCTTCATGGCACTCTGTGCAATTCAGCTCCAGCTAGGCTCACTCGTCTGCAATTATATCTAAAAGCCTATCATAAAAATAAAGTGCTTTAAGAGCTCCAAAGATTGACAACCATTTTCAGAGGAGTCTGAAGGAAAAGCACATAAAGCGTCAGCTTTAACTTACTAATTAAATGATAGTTTGGCTGAATTTGCTCCAACTCAAATCAGTTCAGAGTCTATGTTGTGTAACAGGTAGCGAAAAATCATTTTTGTTGATTAAAGAACAATGTTACTGAGTCTGACAGTAAGAGAGCGTTTGGTTTTCAATGTAGAATCTGTTGCAATCTTGCACTGTAGAAGATACATAAGGCTGGAAGTTATGTAAATAGCTACTGTTCTGATAGGATATGCATGTCCTGAAATCAAATTGTTGAAACTGTTGGGGAAATTTTAATATGGTAGGTTTTACATGAAGGTCTAGATCACGAGGTGGATTTTGATATCGTCTTGTGTTGCGTGTGTAGTGAGAGAACAATAATTGTTGAACATTCCTTGATGCTCTAAAGGTAATACAGAATACATGCATATTGTTAGAGCCACAGAGGTTAGTAAATATGATATCATTATTAACCGTCATATCTCGTCTATCGCTGATCAAGTCGCCCGATCGGTTTGGTAATGGCTTCATCATCAATGAGACTAACTTTAACTTCCAAGAAGTAGAAACAAAATAACATTTATCAACAACGGTCAGTTTTTCAGTCTCAAATTAAATTCATATTACCGACATTTCGGCTTTTATTTAAAACATTTTTCATAGGCAGAAGTATAATATTGTAAAACTGAAAAGCTTAAGAATCTTTCAGTAAATTTATTTTATTTCTTTCGTCGAACAGTTTTATATAATTTCTTTTAGTAGAGTATATAAGTCTAGTAGAAATGCTGACGACAAAAACAAAGCAAGTTAATACAAAGAAAAGTGAGTGTAACAAGCCATGTCTATGAGTGTGTTACATTTGTTATTGTGTCGTCGTTATATAAATATATTACATTAAACAAATGTCTGCGGCAGCCCCAAGTGCCCATGAGTGTGCATTGAGAAAGCCTACATTGAACATTGCTACACAGTAATCTCGAACCTGTTCTCTGGCCCTCCTAATACAAGCATGTTGAAACCAATGACTTTTACTTCGTTCCCACTTTTTTTATATCCACATCTGGCCCTTATCAAATAACGTTTTCTTGTTATTCTAACCGCTATCATGTTTTACTGATTCAAGGACTCATATGTACAGTAATAAATCACGATTTAAAACAAATTAACCACATTTTGTATTTTAAATAAGTTTTTTATACTTAGGTTATACAAAATGTTTATTCTTAAAACATTTATCAGCAATTAGATATCAATAATTCTTAAGCGACAAATTAATTTAATTTTATTTTTTTAAAATATCACCAAAGTAAACATAATTTAGTAATAAAATGTCGTAAAAATATCTTCATTCCAGATAATTAAAAATGATCATAATTTAAAAAATATTTACAAAGCTTTCTTCATTGATTTAAATTAAAAGTTTTAATGACGTAACATTTAAGGAAACAAGCGACATATACAAAATATATATTTGTAAATTTGGGGAGCAATCCTTCTTTTATACATGTTTTGTTGAACATCCTTTGTACTGTGGCATGAATAAATTTCATTGTCCATCTTTCAATATTTAAAACAAAGGTGAGAAAACTTGAAATATGCACAATGAAATTTATTCATGCCACAGTACAAAGGTCGTTCAACAAAACATGTTTATATATATATATATATATATATACAAATAACTACACGTACACACCCACACACACATATATATATATATATATATATATATATATATATATGACACGTACACACACACATCACAGACACACGCATACACACACACACACACACACACACACACACACAACACACACACACATTACTCTATTGATATAAAGTAAAAATATGAGCACACTTCCAGTCTCTACTTTTCGGTTAAACTGTTATTGGAGAGTAGAGATAGGGACACCAAGTGCATTTGCGAAGCGACGGTTGGAGACCAACAGTGTCGTCACATGAGAATTTCAATTTGAATTCAAACAAAAAAAATTCAAAGCAATTAATACAGTATGCTATAATATAATACAATGAACGAGCTTTAAATGAGTTAAGTTGTTTACAAGTACAAGTGATATTAAAGAACACTATTGACTTCACTGGAAGGCGACAGCAGGTGCATGTCAATGATTCATTCAGGCTCTACCAGTTATGAGTATCCAGCCTAACGACACGTGTCTGCCACCAAGAAACAATCAATCATGATTTCACACTTTTCAGTGAATACATTTCATGGTTCATTTGGCCACTAAACACTCAAGTCTTCCATAAAATCAATAATATGTCACACAAAATTCATAATAGAAGCTCGTATATTTCACCTTGTCAAAAAGATTTCAATAGATATTTAATAAAGATATTTAAATCCGTGACCCTTTGTGTCATTCAGAAATTATAACAATAGTTATTGAAATAAATTCACTGAACATGATTGACAGGGATAGTTTTAATTGTTGTTTCTTGTTATTAAGGAAACAGACTCATATATTGATCAAGCTTTTGATATAGTTTTCTTACTATGATTCAAAATATATACACAGTAAGTATATTTAGCAAAATAAAAATCATTAGAAAGTAAATAAAAGCATTTATTTTATGACATAAATAAATAAGACATCAATTCATGTTATATACACAATCAAATATATTTAAAACAAACAAAATTTGTTAATTGAAAATTTACAAATTATAAGGAATGTGTCTTTATAATATTATTTAGAAATTCGTATTTTATCTGACAGTTGTGTTTAAGTTTGTTTCTAAAATTATTCATTTCTAACCTCTAATAGTTTATTATATATTATAGGCTAACCTGACCCCCTAATGAGAAATATTATTAAATAGTATTGTAGAAAGTCGAGGCGAGTACGGAAGCCACTGGGCTACCCTGACCCCCTAATACGATTTGTTATGTAATACAAGTACAACAAAGCCAATCACTACAAAAGTAAAGATTATAATAATTTCAGCTCTCTATCTACACGGAAAATGAACAAACAAACCCACGAACTTTATATATATAGATTAAATTATCATTTACCATCAATTTAAAACATATTATTAAAAAAATGACATTAACCAAATATTGATCATGTCAACATATCATTTTACTGTTTTGAAATTCCATTCACAAATATGTATTGAATAAACTACAAAAGCATGTGGTCTTTGTCAGAGCCTCTCTCAAACTGAAACTAGTGAAATACGACATCTGGTATATAAGTGCAAAGAAAGAAGGAATAAGAGATATTTTTAATCGAACCCTCTTTAATTAGATGCTAGAGATCAAATATTACAAGCAATAGTAATGGTTCTGAAATAGTTGAACGAACTGTAAAAGTAAACAACGGAATAGCTTATTTTGCAAAATCCGACCAATAAACTCCGCTCTAGTAGGAATGACCTGATAATTCTGAAGTAGATTCATGTCTCAGTCAGACTTGACGCTTCACAAACAAAACACACTTAGAAATGATTAAAAAAAAAACTATACACATTAAGGTCGTACTTATCAATTCTATAAAATAACATTTGCGAGATATATTAGCACTTAAATTTTTTTTTCTAAATGAATCAGCATTTGCATTATCAAAAAAACTGACTCACCTTGACTTTTTCTAGCTTTTAGACTCCTAGATAGTTTTATTTTTCCATGGTGTTTTAAATTTTGATATTAATTGACCAGTTGAGTCTCACATACATAATTTCATTGTAGTGCGTAAAACATATCTCCTTCAAATGTGTTGACTCCTTCATCGACAACGTAATATATATTATGAAATAATCTTTTTTTACAGTAAACATAATTATTTGTTTTGAAAAGCAAACAAAATACATTTGTGCTTGCAAATATCTTATAGAAACAACGCGTTTCGAACACGTAATGTTCTTCTTCAGTTTACATCATCGACTCTGATCTTTGGAGGAAGACTAAGAATATTTTTAAAAAAATATGTAAATATTACAAATTAACTGATATTAAGTTATAAAATGTCGATATGACACTTTCATCGATTTACACATTAAATAATTGTATAGGTATATCCGATTGTACTTTAAGAAGTTGCATTGACCCTCGTTCTTTACCGGTTCTATAAATTCCAAGCCATTAAATGTATTATATTATTAGGGTCTTGATTTTTTTATATTCACATTCATTTGGTTTAGGAATATTTAAACATTACTTGACATCGTATAGTAATGAATAAAACCGGCTTTATATTCTCTCAAAGGGTTGTTTCGCACAAATTTTGCTAAATAGGAAAATTATAAAATTTTAGTGAAACAGATAAATTAGTGTGAGAAGAGTGAAAAGGAAATTAAATTCTAAAAATGTAATTGTTAGTAATTTACCAGGTGTCTCACTTACAGTATGTAATTGCAGTGCGTAAAAAATATCTTCAAATGTGTTGATTCCTTCATGAACAACGTAATATCTATTGTTAAATAATATTTTTTTACAGTAGATAATAGTATAAAATAGTATCAAAGATTTAGAGTAATTTGTACTAAGTCAGTTATAATCCAAATAGAAGAGAAGCAGAAAGTAAGTAATCTAGATGATGGAGCAACAAGTTTGTAAGACTGGGATGAATTAAAGCAGAAGAGAAATAAGTTTTTTGAAGAACAGATCTAGTGAATGAGTCACAGATACAAAGAAGTGAGAAAAAAGTAATGAAGAGGCTAAAAAAGAAAGGAAAATAGTGAAAGAGAACGATGTGAGTATAACAAAGTGAGAGAAGTTTGATAGAGTTAAAATGAGTTGAAAAGAAGATAAAAAAAATAAAGTGAGAGATGAAGAGTGAGAATGTGAAAAGAAGATACGAAGAGGAAAAGGCTTTAGGAGAAGAGAGATAGAGATACAAAGAAGAAAAAGTTTTCACAAGAGTGACAGAGACAGAAAAAGAAGGGAAAGCAAGGAGGAGAATAAAAAGAGAAGGGGATTCGGAGAGTGTAAAAGAGAGAAAATTTTGCATAGAGCTAAAAAAATAATGTGAAAAGGATAGAGAAAGAAGACATTTAAGAGATAAAGCAAAGAAGAAGAGAACGAGTTGAAGATGAGAGATTTATAAGTATATTACTGTTTATTGTTGAAAATAAAACTTCTAATGCCATTATTCAATATTAAATCAAAATCTAAACCAATTATTTAAACCTGTTTTTTGGCTTAGTATTTAAATCTAGGTTAATAAATTATAAAATATTATTTACATGGCTATTAAATAATGTTTTTTTAACTGTTCATAAATGATATCGTATTTTTTTATATTTTAAGTAAAGTTTGTATAAAATTATTGGAATGATGCACTATTGTCTGTTTTTAATATAGCAATATTAGGCATTATAATAGTTTTAGTACTATAGAAGCCATGGATACAAACTACCTGCATTCACCAAGCATATATCTTCATTCAGGTCCCTTTTTAAAACCTTCAGCCCAAAATATAACTCATAAACTACATTTTTTTTTTTTGAATTAGTGAATTTTTAAAGTTTTCAAACGAGAGCAAAGCCAATTGGACCAGTCAGGCAACAGTATCTAAACCCTGCTAAGGTTATCATAAAGATAGACGAAATCATTCAGCAAGCATTGATTTAAATCTATACGGAAAAGGAAAATTATCTGGTCACCCAGTTTGAGAAGTAAGTATAGGGAGAAAAACCTGCCGTTATCCCAGAGTTCTACTCCAGTTTTTTTTTTAACAGTCATTAAGACTGTTAAAAAATATTCTGCTAAAATTACACAAATTTTAGAATTAAATGGAAATTTTGATCTTTAAGCTAATCTTGGTAGTTATTTGTGTGATTTGACTTTTAACTTTAAGTGAAATGCTTACAGGAGGTTTTAGTCATAACAGGTTGTTGCTCTGCTAATAAATAGCTCCTTCTCTCTCCAAGCTGGGCTGACCTCCCGAAACAATCAATTAAAACTATTATGCTTCAGCTGTTAGCGGCTAACACAATTATTATATATATCATAGCCACAAGTTAAATAAATTATTCCTCATTTCAAGTTTTATTTTTTAAAACATCAACTAATAGCTTAAAAAAACTAAACTCATTAAACTAAGTAAATGAGATTAACTATTAGTGATATATATAGAAAGAGACACACTTACAAACTAAACTTTTCGGATGATCCGTCTTCAGGAGAAAATAGAATGGGTGACCAAGCACGCTGGAAACACAATGGCAGGAAACCCTTCCTTTTGTAACCTTCTGTGCAGTTACTCTTGCCTATTTTAACTTTGTGTATATATACTAACACGCGCCCGTCATTGAGGGATATTTTAAAAAAATTCAGAGATGACACATGGTATTTCAAAATATTATTAGAAATTATAGAATATGAATAAATATATTTATCAACACAGTGTTACGTAAGTGCCTCTGTATAAACCACATTAGCTGTATAAAACACAGAGTTGGAATCTCTGACTCTTGAGCAAGCAACATACACTTAACTTTACTCACTTCAATTCCTGCAGTAGGACTTTGTTTCTACGTTGAATTTCCAATCCATTCAAAGCTTAGATTTTAAGTTAGATATGCACAAATCTGTCAAAGTTCTTGTTATTTTCCTTATAATTGTTATCTAAAGTTCTATGGACTGTTTATTTTGTATATATATATTTCATTGAAAAACTGACCGTATTTCTCTGATGTCATTTTCTTCACGAGTTTTTCAATGTTTCTGAATACCTTCTTCTTTCCTTCATCCAAACGTTGGAGAATGTTAATTAAGTGGAAACCGACATGTTTCGACTGGCTTCCAGTCATCTTCAGGGTAATTAAAAAAAGAAAAATTATTAGAGTCTTTAGGGATGGTATTAAGACACAGTTTACAGTAATCGTTTAACATATATTAAATATATATATATATATATATATATATGTATGTATACGTGTACTTTTTCGGTAAAAAATACCATCCGAAACAAAATGATCAAGTTTATTATAGATAAAGAAAAAAAAGACAAATTAAAAATACACACATTAAGTCTCTAATACAGTAGAGAAGAGTCTCCAACCGTCTCTCCATCTGTGGGCTTGGTTTTCTCTCTTATCTCTCTTGATGACGTACCAAATCAAAAATTACAGACTGTAACTGTGTATTTTTTATTTCTCTATGTTTTTTTATCTACAAGAACTTTATATATATTACTAATAGTTTACCTAATTTAGTTAGTTTAATTTGTTTAGCTTATAGTTGATGTTTTTCGAAAAAAACTTGAAAATGAGAAATAATTAATTTAGTTTTTGGCTATTATATATGTAGTAAATGTGTAAGCTACTAACAGCTGAAGCACAATATCTTATATTTATACTACTGTTTCTTATAAATTTGTAAAGTATTTTCTGGGTTGGCTGTGTCAGTAGTGCATAATACTAAACCTCCGGAGCTCACTGGTCACTGGACTTAATATTAACAAAGTCAAAGCTGGGAGTCAGGGTTGTGTAGTGTTTAGAGATCTGATGTTTTGATAACGTAATAATCACCAGTGAGATTCCACTGATAAGTAAACTATTCTGTTGAAAATACCAGGCGCCAGTCTGATTATGAAAATCTTTTCTAAATGACTACATCTCTGAGGCAATAATCACCTTCATCCAGTGGAGTAAATACAATACCACACGATACTTCAAAGCAAGTCGGTCACAATTTATTATAATAATTCCAAATTTATATTAGATTAAAAATTCTACAAACGGAAAACATTCTAGACTTCATCTTGCTGAAAACGTTACTTTCACTAACCGTCACTTTTCCAAATGACTACAAAAGTGAGGCTATAACAAAAGTTAGAGACTGTAAGGGTGTTCAACTCATTAATAATTACAGTCACATTTATTAGTTTATAATATTAAAACACAAAGGCTTAGCTCCGAGAAAATTAAATATACTGAAAATATTTCCTTGAATTGTTTCAGGCATTTATATTTACTAATTATAATAAAAATTTCACAAATAAGAGATAAAAAAGAATTGATAGTGATTCAATCAGTTTAACTGAGGTTATTTTCCTCGAATACGGAAATAATATTTTAAAAAAATCTTCACCCATTATAATCTTTGTTTATAATATTTTTAATAGCTCAATATGTCTTTGAATCACGAATAAATATTATCCATCAAGGGAAACCACAAATGACTTCTGCCGGAAGAAAATGCTGCAAATTGTTCAAACCCATTTTTGACTCTTGCATAGGTAACGACTTCGAAAAACCTTGGAAAATTTTTTTTCATGCAATTAAATTCTACCATCTGACCAAATTATTGAACATTATGTCTTTAATTTACATACAAAACCGATTCTGAGATTATCAAACCTTGATTATTTTGTTTGAAATTATCGGTTATTAAAAAAACGTAAATTGATAGGTTTTGGTTAGTAATCTGCAAACATCATACTGATGAATTTATTATAAAAAAAAGAAACAAACCGGAAGGATATTATTTGAACATAAAGTGTGTTTTTATTATTAAAGGTGAACACACTACCTGTTAGGCTATACCTGACCATGAATAAAATAATAATAATAATAAAGATATAATAATCAGACAAGAACTAATGGTTTAAATGAATATTGAAGAGAACTGAGGCAGTTCTTTCTACGTATTCTACTACCTGATACTCTGCGATTGTAAGTTAATTCTCTTGTTATCCCTTGAAATTTTTTATTTCTTCCCAAGACGGTGATTTGTTAAAAATGATTGATAATCCTGAGTGTTCATTTTTGTTACTGAGTTTTAAGTTTTAATTTCAGATATATACCATATCAATGTCTAAACCATAGTATGGGATTCGAAAATGGGACTATGAACTTTCAACCAAAACGACTTGACTTTTTCAGGGTCACAATTACGAAGGCAAGTTGTTTTGGTTGAAAGATTGTAGTTCCATTACTGAAATTCTTACTGTGGTTTAGACGTTTATTTTTCTTTCATATATGCACCGCCAAATTTTGTTACAGCCATAAATTCACATAATGAAAAACCATACTTATAGATCACAAAAACTCATTATATTTCGACTAAGCCATCATCATGCTGATAGATTAAGCCTCTCTGAGAACAAGTTTTATTTAATTTGTTAAACTCGTTTACATAATTTCTTATATGTATCCAAATAAAAATGTCTTTAAGGAAAATAAACAAACATCAAAGGAAAATCAGACAAAAATTATTATTAAAAACCCACTTCCAATGTCAGAATTTACCTAGTAAAGACAACAGGTACAATTGATAGAAAAACGATAACCTAGTTAATATAATTACTTTTAAATATAAACTATATAAAATATTATTAGTTTTCACAAATTAAACTAAATTAAAAGAACAAAAAAATAACATGGGTTTAAAAATATTTTTTTATAACACCAATTTAATTATTCAGGATCTGGTAAAATTCTTGGACCTAATCCTCGATAACTAAATTAGTGTTTTGAACAATATAGAGAAACTAGATCAACATATTTTATAATATGAACAATTGTTTAATTAGAAAAGTTGTTTCTGTTTCTTTAATGTTTTCTACTAAAGATGATTGATACAACAATGATTGGATTGACAAAGGAAGTGACTAAGGGCTGATTGACATGAACATACTGTAATAATGACTTTCAATCAGTCTGCCTATTGATCCTTGAAGCGGTAAGGTCAAGAGACTGACCTCTGGTAAGCACGGGCCTCCATTGACTTAATGCACAGAGGTCATTTACTTTTAGCTCAAAGTCATCACTGTTACTACAGTATGTCAACTGAAAAAGTAATTTTATAATTTACATGCCCACAAAGTCATTCTAATTACTGTTAATAGTAACATACTATTCTACTTTTATTCTATGATCGAACTAATAGAAAAGTCATAAATGACAGAGGAAATTTTATTAGTGACCTTTTACAATTGGTGTTTTCTTTGTGAACCGTCAATAATCAATATCTTATATAATAAGTCTCCCATGATTTTGTAACAAAACAGAACTTATTTTAACGATTTCGTATTTCTTTAATAAGGATATTTTAATGAATATATATCTTTATATATATATATTATATTATATTATATATATATATATATATTGGTATACTTTGGGAGCAGACCTTCTTTTAAACATACCTCATTAAATATCTTGCCAACATTAAGTTTAGTATGTTTCCTACATACCTTTTCAAGGTTTCATGAAATATATATATATATATATATATATATATATATAAATATAACAAAGACTTTCTT
This sequence comes from Hermatobates lingyangjiaoensis, assembly GCA_026182355.1. Lineage (NCBI taxonomy): Eukaryota > Metazoa > Arthropoda > Insecta > Hemiptera > Hermatobatidae > Hermatobates > Hermatobates lingyangjiaoensis. The sequence continues at coordinate 517,139 of JAPFBL010001929.1, forward strand.
TGAGGAAGAAAAAGTGTTTGTTAGTAATTTGTGGTCAAGAAAACAGTACCGTATTATATATATATAACATATGTATCGATGTACAAACCACAATAAGATGAAAAAAAAAGACTAAGATCTTTCAACCGAAACAAGCGGTCTTCGTCAGAGTCAAAACCCCAACTAAAACACTAGATGCAGAAAACATCTGGTGAGGGGTTGAGAAGAGTGGGAGGGAAGAGTGGTATTTTAAAAGGGTGAAAGCGCAGGAAAGGACTAATGTCCAGAAAGGGATGTTTGGGGAAACAAAGGAGTACAGTAAGAAAGAATAAAAAACTATCTGCTAGCTGTCAACTCTCTTAGAAGAGGCTATTGTCCTCGTAACGAAAGTATCCAGTTTGAAGAGACCGTTACTAATGTTTATAAAATTTGATCTATTAAATTTAATTAGAGACGATTCAATAATATTTCCTAACAGCATTGATTTTTCATAGATAATAAATTTGGCTCCTGTCCAATCAATATGATGATTTTCACTGTTTATATGCAAGAAACGTTTGGCATTTACAAAGCGAAACGTTTGGCATTTGGAAGTTTGTTTTTGAAACTAAAAGACCGAAAGACCCGTTTTACATTACTTTTATTATATATAGTTAACACATGAAAGAGAAAAAACAAATAAAGATACACACAAAAGACTCACAACGATATTTCGACAGTCGTCGTCATCGGGTAGAAGTAGTCCCTTTGAGTAGCTGAAGCTAACTGAGTTAGCTCAGTTAGCTTCAGCTACTCAAAGGGACTACTTCTACCCGATGACGACGACTGTCGAAATATCGTTGTGAGTCTTTTGTGTGTATCTTTATTTGTTTTTTCTCTTTCATGTGTTAACTAGTAGTCCTGTTGGACCATTTCAAGTTTTTATTATATATATATATATATGAAAAAAGACATCAAATAGAAGAAGCGAGAAAACTTACTGGATAGATATTTCGAACTGAAGTTCGTCGTCAAGGAGAGAGTAGAAGGGAAGAAGAAGAGGTACCGGCAGAGAGCGATATATTTTATTATATATATATATGTCAATATCATATTTAAGCCAATATCATATTATGTCAATATCAATCATATTTAAGTCAATATCATATTATGTCAATATCATATTATGTCAATATCATATTTAAGTCAATATCATATTATGTCAATATCATATTATGTCAATATCATATTTAAGTCAATATCATATTATGTCAATATCATATTTAAGTCAATATCATATTTAAGTCAATATCATATTATGTCAATATCATATTTAAGCCAGTGATTATTCTTCCGTTTGAAAGGCTGAACCGTTTTCAGTTGTTTTCCTCGAAGGTTTAACCTGCTGGCATGCAAGAATTTTAGATGAATTGATGCAGTCATTGACTACAAGAGTTTTGAATCCAGAAAATAGTAAACTTTAGACAAACTTAATTATTTATTCTCTATAACAAACAGTTAGAAAAAAAAACTTTTAAGTTGTATTATTTTGTTTAAAAATACTCAGTCATTAATTAAATGCATTTTTTTAAATTAAATAAATAGACATAACGATGAAAAAATTAATTAAATTAAAAAACAAGGAAAATTTTTTTTCTTTTTTAACGAATACAAACTCTAATGTTTCCAAACTAGTTTGAATGTCTAGGATATAATTTAATTCAAAATAGAGGCAATCAATCTAGCTAATAGTGCATTTTTCACCTGATAAAACCTGACCAAATGGAGTCTATTTTTGAAATAGCATTTATTATCTTCTGCTAGAATTTGAAGGAAACAAAATACGTGTTCTTTTTAGAATGTTAGAGAAAAAGAGATGAATATTCTGTCGAGGCAGAGCTTTAAAATAAATGATTTGGGCTTTAAAATAAATAATTAGTATTAAAAATTATTTTACACAACAATAATTGTTATTTGTTTTTAATATTATGATGATATATATAGTTGCTATGAATACGTTCATGTATCTTAAATGGACAAATAATTCATGTAATAGCAACCTTGTCGTGAATTTAATCTAAGAAGTAGTAAACTAACGTTTCGGATCAATCAACTGGTGGAGTTTATCTGGAGACTCAGACACATGGGAATAGTGGGTAATGAAGAGGCAGGAAAACTGCAAAAACAGCAGAAATGCCTTTAATGCGACCAGAAAACTGTCAAGAGATGGAGTAACGGTGGTATGGCAAGAGTGTAATGTTAGATGGTCAACTAGAGAGATTTAAATTATAATTATATAGTATGTAAATTATGTTATATATCATATATACATAATATGATTCATAATAATATAATATCATTTATAATAATAATAAAAATAGAAAAATAATTTTGAATATATTGATAGAAGAAAAGGATATTAATACAACCATATGGAATTTAGAAGCAATAAATAAAATATGGAAACATGAGAACAAAAGTCAACTGATGAAGACATGTTATGGGTTGCCATGTCAACATCATATCAAGATCATAGCTTGCATCTTTATATGAAATATGATGTATGGAAGAGGCATCCACAGGTTTGAAAAACAAGATGTTTAAATTAAAAAAATTAGAGGAATTATTAAACATGTGAAATAAATTAATGAGTTGTTATATATGATAAGCTATGCAGACAGGAGTGCTAATGGTATTGAAAGCTATGTGGGGGTTATTCAGGTCAGCGGAACATTCAATGAACACAAGTATTTGATTGATTACCCTATCTGAAATGATGTGCTGAACTAAAAGAGTCAATTGAGACAGTTTATAAGGGTGAATTCGGTTTATGATATTCATTGATTAATGAAGATTAATAACAAGACTTGTTTGACTCCAATCCTCAATCTTAAATGAACAATACATTTCATTTAGCTGTCCTCAGACTTGTGACTTAAGAGGTTGATCAAAAAGTACGGACACTATTTGAATTTGGCGCGCTCTGTATGCTCTAATTTCAAAAATTTTTTGTTCTTGTTTTGGCACACTCGCCAGGATTATATGTTCACATTTTTCACTATATAGAATGTGTTATTTTATGTGCAAAGCTAGACGAGGCTAGACGCGTGTATCCGTACTTTTCTCTGTTTGAAATAATGGAGCAAAAAGATCGTATTCATTTTTGTGTAAAAAATGTACTAAGAGCTCAAAAAGAGATGAAATATTGAAATGGAGTACTGTGGGTCAACAAAACAACAAAATGTTCCTAATTCGTATAAGTTTTACACGGGTCATGATTTTTCAACAGCAAGAAATCGTCGAACACGCAAACACGAGCCTAACTTTATGCCTTTCACAGAATAACAATAATGCTATATAGTGAACATATGACATATTAGGTGTTAACGGACGTGAGAACGTTCTGTTGTTTTGGTGACGAATGTACTAAAGCAACAAAAAAAATTTTAAATAAAGTCCACAATATGCGCGAAATTAAAAAAGTGACTAACTTTTGGATCACATATCGTACAAATAGCATGAATTTCATTTACAACTAATATTACAGTTTACCACCTGTAAAAGAATAACATTCGGGGCTCGGATAGCCTTTGAACTGGTAGATCCGGGGTTTGCAGTCTGGCCCTTGGTTTGTTAAAGTAAGAAGCGAAAAAATGAACACGTACTACCCTGAAGAGGACGTTAAGCCGTCGGTCCAGAACTTCTACGATGTCAGCTGCTCGTTAGTGGGCAGGCTTTCTACACTGCCTTACAGTTTTAGGACTACTATAGGGTTCATAATATTGAACCCTATATTCGGAGGGGTCATCCCCCTCCGAAAAGGGCAATGCCCGTTACCACGGGACCAGGAGTTGCTACAAGCTCGGACCCCAAACGATTTAACAGAGCATTATTGTGTGGAGTCTTTAGTGTCTAAGTGAACGACTTATAGAGAGAGATTACAAATTCCTCTAGCTAAACGCCAACTGTGAGATACTGTCAAATGCCCGAGCCTCTACCAGGCAAGTACCAGTTGTTCAGTCCAATCAACTGAGTTGAAGGCCCGTTCCCACTGGTAAGGGTTTCGGGTCTCTAGCTCCCCGGTATGCTAAGCAGGCATCCTCCCGAGAGTTAATGCTTCTCACACAGCGACCACAAGGGTCTACCCAACTTGGGTGAGAACCAACAGCCACTAATAGTCCTTAGTTGGCGGGATGGAGAGAGAAACCCTCCATGGGCTCCGACTTATTTTAAGATCGACTTATTTAGTAAACTCCTGACCGATGTCCTACTGAACCTGCTCAGCCACAGGTAAGGTTAGTGACCTTGTAGCCCCTGGTTGAAATAACCTGTGGATAAATAAGCCAATACAGCTATTGGTTGAGCTGCATGGCCCCACTGGGGGCAGACCAGGTGCTAAAGATCCCTAATCTATAAAAACTTGGGTTAGACAAAGTTTAGAACTTCCAATATATAATCTTCATTATGTCGTACCACAAACAACCAGTCGATAGCATGTATTTAACAATTAATGATGCTAAACCTTGCTATTTATTCCATTCCGGTTTTTTTTTGTAAACTCCTTAGTGTACTCAGCAACAATTTTTATAAAACTGACTAATAAATACGACAAACCTGGATCATTTTCATGGATCACTTTCAGGTTACTAAACATGATAAATCAAGAAATATATAACCAGAAAATTACTGATTATTAAGTGTTTTTTTAAAAATGTGTTTCTTTGTCCTTTAGACAACTTATTTTGAATTACTATTTACCTTTCACAGACTGTCATACATCGAAAACAGCTTAGCTTTACAGTGTGAATGTTAAAGCTGCGGTAAATTTAACTATATATATATATAAAGTTACTAGTTACTTGCCGTTGTCTATAACGTGCTTGGTCTCCCTTTCTCTTTTCTCCTGGACACGGATTACCAGAAAATTTGAGTCTGTAAGTGTGTTTCCTTACTCTGTGTGTTACTCTTCTTGAATTTTGAACTTGTAAAAATATATTATATATATATATTCTAATGCAATCATAAAATCTCGTTAAGCATTTTATATATGATATATGCTTATCAATATAATATTTCTAATAAAGATAAATAATCAAGGACAAAGGATAGAAGAGATAAATGAAATATATCAGTTCTTTCCATGTCATTAGTTCAAATTTATCAAGATCATTAATTATCAGTTTGATTTATATCTAATATGATTTATGTAACTAGTAAGTCTTCTGTCAGTAAATACATCACTTCTTCTAGATACGATTTTAGCTCTATTGCAATCAGAAGATTTCTTTTATTTTCTATTATAATATTCTTTTACCACTTATATATATAAAGTTTCACAATAAACACATGAAACAACAATCAACGTCCAAACTGCCATAAATAATGAGAAAATAGACTAAGATCTTTCAACCGTAACGAGCAGGCTTCGTCAGAGTCAAATCCGAAGTGAAACCAAAGAAACCAAACATCTAAAAGGGTTGACAGCGGATAGTTTTTTTTACTTTTTTCTTCCTACATTCCTTTGTTTACCCTAACATCTCTTTCTGGACTATTATCCTTTCTTGCACTTTAAACCCTTGAAAATACCTCTCTTCCTTCCCACTCTTCTCAATCCCTTACCAGATGTTTCATCTTTGGTTTCAGTTGAGATTTGACTCTGACGAAGACCGCTGTTTTGGTGAAAAGATCTTAGTCTTTTCTTTTTCATTTCTGACTGTGATTTGGACGTTGATATATATATCATACCAACCTACCAATTGATGAATTGTAACTACATATACGAGTATGAAGTTCAAAAACACTGAATGAGAAGAAAACCTGTAATCAAATGGAAACAGGTTAACAAAAAATAAACTCCCTTATGGTAGGATTACTACCGGTGAGGAAAACATAAAATATATATATATATATATTATATTCAATCAATCAGTTTCTCAGGTTTAAACAAAACTTCTGGTTCATTTCAGAAGTTAATACACAAAATGGATATTTATTGGTCTTGTTAGTAACAAATCATTGAGCACAAATAAATGACAGACACTCACGTTTTTCAATAATTTCGGTACTCCATCTCCTTAGAAGAATACTAGTATAGAAGAGGGTGAATATATTTCTTCTGAACAATGTTTATCAAAATGCCTTTGAAACTGTTTGTGATGCTTCATATTATATTGAAATTGCGGTATACATAAGTGCACATGCCGCTCGTCTTTTGATATACTATATTCTCAATAAAACATGGAAAGCTTAAGACAAACACATAGTTATAAAATGATCTAGTTCAACCGTAGGAGGGTCACTGACTAAGTGGCGGAAGTTAGGATTGACATTGGGCGTCTATTAAGGAAGCGATATCTGGAGGAGAGTGACTAAGAGATTTGGGCGTTCCACTGCGGCTCTCCAATGCCAAGCCATGTGTGTATGGAATACCGTGTCAAGAAGTCTGACCCAAGGCCTTCCACGGTAAACATCTGCCGCAGCTTTCTTTTGGCCTTGCTTCAATCCCTGAGGGCCGTTGGCTGCTTAAACACCGGCTCCAAAACTTTTTCGCTCTTATGCAACTCTAGGACAACAGCTTGCTGTTTCAGTAAACTAAAGTGCAAAACAATTTGATAAACACTCATTCTGGAAAAAAAACGTAAATGTTCATTTCAGCCATTGTAAACGTTTCCGAACTGTTGTCAAACACAGCTGGTCCTAAGATACACAATTCATGTAAATAACACAGGAATTCTAATAACAAATGTTAATAACATACGAAATATTCGTATCAAGTATACTCGTACAGTTATGTCTTCATTTCTTTCAAAAAAAAAAATTTAAATATATATTTCATTGTTTTTTTTACTCATATTTACATCTAAAGAAGGCATCACTCTAACTTATCATTATTTTGACTAGTCTCATTTGAGCTGATAGGTGAAAGTTGACATACGGCGTAGTATTCAGAAGAAATGGAGAAATAGAGGTTCTTTAAAGGGTCTAAAGGACCAGGAATGCTAACAAAAGTCTAGGCAGGTCAAGGCAATCAGCTGAATTCAAGAAGAGACAAGTATAGCATTCACTGCTAGACTCTGTTATCTCCGATAAACAAACCTTGTATTCCCACTAATACTAAGGCAAGATTAAATAAATCATTAATAATGTCTGGAGTGTCCGATAGTTAAATCGAATCAATAAAGACCAGGCAATTATTTTTAAGAACAATCCATCTTTCATGCATGACTATTTTAGCTTCTTCCTAATAGATTTTATGAATTTGTCAATTCCTTATTGCGATTTAGACGTTCTTAATACACACGTGACCCTTGCGACACTTCTAACAGGGTTCCAGAAGGGTCCGCTTGGTGTCCATATTTCTCCCCTCCTGATGACGGCTAAACAAAAAATTAGAAACTGTGTACTCTAAAACATTTGTTGTCCTTTGTGGATAGTTTTCTTGATGATAATATATATATATATATATATATATATATATATATATAAAGTTATAACTACAAATCAAAAAAGAGGCTAACACTCACGATTCTCAATCATTTTGGCTATCTTGACAACTCCAGGAGAGGTAAGAAAAAGAAGAAGCAACACAGGAGAGGAGATGTTAATGTGTCCACAGACCGATACAAAATGACACACAGTGCAACCATCTTGTTATCGTGGACTAGTAAAGCTATGAAAGGAAAGAAGAACAAGGAAAAGATGAAATCGGGAGTAAACAATTAAAAAAAATAAAAAATAGAAACAAGGCTGAAGTTAACAAAATCAAATGAAAAAAATAAATAATAAAAAAATAAAACAAAAGAAGTCATCCAGTCAAGTTAAGACCAGGGGCTTTCTCAGGTTAACCAAATGAAGGCTTCCTCAGAAACCCATATATATATATATAAACTAGAATTTTCAAAAGAACAAACAGAAAAGAAATCACTGAACTCACTACTATATTTTTATGTCATCATCGTCAGGAATAGATGTGAATCGCTCCAAAGGCTGATAACGAACATATATCGTTATATATACTATATATATATACTATATATATAAAGATTTCACATAAACACGTGAAATAACAATCAATGATCGAACCACAATAAGAAATGGGAAAACAAGACTAAGATCTTTCAACCGTAACAAGCGGTCTTCGTCAGAGTCAAAAACCCAACTAGAAAACCCAGTCGGGTTTTTGACTCTGACGAAGACCGCTTGTTACGGTTGAAAGATCTTAGTCTTGTTTTCCCATTTCTTATTGTGATTTGATCATTGATATAATATATATATATATATATATATATAATATATATATATATATATATATATATATATATTATATATATATATATATATATACGGTACTGTTTTCTTGACCACAAAATATTAACAAACACTTTTTCTTCTTCTCGGAGTTTGGTCAGGGTAAATATATGGAGTCACCTTTTTGCCAACGTTTCGTCTTTATTTTAAGACATCCTCAGGGCTATAAATCAAGCCTTGATTTATAGCTCTGAGGATGTCTTAAAATAAAGACGAAACGTTGGCAAAAAGGTGACTCCATATATTTACCCTGACCAAACTCCGAGAAGAAGAAAAAGTGTTTGATATATATATATTGTATATTACTCGTATTTGTAAAATAACAGCACTTGCTTGAGATTTTCTTCCGAATTATTTTTCCAATTTCACTAAATAATTTTCTCGATGCACGCGCACAATATATTTTTCCTTTGGTCAACATGACTCAACTGTTGACTCGCCACGACGTGAATCATTGGCGGTTTAAATTTCCTATTCATGTAGTTAATACAGAAAACACTAAGAGGATTAAGTTGTTCGGACATAATGCAAGTAGGTAACTAGATTAAGTGGTTTTAGCGATTACATTGGGATATTCTGACCTTCAATCTATTACAACAGAAATAAAACTTATCAGTATTTAATTATATACATGTCAATGTCTAAACCACAGTAAGAAAGCAGACTAAGATCTTTCAACCGAAACAAGCGGTCTTCGTCACAGTAACTAATACTGTGACGAAGATTGATTGTTGAAAGAACTTAGTCTTTTTTTTTATTTCTTACCATAGTTTAGTCGTTGATTTTTATTTCATGTGACTTGTTTTCCCACTTCATATTGTGGGTTCATCATTGATTGTTATTTCACGTGTTTACGTGAATTAAAAATTCATACTCTGATAATAACTGATATATTTATATATGTTTTTGAATATTTATATAAACAATAATTATATTCAGTATAAATAATAAATTTTAGTATTTAAATAAAATAATTACAATAATTAATTTATATAGCCTTGAAAATGCCTAGAAATAGAGACAAAACGTTGCTTTAATCGTGTTTTTTTAAAAATGTTTGAAACTGAAACCTTAGAATTTTATATATATATATATAAATTCACTGATAAAACGAAATACGATCCAAACTGGACACAATACGAGTTCGAGATTAACAAAGAGCAACACACAAAGTAGGGAAACACACTTACAGACTCAAATTTTCGGGTAATCCGTCTTCAGGAGAAAAGAGAATGGGAGACCAAGCATTCTCCTTTCTCCTGAAGACGGATTACCCGAAAATTTGAGTCTGTAAGTGTGTTTCCCTACTTTGTGTGTTGCTCTTTGTTAATCTCGAACTCGTATATATATATAAATATATATATATAATATATATATATATATATATATAATTATATCAATGATCAAACCACAATAAGAAATGGAAAACTAAGACTAAGATTTTTCAACCGTAACAAGCGGTCTTCGTCACAGTCAAAAACCCAACTGACCCTCAGTTGGGTTTTTGACTCTGACGAAGACCGCTTGTTACGGTTGAAAGATCTTAGTCTTGTTTTCCCATTTCTTATTGTGGTTTGATCATTGATTGTTGTTTCACGTGTTTATGTGAAATCTTTTTATATATATATATATATAACTACATCAGTGATCAAACCACAATATGAAGTGGGAAAAAATGACTAAGATTTTCCAACCGTATAGATACATATATTGTTAGGACTTAGTAAATAGAATTATGATAAAACCATTAACTGTAGGAAAAGGAATACTATGCTTCAAACTAAGAGCATCCAACATTATTAATCTATAATAATAATGATGATTTATGTATTTGTATGTATGTATTTGTGTATATGTGGATACTAAATATTAAGAAACGTATTTTATAACTAATTCTGATATATTTCAACAGGCATTGATTGAATTGTACAAGACATTTAGTATAGAAAATGGAAATGGTTTTCTTTAAATATCCTGATACGAAATAAAACAGGACATATATTTTGGGTACACAGTTAAATACATGTTTAGTATATGTTTAGTGTTAATTTTACAGTATAATTGAGAGATTTTCTACCTAACACTGCCACCCAGTTAAGACTGGTTTTAATGACATTTCGAATCAAGAAAGCCGCTGACATTAATGATAACGTGTTTTCCAAATGATAAGATAATATCATAACCAAATTAATGACTTATCATATTTAAAATATATCAGAAGTAATCTAAACCATGACAAATTTCTACAACTTTACTTATATTCTATTACTTATTTCATCGCAAATTAAATGAATTATACATTTATAATGATATATATGAATAGAATATGTAAAGTCAAGTCAAATCTTTGGTGAAATCAGTAAGGAATTGTTTTTAAAAACATTTCCATCGCCTACAATATGAATAATCGTTTTATAATAACTTCATGATTTATGAGAAGGTCATTTTCATTCAAATCAGAAAAACAAACTATTATTTAGCGTTTATTCAATTCAATATAACTTCAAACAGCTTATATAATAAAGTTAAGTAAATTCTGTCAGCTATATATACAAAAATTATAATCCTTTGTTGATGAAATGTATGTAAATTAAACTAAAACTAGAATAACTCACACAGTATTACAATACGGTCAGGATTAACGACATCTCAACTAGCAATCTGCTGTCAGTATGTTATTACTATTTTGAATTATTTATATATATATATATATATATATATATAACCCAACAGTCTGGTTCTTGACACTAACAAAGACCGTTTGTTACGTCTTTTTTCTTTATTCTTGTTTTAAGTCTTTTTTCCTTTTTTTTCCTCACTTTATATTGTCATTTGATCATTAATTGTTATTTCACATTTTATTGTAAAATCTTGTATATATATATATATATAATCTCCAACAATTCTCTTGACCTCTTTTGTATGTATCTGTTGGTCTCAAAAATTTGTGTAAGTTCTCTATGTGAGTTGTAGATTGTTTTGGTAAATGTATTATAGTTATTACTCTAATTTTTAGCCCTGAAGATGATGTACAAATACATCATCGAAACGTCGGCCTAGGAAGGAGTTTATTTTCTTTTATTTGACCTAGCCCTCAATAACTAAAATATGGAATATATATATATATATATATATATATATATTTATATATATATATATTATAATATAGTAAACAAGAAAACGATCCAAAAGGACAACAAACGTTTCACGGTGAATCACAAACACAAAACTAAGGAATAAACACACTTACTGACACTAATTTGCGGTTAAATTGTCATCAGGAGAGTTGAGATAGGGACACCAAGCGCACTTGTGAAGCTACAGTTCCTCCAACCGTCGCTTCACAAGTGCGCTTGGTGTCCCTATCTCAACTCTCCTGATGACGGTTCAACCGAAAATTAGTGACAGTAAGTGTGTTTGTGATTCACCGTGAAACGTATATATATATATATATAGGTTAGTAATGTCTTTTGCTAACCTTCTTTGGAAGCTACCAGAGTCTCCACGCAAAGTGATACGAAAACTAGAGAGTGTCAACAAGAAACTGGTCAATGCAGAAGCTGCTGTTTATTTTAATAACATATATATATATATATATATATATATGAACGCCTAAACTATAGTAAGAAATTTAGTAGTGAGACTGAGATCTTTCAACCAAGTAATGGTTTTTGTAAGATTTGCTAGCCCAGGTCTAAGTCATTCATTAATATAGTAGTATCTGAATTTCTTACTGTTCTTTAGACATTGATTCTTATTTTGCATGCTTAGTAGTAATATCCTGTTATAAATAAGAAATATTTGAAAAATGCTTGCGTGTCGAAATCCGACACTTTCTATCTTCTATTATTGAATGCTTCACAAGAGGAACACATTCGTCTACTTGGAGCATAATCTACTTTTTCTGATTTATTCACTAACTACAAACTATTTACTTTTCTTCCTAAACTTCTAATTTTACTATTTGTTTATACTTTTTTTTTAATCATTCTCAGTCTTTCCTTATTATTTGGTATATTTTTATTTTCTTCGTTGTGCAGTTATTCATTAATTTCACTATATAGTCCATGGCAGCAATACTTGAAAACTTGCTCTCGTGTGCGCATAGGGTCTGCGCTACTCAAACACAGTTCTTCCTCCGGTGATAATGAATGTCGAAATATCCAAGTGACTTTTACTGGTAACTTTCTCATGTATTAAAACAGTGTAATATAATTGTTCTAATTTAGTAAATTAATTTTACTATGAGCAGTGAAATCAACGGGTTAATAGTTTGTGCATTCATAACCATTAAAGGAAAGTCAGTTGGCTAATGACGTATGAAAAAGCTTTTATATGAAACCATAAGATAACCTTCAAGAGTGTGCCTCTGATCAAAAAGGGAATTGCTTTAGTATTACTCAATGACACGACAATATTGTTATAACACTCAAGACTCTATAGAACAAAAAAACAATTCGTCATAAAGAGAAGACCAGTAGTGGATTCAAGTGGGAGAGTTTTTTTAATCCGAATGCGCAGGAGACTGAATACATTCCTGAGGGCTTTACCTTTTCTTCTCATCTTCGTTTAATGACGACTTGTTCTAAATATCTCTCTCAGTAAGTGTTAATTTTTTTTATTCAATGCTGTATCTTTCGAGAGTCACACTTGAGCTGTCAAAGTGAGACTACGTCAAAGACCAGTTAATTTGGTCAAACTATCCTGGTCCCATTTATTTCCTACTGTTGTATAGACATCAATTTTTATTCTACATGTTCATTGTAAAATGATATATATATATATATATATATATATATATATATATAAATTTACAAAGATTTCACATAAACATGATAAATAACAATCAATGATCAAACCACAATAAGAAATTGGGAAAACAAGACTAAGATCTTTCAAGACTAAGATATTTCAGCTGTAACAAGCGGTCTTGATTCAGTTAGGTTTTTGACTCTGACGAAGACCGCTTGTTACGGTTGAAAGATCTTAGTCTTGTTTGATCATTGATTGTTATTTCACGTGTTTATGTGAAATCTTTTCATATATATATATTTTTTAATTTTTATATAAACAAAATTATATAAAAATATAATAATTTTGTTTCACTTTTACTATACATATAACTTTTCTGAATGGGCATTTATTGATAAGAGTGGTTTGAGTTTCTCAGGAGAGGCGAGAAGGTTACGTGGGGTGGGTTACCTGTGCTGGATGAGAGATTGTCTAGAGAGCGGTGCAGGTCCTGTCTCTTACCGGCATGTTGCCCACAAGACTGATTCCCTTTCTACCCCACCATTCCAGTCTCTGCCGCCGCCCCCCAACACCAACCCCTCTATCCCGCGATTACCTTCAGCATCCCATCTCTGATATAACACCTACTTTATATAACTTCCCTTCTAAGTCCCACGACAAGCTTATCATTTTGAATATTATCCACGAAAATACTATCTAGCTGTCAAACAAACTAATTCAAAAACTCGTTTCCATTCAGTTTGAAGTCGTTTTAAGCATTATTTTATCAATGTGGTTACACCTATTTTAACCTTAAATCAAAATAGTGTCGTGAAAGTGTTTACAGATCGTTTGAAGTGACACTCAGTGTCTCCAATTTATGATAAAAAAAAAGCATTGAAATAAACAATTATAAAAAAAATAAAAAGAAACAAGCAAGGAAAAAAATATCTTCCATTAAGAACCTAAGTGTGTGAGAAGAAAATATCTTCCATTAAGAACCTAAGTGTGTGAGAAGAAAATATCTTCCATTAAGAACCTAAGTGTGTGAGAAGAAAATATCTTCCATTAAGAACCTAAGTGTGTGAGAAGAAAATATCTTCCATTAAGAACCTAAGTGTGTGAGAAGAAAATATCTTCCATTAAGAACCTAAGTGTGTGAGAAGAAAATATCTTCCATTATGAACCTAAGTGTGTGAGAAGAAAATATCTTCCATTAAGAACCTAAGTGTGTGAGAAGAAAATATCTTCCATTAAGAACCTAAGTGTGTGAGAAGAAAATATCTTCCATTAAGAACCTAAGTGTGTGAGAAGAAAATATCTTCCATTATGAACCTAAGTGTGTGAGAAGAAAATATCTTCCATTAAGAACCTAAGTGTGTGAGAAGAAAATATCTTCCATTAAGAACCTAAGTGTGTGAGAAGAAAATATCTTCCATTATGAACCTAAGTGTGTGAGAAGAAAATATCTTCCATTAAGAACCTAAGTGTGTGAGAAGAAAATATCTTCCATTAAGAACCTAAGTGTGTGAGAAGAAAATATCTTCCATTAAGAACCTAAGTGTGTGAGAAGAAAATGCCTGTGAATAACCAAATGATATCTTATTTCTATAGAAAGAAAACATGGAGTAAATTTGATCGAAGAAGAATAACTCACAGAGTAAAGGAAGACACTTACTCTGTGTGTTACTCTTCATCTATTTTGAACCCGTATTGTATCTAATTTGGATCTTCCTTCCGTTTATTAAGTGAATATATATACATAACTAAAAATTATAAATCTGGATGCGGTCAGCTTCTTCCACTTCCAATAAAACTGTCATTGCCGATGTTTCGATTTTATTGGAAATCTTTTTCAAAGGTAAAAGTAGAAATATTTAATGAATAAAACTGACCACATCCTGATTTATCTTTTTTATTTATGTATCTGTCACACAGTCGAGAATTTATTACTTTATTATATAATTAAACACATATATAATTAAAAAGAACTAGAAAAAACAATGATTTCCTATATATAGAATATAATAAATATAATATAGTAATATTAATTATTAACCAATAATTAATTGTCGGTTAACGTTAATTAATAATTAATTATTAATTAAATAATTAATAATCAATTTATTATTAACCTATGTAAATTCGGAAAAACTTTCCTACCTGGGCCACATAACTTCAAATACAAAAAAAATTACAGATGTAGTAAGTAAACTTACTATCTCTAATTTTTGGTAAATCTGTCTTTAAAAGAAAAATGAACTTGTAATTGAACCCTGGACCTAACAGTCCAGAGATGTGAGCAGTTGGCACTGGGCTAACCTGGCCCCCCTTTCCTAACTTACTGGAGACCAAAATATCAAAATTGATTGGATTGTAATCAGCAGGTATGCATTACAAGAGAATTTCACAGATTTATCTATTTTGATGAAGTGTTCATTAGCTGGTATCTCTTCTTGGAGTCATCTTGCCTTATCATTTAAAAGGGACCACATTTTCCAGCTAATCTCTGTTTGTTGTCTAACAGATTCTAATTTTCTCTTCCACTGATAAACAGATTGATGGCTAATTAAGAGACTTCATTTCATCATCTTCTGGTTTAAAATCAAAAATGTTTACTGTTTAGACATCATTGTTATAAAGGTATGAAATGCTTATTACATTTTATACCTTTATAAAATGCGGTTCAAAAATTTTTACGTTAACAAATCGATTTGAAACCAATTTTGGTGGTCAAAATTTTTATTTGGTCAGTACACAATAGCAAAAAAAAATACTTTCATAAATTCATGAAATTTTAGTTAATAAAAAAAAAAACAAGCAAAACGTTATTAAAGACTGGTATACAACAATAGCTACTCCCAAAATATATGGATACTTTAAAAACAGAAAAAAAGGATTTTTCTTTAAAATATCAGTTTTAATGGAGCATTACATCTTTCTCTCCTAACAAATCTTCAAATATCGCGGTTCACTTCAATAAAACATGTCTTAAGAAAGATCTGTTAACTAACTACACTAATATATATGTAGACATATAATTACTGTACCCAGTCGATGGGCCCACTAGAAAATACACCAATAAGAACAAAATATGCGTCGTTCTTAGTAAAGTAAGTTTTACGTTAAGAAGACAAAAGCCAACTTACATCAAGAGATCATCAAAATAGGAGTTCGCCAGGAGACACGTTTTATAAAAATGAACACTATGAACTTATAATATATATATATAATCAATGATTAAACCACAAAATACATATATATGTACGATTAAACCACAATAGGAAATAGGGGAAAAAACTAAGATATTTCAAACGTAACAAGCAGTCTTCATCGGAGTCAAAAACCCAACTGAGTTTTTGACTCTGATAAAGACAGCTTGTTACGGTTGAAAGATCTTAGTCATGTTTTCCCATTTCTTATTGTGGTTTGATCATATATATATATATATATATATTATAATATATATATATATATATATATATATATATATATTATACAGGCTAATGGGGTATAGAAAAAGAAATAAACGTATATGGAGAAAAAGTAAAATGGAAATATAAGAAGGGGTTATTTACAATGTAACAGATAGGATCAAAAAAATATTATATCGCAAGGGTAAATAAGGATACAAAACAATAAAAAGGATAGAACACAACAGAAGAGGGAAATAAAGATATCATATCGTTTTTATTTTCTTATGTCTATATATCCTTCTTTTGTAAAATTGTTTTACTCTTTTCTGTTTCATTGTAGATGATTTATTCTTTACTTTTTCGATATCTCCTTTTATGTACTTCCTTTCTCACTGTATAGTTACATATATGTATTATATGCAGATGAATCACAATAAACACGTGATACAATCAATGAAAACAAACCACAAGGAAAAAAAGAAAACAGATAGAAAAAATGCTCTGAGGCCTTTCAATTTATGTCATCAGAGAGCAAACAAGGTAAGAACTAGAAAGTAACATAAAAGATATGTACAAGGAAGGTAACTGAGTTACCTTCCTTGTACATACCTTTTATGTTACTTTCTAGTTCTTACCTTGTTTGCTCTCTGATGACATAAATTGAAAGGCCTCAGAGCATTTTTTCTATCTGTTTTCTTTTTTTCCTTGTGGTTTGTTTTCATATGTATTATATATTTGTTTATCCTTATGAAATGTTTCACCTGGCGAACATATATTTCGATTATTCCTTGATAGCTGGAAATGAATTCGTAAGACTGAATCTCTCAGTTAGAAAATTGAGAATACGAGATTGCGGTTCACTTCAATGAATGTCTTAAGAAAGATATGCTACCTAATTACACTGATACATATGTAGACATACGATTACCGTGCCCAGTCGATGAGACCACTAGCAATTCTATTCAAACTGGCCAAGAACATTAAAATATTACTTTACACAGCTTCAGATAGTATTAATTGTGCGATCTCTTTGATTGATTAATAACATTTGAAAAATAATATACAAAAACCAATTGTTTTATTTGGGTGATAGAAAATTTAAGTTTATTAAAAGATATTTGAACATTTGTTAGTAGAGTAAGATGTAATGCTCCATTAAAATGATATTATAAAAAAAATCCTTTTTTTCTGTTTGCCATCAGTACGTGTGATGTAAAATAACTAAACTATTTCATACATTGCAAAAAGTATTTTTAGAACATGCTAATAAGCCTTATTGGAAAACTGTTTTATTCCTTATAAAACTAACTTCTTATTCTGTATAAGAAGGTGAAGACCCAAATCAAAAGTTTATAATAGTAAATAAACTGATATTAATAAGAATTTATAAATGCCTTTATAATTTTGAAGATGATGAATGGAAAACTGTATTGCATTTCTTCTACTGTTGCTATGTTGTCACATTTTTAATAAAACGGCAAATAATCAGAATGGAAGCATGATTTTGTCACAAATGATTGGCACTTTGTTGTAAACGAACTAAATGCTGCAGCAAATCTTGAGTTACTCAGGCTATCTGTACTCTATGAGATAAACATGCAGCCCTATCACATAAATTCTGTTTACCGTGGTCTCTACTATCTTTTACTATTTCCTTACAGAATTTCAGTTATTTTAACCCTTCTTTTATGGTTCAGGTCATATAAAAAATATATTTTACATTCCATTAAGGCACTTTCCTCTCACTTGAATCCTTTTAAACAAAATCCTTCTTTCTATCTTCCTTTCCCGTCATCTTCGACTGATGAACCAACAGCCTATCCTATGAGTGTATGTATTAGAAATGGGAATATCGAATACTCTCGCGTATCCAATACGTATTCAATACTCAGAGCCCTATTCCATACTTCGAATACGACTACCATACAAACAATGCAGTCATTCGGCTATCCAGTATCTTGCGTATCGAATCCTTTTTCCTCATCACTTGACACTCTCATTATGTATCACATACACATACATATATTAACTTACAGCTTTCTATAAGATAAAATTATTGTAAGAAAGCTGCTAAAATTGACTTTTAATATCGTTAGTAAAAAATATAATATATTACTATTTAAGTACTGGACTACTTATATTACATAACTTAATGTTGTGGAAAAAGGAATAAATAAGAAGCAATCAGTGGAATGAACAAAGGAATCCCAACACTCACATATATATATATATATATATATATATATATATATATATATATATATATATATATATATATCACTCAAAATTTGAAAAAAACTATCCAGACGACACAAATCAGCTCAAAAAGCCGTTGTGTTTCCGGCGTGCTTGTCGCCCATTCTATTTTCTCCTGCAGACGGATCATCTGAAAATTTGAGTTTGTAAGTGTGTATCTTTCTCTGTGTGTTGCTTTTCTTCGTTTTTGAGCTGTTATATATATATATATATATATATATATATATATATCAGTATTGTTTTCTTGACCACAAATTAATAACAACAATTTGGTCAGGGTTAATAACGGAATCGCCTTTTTGCCAACGTTTCGTCTTTATTTTAAGACATCCTCAGGGCTATAAATCAAGGCTAGCTGGATCGGTAATAGAAGTTTTTACTTATATATGTGCTGTTAATTTTCTTGATGTCTTTACTAGAATAAAGCTTTTGGATGATTTATTCGTACTGTTATCTGAAGAGGAGAGCATCTAACACAGCCTCCTTGAGAAAAGACCCTTTCAAAAGCAAACATCTTCAGAGGTCAGATGCAAATTAAATTCCAATGCCTTCTCTTAAAAGCACCAACTATTCTAACAAATGACATTAAATATCTATTCTTATCAACGACTGGGTTACCTTTCAATCGAATATTTAGCATAACATTATCTGAGCGCTTTGCCATGTTTCCTCCAACCATTAATTTTGGTATAAACAATTTTTTTTTTATTCAGAATACATTTTGATATTTAGGCTCAAGGGTGTGAATTTTATAGTAAAATTTATATAAAACAATTCACCACATTTCATCTGGAAAAATAGTGAAGAAGAAAATTTCCAATTATTTATTAAAATAAATCCGTCTAACTGGATTTATGAAAAACTGAAAATAATACTGAAAGCATATCAGAACACGAGTTTGTACCAATAAACTGTAGATTTACTTGGTAGCTTTTATGTAAAAAAAAGAACAAATGAAGAAAGGAGGATTTTAAATAGATTTTTGGTATTCTATAATTATAAGTTTAATAATAAATGCAGTTTTATTACTATTCATATGTAAAATATGTTTACTTTTAATAAACTATAAATAGATGTACTTATTCTTGTTTTTCCTTATTAGGTTGTTCTTATTTATATCTCAACATATATATATATATATATTTTGTTGAAATGTACCGCAGCTTCGGCATGAACGGCTTTCAAACTAAGCTGTTCCAGTCTCCTGACAGTCTTACGAATAGAAGGTTGTAATTCCCAAATAAGTTGTCCAAAAAACATTGAGACACTTTTTTGAAACACTTTAATAGATATCAACAATTTTAATACAAGTGAAAAACTAACATCACAGATAAAGAATTTAACATAACTTACAAGACCATTATCTAGAAACTAGCTTTCAACTATTCCATAGTCATCGTCAAGTTGGGTCTTACATTTTTCAAAATTTGGAAATTTTAAAATTTTTAAAAAACAATGAAACAATTTAAACAACTTTGAAATAAACTAATGAATATAAATAAAAGTCAGTAGGTCCAAACAAGTTACTAAATATAAAACAGTTTTTCATCCTGTCGTAGGCCAATCAATTAGCATCCCTAATTGACCAGACATGCGATACGGGTGTAATACCAAGCATGAGAATTTTTGAAAGCAGTTACAAGACCAATAGGGAAAAAAGACTAAGGTCTTTCAACTGTAACAAACGTTCTTCGACAGAGTCAAAAACGAAAAAAGATCCCAACTCAACAAACTAAGGTTGAAAGATCTTTATCTTTTAATATTTTGTCTAACAGACCGTTTCATTTTTTGAATCAATTATATAAATAAATAACTGAATAAAATAATTGAATAATTTATATAATAAACACATATGTACTATTTTTTATATTCAAGAGTATAACAAATGCTTTTTAAATGGTTCTTTATTAATCATTATTAAAAAATATATATAAAGAAATGAACTACAAAAGGAATGGGTGATTAAAAAGATGTTTGTAATCATTGGCTCAGATAATTTATTCTGAAAGGCTATGATTGGATAATGAAAGCAAAGAGGTAGCGTTAGCGGCCGAGTTGTGACCTATGATTTGGAAATTTTAATTATAAATCATAAAATCAGATAACTAATAAGTAAGATTAGCAACTCTCATAGAAATATGTAATTAATAAAACTATTAAAAGAAATGATAGTCATATACGATGCAATCAGATGCGTAAACAATGAAGTGTCTAATAGATTAAGTAATCTTAATTTAGTTATGTAACATTGTCTTCAATATCTTCACATATAAAGCACCTCAATCAATTATTAATTGTTATTTGAATTATAATAGTAAAGAAATTTTTAATTAATCACTTATTTTGGCTCAATAGATTTTATTAAAATTAGATTTAGTAAACCCAGAGTGACTACAAGTGAAACATTATGTATATTTCATTATAGAATAATCAAAAGGTAATCAAGAAGAATTACGATGCACCTTTCTGCCGGCGCGCCAAAATCCCATACAACAGCACTCCATAAGACAAGACTCACAAGAGAAATGATGGTGAATTCCACAAAAATTATCGCTAAAGAAAGAAACCATGTTAAATTACAAATATTAGAAGCATTAATAATTCAAGAAAAGCAGCCAGCCATAAATATCCAACTTAATATTCTTCTCGAATTTTAAAACTATTTTTCAACAGCCCAAACCAGATTAGCCAAATAGTAAGTGAGTCCAACCACCCTGCCTTGATCCCCCATAATGCCCCGTGACCCAGGGCGATGTCATGTGAACATTTCAATAGTAATCCATCTCTATATATATAAACTAACAATCCTACTATTATTTTCATTATTGTCCTGATTATGAATGTGGTGCATTTGAAACATGTCTACTACCAGTATTGGGGATAAGCTTTATAGTTTTAATGAAGAGACGAAGAAGGAATTCCGGAAACTGGAGAAATTGTGTAAGAAACAGATACAAGCCAAATATGGGGCGTTATTTAACAATATATCAATGATAAAACCACAATTAGAAATGGGAAAACAAGACTAAGATCTTTCAACCGTAACAAGCGGTCCTCGTCAGAGTCAAAAACCCAACTGATGGGTTTTTGACCCATCTGAACTCAGTTGGGTTTTTGACCCATCTGAACTCAGTTGGGTTTTTGACTCTGACGAGGACCGCTTGTTACGGTTGAAAGATCTTAGTCTTGTTTTCCCATTTCTTATTGTGGTTTGATCATTGATTGTTATTTCACGTGTTTATGTGAAATCTTTATATATATAGTTCAATGTACATAAAGAAACGTAGAGAAATTAAAAACACACACTTACAGTCTCTAATTTTCGGTTGAACTGTCTTCAGGAGAGATAAGAAAGGGAAACCAAGCGCACTGGTACAGAGACGGTTAGAGACCAACAATGTTGCCACATACGCGCCCGGTCACAGAGAATAAGTGTGTGTTTTTAATTTCTCTACGTTTCTTTATGTACATTGAACTGTATTTGTCCGTTTCGGATCGTATTTTCATCAAAAAAGTGCATTTATATATATATATATATATTATATATATATATATATATATATATGGTAGTAAAGATAATCAATGATAACCATCATTGAGGTTGGGACACTTTTCATAACTATTTGTGTTTCATTACTGCAGACATAAGCATGTTTACTGAGAGAGCAATATTTAGCCGGGAGCACTACAAAGCGAGACCGAGGTCCCAGCCTGTCACCAAGTTTGACTTTCATCTCGGTCAACCATGACTTATATAAGAGGAGGGCATTCGCGTGATCTCGTAAGTAACAGGATTCAACGGCTCAACCATCAGCAATATTTGCTTGCAACAAACACAATTTCCTCTGTAACCAACATCTAATGCAATCCACAAAAAAAAAATCTATCTAATTGAGTCTAATTTCATTATAATGACATAAATGAGAAGATGTTTTCCTTTACTTCATTTTAACATTCACGCAAGAATGGATTCCTTAATTGGATACAATATTTTGTAAAAACTTACAAAATTATTACACTGCTCATTTAATTTTCTTGATTACTGCTTTGCAAGATACAGAAGTAGAATACAAAAAAAGTTTTAGTTCTATATATACATAAAGATTACACATAAACACGTGAAATAACAATCAATGATCAAACTACAATATGAAATGGGAAAACATGACTAAGATTCTTCGTCAGTTGACATCAGCATATGAGTCAGTTCGGTTTTTGACTCTGACGAAGACCGCTTGTTACGGTTGAAAGATCTTATTCTTCTTTTCCCATTTGATATTGTGGTTTGATCTTTGGTCGTTATTTCACGTGTTTATGTTAAGTCTTTTTTACTAATATATTATATATATATATATAATATATTAGTAAAAAAAGACTTAACATAAACACGTGAATAATATATATATATATATATATATATATATATATATTTATATATATATATATATAATTCTGAGCCATATAATTCTGAAGAGAAGGGAAACTCTTCTGAATACATGTAGTGTTCACGCGTTGTTTTAACTGTTTATATATATATATATATATAAACCGTTAAAGCAACGGGTGAACACTACATGTATTCAGAATAGTCTTCCATTCTCTTCAGAATTATATGACTCACATAGTTCTGCATGTAATACTATATATATATATATATATATAATATATATATATATATATATATATCACTCAAAATTCGAAAAAACGGTCCAAATTGGACGCAAATCAGCTCAATACGAAGAAAAGCAACACACAGAGAAAGAGACACACTTACAAACTGAATTTTCGAAAGATCCGTCTTCAGGAGAAAATAGAAAAGGCGACCAAGCACGCCGGAAACACAACTATATATATATATATATATATATATATATATATATCCACTTAAAATTCGAAAAAACGATCCAAACTGGACGCAAATCAGTTCACAAACGAAGAAAAGCAACACACAGAGAAAGAGACACACTTACAAACTCAAATTTTCGGATGATCCGTCCTCAGGAGAAAAGAGAGAAAGGGCGACCAAGCACGCCGGAAACACAACGGCAGGAAACCGTTCCGGCAACCGACCGTGCTGCCACGCGCGCCCGGTTCAGGAAGTAATGAAGTAGAGACGATCAGAAGAAAATTAATATTAAAATTAAAATTAAGAAAAGCAGTTCTGGTTGATTGAAGGTAAAATAAACAGCAGGAAGATAAATGAAGTATAAAAAGGAATACCGTGAAAAATACCTAAAAGTATGGAAAAGGAAGATAACAGAGTTGGTAAGGCGATGAGAAACAAATGAAAATACAAGGATAAGAACAATTAAAAATAAAAGTAATAATATAAAATAAATAAATAATTAAAGCAATTTAAAAAATAGGAATAAAAATAAATAAAATAAAATAAATTAGATAAAATAAAAATAATAAATAAATATCAAATAAAAATATATATATATATATAAATAAATAAAATAAAAATAAAATAATATATTTATTTATAACTCTGTTATCTTCCTTTTTCATACTTTTAGGTATTTTTCACGGTATTCCTTTTTATACTTCATTTATCTTCCTGCTGTTTATTTTACCTTCAATCAACCAGAACTGCTTTTCTTAATTTTAATTTTAATATTAATTTTCTTCTGATCGTCTCTACTTCATTACTTCCTGAACCGGGCGCGCGTGGCAGCACGGTCGGTTGCCGGGACGGTTTCCTTCCGTTGTGTTTCCGGCGTGCTTGGTCGCCCTTTCTCTCTTTTCTCCTGAGGACGGATCATCCGAAAATTTGAGTTTGTAAGTGTGTCTCTTTCTCTGTGTGTTGCTTTTCTTCGTTTGTGAACTGATATATATATATATATATATATATAGTGGAACCTCTACATACGAGCTACTCTACTTACGACAAACTCGAGATACGAGAGGTCTTTCGAGCAAAAATCTTGCTCTACATACGAGAGAAAATCCAAGTTACGAGAATTTCCAGATGGTTCCTCTAGGTGGCCAAGTTACGAGAATCAGTTACGAAACTGATACAGTAATGTTAAAAAGCAAAAAAAAGCAGAAAAAAGTGCATAAATAAATTAGTGCCGTAAAAAAATTTAGTTTTTCATAAAGTTAACTTTAAATTTAAGTGGAAGAGCTCATAATAAACTCGCATTTTATTTCGTTAATATCATTTTATTTATCTTATTACTGTATTTTTATGTTCAGTCACTATTTGAATGTGTTTTTAGTAATCAGGAAGATGTGTTCATAGTTATTTAGGGTTAACTTGAATGATTTTGGGAGGCCGGGAACAAATTAATTGATATTCAGTTATTTCTTATGGGAAAATTTGCTCTAGATACGAAAAATTCTAGATACGAGCACGATCCGGGAACGAATTAATCTCGTATGTAGAGGTTCCACTGTATATTGAAAGCTACATAAGTTGTTTGGATTTGATATATAAGTCTTTTGTGGAGGAGGGCTGGTTGTGCTTCTTGAAGTTTTAGGTTGCCAGCTCAAATGAAAGCCATGCACATTGAGTATCTCTTCTATGAAGTCACATCTATCAGGATGACGAATATTATAAGGGCTCGCACTTCCTCTGAAAATAAACGGTTGTAATGCGATATTAGCTTCTCCACTTGGAGGTCCTTCGGTGCGGTCTAGATTAGAGCCGTAGTCTTGTAACTGTCGTCCTGTTCAGCCTGGTTGCTAAACGATGAAGTCGCTGTCGCCTTGTCAGGAGGAGTAAAGGGTCGCACTCCCTCAGTATATACCAATACTGGCAATAGACATTAAATTCACTGTGTAGCAAGTGTAGCATTAACTTCATTTCTATTGTTTTTATTGGTTGGTTCTACAGCCGATATATGTTGCAGAAATAACTATTGTAAGCGCAGATAATCAGGATTCATATCAAAATGATTCACAAGACCATAAACCCATGAAGCAAGTTATTTTCATCAATAGCCGTCAGAACTCCAACCACTAACAACCAACCACCAAAAACAATAGAAATGGTACCTTCTTATAAAATGCGGCTCTTGTCCATTGCCAGTATTCGTATTTAGTAAGAGAGTGTAAGCCCTTTACCCTTCCTTGCAAGACAACAGCGGCTTCATCGTTTAGCAACCAGGCTCAACAGGATGACAGTTACAGGACTACGGCCCTAATAAAGACAGGATCAAGGGATCTCCAAGTGGAGAAGCTAATATCGCATGGCAACTGTTTATTTTCAGAGGAAGTGCGAGTCCTTATAATATTCGTCATGCTGAGAGAAATGACTCCAAAGATTAACCGTCCATCATTTATTGGGAAGAATTTAAAAAGCATTCAATTAGTCCCATGAAACAAAACTAACTGGACAGATGCTACTCGTAGATGAAGAAAACACAGTACTGCATTATGTCCGTGATGTTAAGACACCATTAACATGGAAGAAGGACCATATATTAAGGATTTAGAGAATCAATCCAAAAATTTCAATATTTTAATGAGAATTGGTAAAACTTATTATATTATTGAAAATATTATGTGCTTATATAATGGGTTACATACATTTCTAAAATATTATACCATATATATATATATACCCAAAAAATGAAACTGTTCTACGACTTAAATACACAATATTCACAAAAAGAAGAGAAGATACAGAAAAGTGAGTTTCTGTATCATTTCTGTGCTTCCTTTTTGAGAATATTGTTTATTTGTGACATAATAATTATATATTGTTACTTATGTTTGTTGCAAATTAATTTTCCAGACTTTCTTTAAATACTCTTTTGCATATTTTGTAAATTATTAGAGCTAAATGTTTGGTAAATCAAAATTTTGAAAAGTAAAACATTATAGAATGAATACATACACATAAGAAGCTCATTGCGAATGTATGGTTATATGCATGAGTTAGGAAAAGTGTTACTTTTAACATTTACTGTTAATCCTAAAAGCAGCATGATTAAAGGTGGTGATAAATTACCAAATGTGCGAAACATTTCGTTCCTAGAACAGCTCTAAAGGTCAAAGACGTTTAGTAACTGCGTTTGAAACAATTACTATTCGAAAACCTATAGTTCTTGATTTCGGCAATAGAACAAAGTGCAAACCAATGAAACATAATCAGAACTTACTGAAAAAAATAATATTAAAATACTGATTGCATAATTTACTGATATTTTGTAATGATAACTAACGTCACCAAGAAATTTTTTTTGTAATCAAACATTTTTTATTCAGTAAATATTTACAGATATTGATGTAACCATTTCTTTTTAAAAAAAATGTTTAAATATTTGGTCATAACTTTTTTATATCTTTTATCCCTTTTAAGTTTTTCTTATGTATGAAGATGTATTGCCGGTTCTAATACAAACACTTAGAGGATTTCAGCTTTTAGTGCTGTTTTAAGAAGTGGCTCATTTTAGTACATATTTTAGTGATGGTAGGGTTATATTATCAGGTTGATTCTACATTGGGAACCCTAAATTTTGCTTCATTCAAGTTTATTAGAGTTCTTAAAAACAGACGTTGTTCAGGGATGGGATCGACAGGTTTATGTCGTCTTCAAGGAACGGTGTCTACAAGATTTTTTATGTCTCACATTAAAAATTTAGGGTTATGGCCAATATTTGAACCTGTAACTAAAAGCAAATATTTTATTTCTTAGCCTATAGCTGACCCTAAATATACATGTAGACACAATGTAAAAAGTCATCTATGCAGAACATTTTAACATCAAGTAATAGCAGTAGGCAACCTTTTAGGCTGCAGTGGATGTCCTATGCGGAGGAACACACATAGGCCAAACACTGGGACCTTTGTGATACCACACAATGAAGATTGATTTATATTAAAATTCTAAAATTTGCCTAACTCAAGCGTATTTAGAGTAGGGATCTTTAACGAGTACCTGACATCGTACGGGCCCAGGGACCGACGATTTAACGTTCTCTCCGAGCAACGACGTGCACAGATTAATTCATCTACCACTTTGAATAAATCGAGGGTCAAATTGGTATCGAACCCCGAACCTACCAGTTAAGAGGCGAGTACCTTAACTAGTACTTTTAACGAGACATATTTTGTTGGTTAGTACGCATGGAGAGTACGGCCCGTTAAAGTGATTGGAATAGTGCAGATTGTCATACAAATCGTACGTATGACATCATTAAATAACGCACATGCGTAAATGATGTATACATTCTTAGTAGCCTGGTTGATGTAGTTTTATAATATAAACAGCTATCAGGTTTCTCAAAAGCCTAGGCACAGTTTGAGAACAAGCAAAGAAACAGACATCTTGCAACATAATAATATTAATATTAATATCACTTCAAGTAAATTTAAATAACAAATGAATCAATAATTCTTTTATTTCATTCCATACGCTCATTTTATTGAAGGAAATATTAAAGTAAAGATCAAACTAATATAAATCACTGTGTATTTCAAAAAAGATATACTCAGACTCAGATTTGAGTTTGAACCCAATTAATACAAGAGTGAGTTTTATATTTCACTTGAATTATTTCCATAATATAGCGTTATTACTTAGAAAATAAATAATTAAAAATATCGAATAGAAATCAATTCAACACTTTGTGACAAAACCTTAAGAAATTAAAGTTTTGGTAGGAGCATGAATCTGTCAAAAATAATAAACTGTAGTATTTTAAAGTAGACCTGACAAATATTTCAGTAAATCTATTGCCGATTATACTGCTTAAATCTTGATTTGAAACTAATCCCCTTACAGCGTTTTCTCCACTCAAATACTCCGCTGAATTACAAATTCCCGAAAATCATCAGAAAATAAAAAGACTTTGCATTTTAAAATGGTTTAATTTCTTCATAATATCATTAACAGCTGCAGTTGTTACTCTTGCAATGACCTTATTTCAAACAGTTTAATTAATTTTCAGATAAAAAAGATAAGAATTAAATAATTTTTTAAACAAAGTCATTAAGAGACATTTTCTACCTTATTATAATAAGTGAATATAAGTTAACAATAAATAATGGGTAATTTATTGTTAAAATTATATCAAATAATTATGATAATATTGAATTCATTGATACAGATGAAATAGATATTCTTTTAATCATGAAACAGAAAAAAAAAATAGTTTTAAATAATTATTTATAAAATAAAGTTTTTTAAATACCTTTTTCCTTTTTCTCCACTTTTAAGACAAAATGAAGCAATCATTGTATTTTCTTTCACAAAACAAAAGCACCCGCGTTGAAAAAAAATAGTAAATGATTAATTAATAAGTATGATTCTTTAGAAGTCGAACAATATAAAGGAATTTGAACTGAATTTTTTTTTTTAATTTAAACAGGTCAGCAGTACAACGATAGAGAACTGTCACGGCCGAGATAGTGAACTCTAGAACGGTGTCATTTTTGAGGAAATAAACAAACAGTGGACGCCTCTCTCTAAACAAACAGCTGTTGCTTCAAAGAGCCTACTTAGCAACTCTCACTCTGTCGTCTTCAACACTGCTCTCGCGACACTACAACTAACTGCATAAACACACACACACACACACACACACACACATACACACACACACACACACACACACGCACACACACATACACACACACACACACACACACACACACACACAAGAAAGAAAGATCGTCTCTAGGGATCTCCTGCCGTTGTACTTCCGGCCTGCTTGGTCTCCCACTTTCTTTTCTCTTGAAGACGGATTATCCAAAAATTGGAGTTAGTAAGTTTGTCTCTTTCTCTGAGTTTTACTATTCTTCGTTTCTGAACTTGTTTATTATATATATTCTTTATATATGATAAACCACAATATCAAAATGGGAAAACAAGACTAAGACCTTTCAACCGAAACAAGCGGTCTTCGTCACAGTCAAAACTAAGAGTAACGAAGACCGCTTGTTACGGTTGAAAGATCTTAGGCCTGTTTTTCCATTTTCATATTGTGGTTTGATCATTGATTGTTATTTCACGTGTTTATGTGAAATATTTATATATATATCTGTGAGTTTGTAGGTGTGTTCCTTTACTGTCTGCGTTACTCTTCTTAAATTCTGAACTTATATATATATAATATATATATAGTGACTGGCACTACAACAGTACAGTGACTGGCACTACAGTGACGTCTACAACGTGCTTGGTCTCCCTTTCTCTTTTCTTCTGAAGACGGATTACCCAAAAATTTGAGTTTGTAAGCGTGTTTCTTTACTTTGTATGTTAACTATCTTTAATTTTGAACAGTTATTGTGTCCAGTATGGATGGTCTTTCCTTTTATCAAGTGAATAAATATGTATATATATTATATATATATATATCCATTCGGACCGGTAATATTAGTTTTGTTTTGTTGTGGCTAAACTGCATATATTCTATTAAATTATCCATTTGGCTTTCGTCTTCTCGCTTCTTTACTTCATGTAATGAAAACGACAGTTAAAAGAGTTGGAATATTGAAAATTAGCTTAGCGTTCGTTTTTAATGGACTTTTTTTTTATTTTTTCAAAGTACACACATATATATATAATAAGAAATTTACGTCTTTGGTTTAGTTTTCTAATAATGTAGGTACATTATTTTTTTGGGCTGAATATGGGAAAGCAAGAACCAAACAGATGGCTTCATTAGTTTTGCTCTCTTAACAGAGACGACTGAACCAGTTAGTCTCCCAGACAGGTTTTCTTCTGCCCTCCTAACGTAGACGGCTCTCTGTCCTTATTACTTATCAATGGATGATTTCAGACTCCCTGCACGCGTGTTCTCTCTGTCCTTTTTTAGCATTTGTAGTTGGTTTTTAGTCATTCTATAAGTTCTGAGCAAATTTGCAGCTAACACTTTTGTCTTCTCTCAATTCTTATGAGATGGTCATAGTCATTATTTTGTTGATAAAGAAAAAATCAATTGTTTAGACCTATCCTATAATACAAGTATATCCTGTTTTATGATTGATATAAAATAACCCGAAGACCGTAGAAGTTTGAATTAGAGATAACAGAAACTAACAGCAAGCGCTAGCCAATACTACCTTTGTATTAGAAATCATAAAATATCAAATTCAGACGGAATAAGGTGTGTGACAACAGGAATGGTTTAGGAGTTTCCTGTAGAAGGAAATCTGGAGAGTTGTTTCCTTCTTTTTAGCGACATATTTGAACAGCTGACAAGCAACGTTTGAATAAGACGGCAACACGAATACAAGTAAAGGTCAACAAAGAGCAAAATTTCTCTAACTAGGAGTGTCACTTTCTTGGTAAAAGAAGAAAAATGTAAAATATAATTCAAAATTAAAACATTCTTTGGAGAATTATAAATGTATTTATTCAACATCTTAAATTAAAAATTATCTAAAAATGACATTTTTTTTTAGATTTTTCTGACATTCTTCAGACAAAATAGGAATATTTTCAATTTTTAAATGGGAAAATTTGTCTTAAATATTGAATGTTGAAGGCGGTCAGGTAAACTATGTAAGAGTTCCACTGGCTTTTGGAACAAAAGCCATGTTCTCTCATAAGAATTCTTTCGTAACACGAAATCTACACCTTTGCTTTTCAAAAATGCTATTACTGCTATAGTTATATTAACGATGTTATATGTATCAGTGGTATGATATAAAAAAAAAGCATATGTAAGTAAGAGACATATATAAGAGATATACTAAGTTATATATAAGACATAACTTATATATAAGTGGATATGTATAACCATATGTATTCCTGTACCACCTCCAGGAGTGAAAGAGTAATAAACCTTTCTTATTTAGACATATATATTATGTTTAAATGGGACATCATATATTATACACCTAAAAAGTATGATATTATGTTTACTTATAGTAAGGTGGAGTGTAGGCCACTCCCGATTTTTTTTGTTTATTTTAAATATGTTTGAGATAAAAATATAAGTTATCATTTTTGCATTTATTTTTGTTTATTGAAACGGTTGTTCATTATAGAGTGATAGTCTAGAGGCTATGGGCAGAATTGTTTATTTCACATGTCAGATAGGCAGGAACACAAATTTTTATTACGATACTTCTTAGAATTTCTGATATTTCAATTCATTGCCCACAATCCGGCCTGTCTGAGATGTGAAACAAACAATTCTGCCCATAGGCTGTAAACTGTCACTCTATAAAGAATAACCAGTTTCAATATACAAAAATAAATGAGAAATAATAACTTATATTTATATTTCAAGCATTTTCAAAATAAATAAAAAAAAAACATTATTTTATCACAATTACTAATTGTTATAACAATGCTAATAATAATAGCAAAAATAAAAATAATAGCAATAATTATATAATTGATTTCATGAATCTAGAGAATATTAATTTCATCAGAAATAACTTAAATGAAATTTAACAGATAAAAATACAATAAAAGGATGTTAACTTTAGTACTGAATATTTATTACCTGCATTTCTTTCATTTCTCCTGCATGAAAAAGAAAATATTGAAAGCATAAAGTTGGAGTCACAATACAATTGTAAAAACTAAAAACAATGTTTAATTTTAAGTATTAGTAGTTGTACTTCTAATTAATATTTTTGATTAATATTTTAGGCAAGAATTTATCCATTTTTTTTAAGAATTTAATTTTTTTTTAATGACTTAGTTAAAGTCAAGTGGTATATCCTATCATATTTTTCTAATAATATTTAATATAAGTATATTGGTAATAATAAGGTTCAAATGCTGTACCATTTGATAGAATGTATTGATATATTCCAAACATATATTGATATTTTAATTGTAATTTGCAACATAATTAATGGTTAGCACTGAGTCAGGCTTTACGTGGATGTGTGACAAGAGCACACATGCTTTGTTTACCTAATAAGAAGGCAAGGTTTTTTCCTTGTTCTAGCGAATGCCCCTTGCCATCTTCCTTTCAAAAGGTTTTTATAAATTCGTAGGATCCTTGTTCAAGTAAGTTCTCTATATTTTGTTTCCGCCAACAGTTTGTGTTTGCTGAATTTAAAAAAGAAATGCTTTACCTTCACCTTCTTTATAAGGAAATTCTCAAATAAATCTCAGTGTCAAGTTGTAAATTAATCACGTCATACTTATGGTTAAAACGTGCATTAATTCATATTCAGTTTGATAATACATTAACTTATAGTAAAGTTGAGTATAGACCACTAAATATTTTATAGATTACGTCATGTCTTTAGTTATAGAAAGTTAATCATTTGGACAGTAATATCAGAAATAAAAAAATTACAGTCATATGACTTTTTCATTGACTTGACGAAGAAAACAACTAGACTTGAAATAGACAACTACTGAATTTGACCTAGACAAATACTGGACTTGACATAGACAACTACTGGACTTGACATAGACAACTACTGGCCTTGACATAGACAACTACTGGACTTGACATAGACAACTACTGATTTGACATAGACAACTACTGGACTTGATATAGAATTTACAGGATTTGACATAGACAACTACTGGACTTGACGTAGAATTTACAGGATTTAACATAGACAACTACTGGACTTGACATAGACTTTTCAGGATTTGATACTATGGATTTGACGTAGACAACTACTGGGCTTGACATAGACAACTACTGGACTTGACATAGACAATCACTGGATTTGACATAGACAACTACTGGACTTGACATAGACAACTACTGATTTGACATAGACAACTACTGGACTTGATATAGACTTTTCAGGATTTGATACTATGGATTTGACGTAGACAACTACTGGGCTTGACATAGACAACTACTGGACTTGACATAGACAACTACTGATTTGACATAGACAACTACTGGACTTGACGTAGAATTTACAGGATTTAACATAGACAACTACTGGACTTGACATAATATTTACAGGATTTGACATAGACAACTACTGGACTTGACATAGACTTTTCAGGATTTGATACTATGGATTTGACGTAGACAACTACTGGGCTTGACATAGACAACTACTGGACTTGACATAGACAATCACTGGATTTGACATAGACAACTAGTGAACTTGACATAGAATTTACAGGATTTGACATTGACAACTACTGGAAATGACATAAAAATTACAGGATTTGGCATAGGCAACTCCTGTCCACATAGACAACTAGTGGACTTGACATAGACAACCAGTGGACTTCAGATAGACAACTACTGGACTTGACATAGACAATCACTGGACTTAACAGAGATAACTACTGGGCTTGATATAGACAACTAGTGGACTTGACATAGACAACTACTGGGTTTTTCATAACTCAGTCAATAATTTTAAAAATGTAGTTCTTCTTAGTAAGTAATATTCATATCCTTATTTAAAGACTCTAAGAGAAACTATAATACAAAAAAAAATACTATGATCCTGAGTTGATATTTGTTGAAAAAAGATATGATCCTGTGATTATTTTTCTAATATATTTTTTTAGATGAAAATCGGTGCCTTTCAAAACTTATATAAGAGATGCTGATAAAGTTTCCTTGAGAAAAAACATTAATCTGAATCACTGTGATTCTTTTCCATCCTAATATTACTTTTCAAATAATTAAATCTCGATAAATACAGTCTTCAGATTTTTGGACCTAAACTTTTTAACCAATTTTGTGTTTGAAGAATCAGGGTTTGATAAACTATCAATGCATTGCTTATTTATAATTATTCTTCAATTATTAAACCAAATCGTTATCTATGTAGTAGTTATAGATGATACATACATCATAGAACAAACATGAGAAATGGGCTGAGGGCTTCAAAACCAATAAACTAGTTAATAATTTTTTTTCATGACTACTATATTACTCTATTTTGCTTATGGTTATGTAAAAAATGTAATTCTATGTAAAAAAAAGTTGTGAAGATGCCTAAATTTATGTAAACATAATTCCGATGTTATTTAGCCAGTACCTGAAGTAAAACCTTTCCTTGATAACCATTGAACAATTGATGCCCATTAATATTTATGAAGCAGGTGAAGGCATAAATCTTTCGTTAAATTCAATGAATATGTAGAAGAGTTATACAACTTGATTCAAAAAGGTTTTTACAATTTTAAATGCATATTTAGACAAGTTGGGTTCAAAAAATTGTGCAATCAATTATTTTGTGGAGGGGAAATAATTCATGACTGTCAAGAATGTTTTATAGAAATAAAGCATTTAGACCACAAAGTTTACATAAAATATTTTTATGTAGAATCTTGAATTATTTTGCTAATATGACTTACTACTCTTTTTCTCACACAAATTCACTTGTACAAAACCTTGCTTCTTCCTCATCTTCTGAGAAAACCCCAATACTACTGATGGCCGAGAGGTTTACTGCTATGGTAATCTACTACAATCAAGGAACTAAGTGAAAAGTTGAATCAGTCTGTTTCATTCTTTCACCATGTGTATCAAAGTTATTTGTGTTACTCTTACTGCATATGGTTGTTACGGAAGATATATATATATATACCTAAATAAATATGTTAAAAAAAAAATTTGTTTGCTAAATAATTGAGCAGCCCATTTCCAAACTAGAACAGCGAGTTCGTCTCATTTGACACTTTTATAGTAAACTATACCAGCAGTATAGACGCAAACCCCTAATAATTTACTCTTACTAACAAACAAACCCTCAAAATTAGTTATTCCACAAAAAGCAAAGAAAAGTTGACCAAACTCATATTACTGCTAATTATTTCAATTAATCAATTGTATCAACTTTGGAATGAAAATTTTTCAAAACAATTAAAGAAAATAAAAAAATGTTTTGAAACAATTTGTAAATTATTTAAATGCTTGTTTCAGTTTTGTGATAATCACCAAAAAAAAATTACCTACTACTGATTCAAACTGCGAGATTAGCAAACATGTCGGTGTTATGCACAGAAAACAATACGCAAGAACCGGAAAGCTTGTGTTACATTTGTTTCAAATGTCATGTTTATAAACCTCAAAAGAATGTATTTTTTCTGTTTTTTTAACAATATAAGGGATCGATGAAATTTATATATATATTTAGATGTTATATATATGTAAATTTGAATCTTTGCTCTAAGAACTGCCTGGTTGGTTGACCTGTGATTGCACAGTTCGTTGACTTGACATCACTTGTGAGTGTACAGTGTATCCCAGTGAGTGTTTTTATTGTAAATCAATGAAAGGATTATTAATCAATTGTCTAGTTTAATAAAAACTAACAATAGTTTATTTGTCCTCCTTTCTCTAAAAACTTCCACGTTACATATATATTATTTAAGATGGTAGGTGGTTAGATGAATACATATACATATATTTCATTAAAAACAGCGTTATATCTAACGGCAACTTCTAAATTAATATATTCACTTTTATTAGCTACTAAATTATGATGAAAATTCGATGGCTGTTTGTTTAGAACATTGTGAGCATTCAAAAATATATATATATATAAAATATTTCACATAATTACTTGAAATAACAATCAATGATCCAACAACAATATGAAATGGGAAAAAAAAGACTAACATCTTTCATCCATAACAAGCGATCTTCGTCGGAGTCAAAACGCGAAGACTGCTTCTTATGGTAGAATGGTCTTAGTATTTTTTCCTACATATTTGTTATTGTAGTTTAATCATTGATATTTGTGTGTGTATGGGTGTGTACGTGACAGTGTATGTGTATAGTGTCTCTGTGAGAGAGATTGAGTGAGGGGAGGGGGAGACAAACAGACAGACAGAGTAGATACTGGAAGATGAGAGGTGAATAGAGAACGCCAGGAAAAAGAAGAGAAATGAAAAGGAATGGAAGAAGGAGAAGGGTGTAATTTTTACAAAAAAAATAAGTAGAAAAAATATCCACTACTTTTTGGGCAGTTAAATTATAAGAGGAATAATACTGAATTTTTTCACAACCACAAGAATAAAACGAATATACAGTGCTTCTACATGAATCAAATTCACACTTTTGATATAATAAGAAAGCTAAAACAATTTGGAGGAGAGTGGATGATAGAAGGTAGGAAGAAGAGAAAAAGAAACATAGAGAGAATGATGAAAATACAAGGGAGATACGTTAAAAATTAAAGGAGAGATATAGAAATAGGACTGCAAGGGGCAGAAGGTGAAAAGAACAGAAGAAAAGGAAAGAACAGATTAAAAGAGAGAGAGACACAGTGGGGAGAGTGCTAGATGTCAGTAGGAGTCAGAAATGAGAAAAATTGGAAGAGAAAGAGAGGTAGATAAAGGAAATGAGAAGAGTGAAGAAACCTGTGATACAGGGTGATGGAAGAGAAAGAATAGACTGAGAGAGAGTGGGGGGGGGGATGAAAAGAAGGGAAGAGCGATCAAAATATAATGATACAGTCTGCGAGGAAGCAAAAAAGAAAAGAAGATAAATAAAGTGAAAAAGTTATTTTCATCACGTTTCATCAAGAAAAATAAGAATAACTTTGCAATTCCGACAGGTTACTGCTATTTTTAATGATAATTTGAAAAATTATCGAAGCAACAAACCGTTTTATTTACGCCCCCTAACAAGATTTAAAAACATTTATTAGTATTAGATAACAGCATAATTACAATGTAGAAGATTATTGCTCAAGCTATTATTACAACGATCTCATAACATTTGAAAAGAGACAGGTTGTACAAGGTTCTGGCAACAGACAGACTGAGAGGTAAGCAATGCCCTCTAGTGCCTTCAAACGAAATCTTCTTACAAAACCATCAAGTTGCAGACTTCATTTCTTATTTATTCAAAGTTAAAATCAACTGTAGGAAAACTTATTTAATTATATGAGAATCTTTTTACTAGCGGTAAATTATATATTTAAACTTAATATATAATCAAGAAAACATCAAGCAGAGCAACAATAAACCCACATGAGTGTGCCCAGAGTAAATAAAAAAAGAAGCTGATTTGATTATAGGTCCAATTGAAATGAAATTGTTTTAAATATTAAAAATATAATCACAACAAACATTCAATTCTTTATTAAAATTACCTCTACTTAAAAAAAATTATACTGCTCCCAAATATTTCTATTCTTTATATTTTAGAAAAGGTGGCCTGCATTATTTATTAAAAGTAGCCTGAAGTTACAATTATACTCATAAAAAAATTATACTGGTCGTGAAAATTCCATTGTTTCATTTTACAAGATGGTCGACATTTTTTGAAAGTGTAAATAGTTTTATATACATATAAAATTTGATTATTCATCCTATATTTCTAAAATAATTACAAGCAGGGCTTTATATATAAATTATTGATCAAACCACAATATGAAATGGGAATAAAAGACTAAGATCTTAAAATCGAAGAAGAGTAACACACAGAGTAACTCGTGGGTTACTTACTGTTGCATCTACAACGTACTTGGTCTCACCTTCTCTTTTCTCCTGAAGACAGATTGCCCGAAAAATTTAGTTTGTATCTGTGTTTCTTTACTTTGTGTGTTACTCTTCTTCGATTTTGAACTCATATATATATATATATATATATATATATAATATATATATATATAACAATTAGAAGAAACGATTCTTCGAACTGAATAAACTAGAATTTAAAAAAGAACACATAGAAAGGAAACCACTGAACTCACTACTATATTTCGATGTCCTCGTCTTCAGGAAAAGAAGTGAATCGCTCCAAAGGCTGATAACGACTCACGACGACAGTCGTTATCAGCCTTTGGAGCGATTCACTTCTTTTCCTGAAGACGAGGACATCGAAATATAGTAGTAAGTTCAGTGGTTTCCTTTCTATGTGTTCTTTTTTAAATTCTAGTTTATATATATATATATATATATATATGAGTTCAAAATAGAATATATATATATGAGGTCCAAAAAAAAAGAAAAAGAAAAGAAATAAAAGCTCTGAGGACTTTCACTTTATGTCATCAGAAAGCAAATAAGTAAGAAAAAAAAAATTCCGTATATATACACGTACATATATATGGAGTATAAAACCACAAAACAACCTTTTTACTTTTACTCAGAGCATTTATTTTTATTTTAAATAATTTACGATTTCAATAATAAAGATATTTAATAAAGATGTTTATTTTAAATCAATAATTTTTTTAAATTTAAAATAAATCATCGAAATATGAATTTGATTAAGCATGTAATAATTAATTTTATTAAAAACTAACTATATTGAGCTTTCTGTCATATTTTAAACATACTTTCTATTTGTTATTTTATTTAATGGATATTTAAATTTAAAGAACACAAACCAAAAGAAACAGCTCGCCAAAATGAATCTAGCTGTCGGAAGAGGTGGATTCAGGCAAGACGTGCACGTGATCAGGCAAAAAGACTGGCTTGTGAACATCAGTTAATACGATAAGATCGTTTAATTCAGACCAATTAGTTACATGAATATCTCAAGCTGTTCTGAGAAAGGTGGTCAGGCATGGGTACTTATATTAGAT
The DNA here is from genome assembly GCA_026182355.1 of Hermatobates lingyangjiaoensis. Taxonomy (NCBI): domain Eukaryota; kingdom Metazoa; phylum Arthropoda; class Insecta; order Hemiptera; family Hermatobatidae; genus Hermatobates; species Hermatobates lingyangjiaoensis. The sequence continues at coordinate 556,204 of JAPFBL010001929.1, forward strand.
TTTGCAATTCTGTCACACATTCATTCTTACATCCAAATATTATCCAATATATAGTCAATTTCGATCGAAATAGATAAAACTATTCATTTCATCTTCGATATGACTTCTTTCTAACATAATATTAACGAAATAATGTGCATCGAATTTGTCTCAATCACTACAAGTAATTTTGTATATTATATAAATCTCTTATGTAAAATGACAAACCCATACGTAGCTATCAACTTTTAGGATCTTTATTAGGATCTTATCTTCAGGATATTTATGTGTCTATAACTGTGTTACACAGTAATGTACGAGTAATAAAGTAAAACAAAGTTCTCTTCACCGTTTTCCAGTTGATGAAATTGTTTTCTCTTTCCTTTGGAGTAAAAATAAAAAGTAAAATTTAAAGTTTATACAAATTCAGTTAGCTGTAACAGCAACAAAAAGTGTGCATCATTCCTTAATAAGAATACGTTTGTAATGGCTACTAAATAGTGTAACTAATTCCAAGTTTTAAAAACATAAATTTCAAAGAAACCAGAATAGATAAAAAAACATAGATAAAAAATAGATTCTTCTGAACGAATCTTGTCCAGAGATTTCCTTATTAACATGCAAAATAAAACGGTTAAATTATATATTAATTAAACAATAAATTCATCATTTTAAATATAATAACATGTGATTATAACATCAACATTTCATTTTTCTTACTCAAAAATTAAATGTTTAGTAACTATAAGGCATCGTAAATTGTACATGTAATCTTTTTATCTAAAGAATGTAATTTACTTGATTGTTTATTTAGAAGTTTCATGAAAGCCCTGTCATAATGTGGAATGAATTAGTTTAAAACATAACTGAAGCCATAATGATCCTTTCAACGATTACACTTATAGGATATGGTTATCCTTTAGTTCAAAGGAAGGAGAGTGTGGCTTATTTGTTCAGATGACTATAGGTGAGTCCATGAACTGTTTGATTCTACCTGCTAATTATCATAGTCACGGTAAATAGACTCCTTCTGAATAGTTAAACAAGTTTAAGAGATATACAAGTGGTTTTGACTTTAATAGTAGATATATCTACTATCAAGTAATGGAGTTTGAAGTAATATACCTCATCTTTAGGGGGCCAGGTTAGCACAGTGGTTAACGTACTCGCCTCTGGGCTGGTAGTCCGAGGTTCAATTCCCACCTAGCCCTCAAGTTATTAACGCGGGAGGTGAATAAATCTCAGTACGTCATCCCTCGGAGAGGACGTTATACCGTCGGTCCCGAGCCTGTACGATGTCAGGTACTCGTTAAAGACCCCTACTCAAAATGTACTTGATTTAGGCAAAATTTAGAACTCCCAATATAGAATCTGTAGAATCATCAATCAAAGAAAAAGCCGGTAAACGGCTAAAGTTATCACCTACAAGGGGATCAGTTTAAATAATATTAAAAAAAAATAGCCTCGCCCATAGTTAACATGGATCTTTAAGGGTAATTAAAACTCACACAAGACGTAATAAAAACTGAGTGTTAGATAAGTTAGGTTATAGTGGCCGTCTAAGAAAGAACATACATAGACCAAAGATTGGCCCTTCGTGATAACATACTATGAACATTGTCCATTGGAACTCCTAAATCTTACCTAACTCAAATGTATTTAGAGTAGGCATCTTTCATGAGTACATGACATCATACAGACCCGTGACCGACGGCTTCAACGTGATCAGATATTTTTTTCTTCATCTCCCCCATATATAAATTGAGGACCAGAGTGTATACGAACTGACCGGTTTCTAATAGAATTCTACTGTATACATACGAGTATACACCTTTATACAAGGTAAAAACTTTAGAAATTAGACTAAGATATTATAACTAAAAAAATGAGCTTCGTGAAAATTACACATGAACAAGTGAAGTCAGACATTTGGTATAGTATTAAGAATGAATGGAAGCAAGAAAAGAATTTTAAAGGACGTAAAAGAAAAACAAAGGGACGAAAAGACTAGACATAACAGGGTAAACAAAGAAGTTCAGGAAGAAATAAGCAAAATATTATCTGATAGTTGTTAACCCTGGTAGACAAGGCTATTGCCTTGTTAATACTGATGTCCGATCAGTTGTAGTGTGACTCTGACGATACCGGTTGTTTTGGTTAAAAAACCTTAGTCCCGAATTTCTAAATTTCTTACTCTTTTTTAGATATTGACTTTATTTATATAATGGTTGAATTTGAATTTTGAGGATATTGGTCAGATTTGAATAAATTTTTTATGGGAAAAAAAGTGTTTTATTACATATATTTACGTCATCTTCAAAGCTTAAATATGCGTCCAAATATTAGCATAAAGGAGTTTATTCAAACCTGACCAATATCATGAAAATTAAAATTTTAACAATCATAAGAACAGTGTGGTCAAGAAAGAATATCATTTTGAACTCGTGCAATATATATATATACATAGTGATAAATTTTTTAATGTGTTTCTACTTTACGATCAATACTTACGATCAATACCATTACAGAATTAAAGTTTATCAGGACTCGGTCCGTTAGCTTCGGGTTCAAATTAAACTCTCATTGCCAACGTTTCGGTTTTTAATTTAAACTTTATCATAGGTTCATAATAGAAACATTCATATGTTCTTACATTCCCCATAGAAACCCATAAGTTATTATCATCAAATATATATAATATTACATAAAGTATGTCTGATGTTGAACCTGAGGTTAGAACATGAAATTTCTCCTTGACAACAGTTTGGTATTTCTATGATTCTATTTCACGATCGAAGCTTTTATCTAACATATATATATATACTTATATATCAATGATCAAACTCATCAATAAGTTAAATGGGAAATTTACTTCTGAAGACTAAGATCTTTCTTACTCTGAAAATCTCTTAATCATCTCACCAGATGTATTTTTGCATCTAGAGGTTAGTTTGATGTTATATTGATCGAAGACCGCTTGTTACGGTATGAAAGATCTTAGTCTGTTTATCACCGATTTCTTGCATCTGTGGTTTGATTATTGATTGTTAATTGTACGTGTTTATGTGAAATCTATTTTATATATATATATATATCAGTGATTATGAAATGGGAAAACAAGACTAATATCTTTCAACCGAAACAAGCTGTCTTCGTCAGAGTCAAAAACCCAACAAGGAAAAAACTAAGATCTTTCACTGTAACAAGCGGTCTTCGTCGGTGTCAAAAACCCAAATGACGAAGAACGCTTGTTACGGTTGAAAGATCTTAGTCTTGTTTTCCCATTTCGGATTGTGGTTTGATCATTGATTGTTGTTTCACGTGTTTATGGGGGCCAGGCTAGCTCAGTGGTTACGTGCTCGCCTCTGAACAGATAGGACCGGGGTTCGATCCTCACCTGGCCCTCGATTTATTCACGCGGGAGGTGAATAAATCTGAGCGCGTCGTCCCTCGGAGAAGGACGTTAAACCGTCGGTCCCGAGCATGTACGATGTCAGGTACTTGTTAAAGATCCCTACTCTAAATACATTTGAGTTAGGCAAAATTTAGGACTCCCACTGTAGAATCAATTTTCATTGTGTGGTATCACAAAGGGCCAATGCTCGGCCTACGTGTGTTCCCTTCTGGAACTACAACCTAACCTAACCTTCACGTGTTTATGTAATCTTGTATATATATTAGAGATATCACAAGGAACAGAAAAAAATATGAATAATAATCTAGGAGTATCTAAGTTAGTTTGATGTACAACACAATAATTACAATTGGTAATTTTAGCAGTAACTATCGCCTTATGAAGATTCATTGAGTTTAATATTTGCAGGTGATTTTCCTAGCTGGAGTGTTGACAATAAGACTGATTGAACTACTGGATAAACATTTATAATGGTTTTAACGATTTCCAAATAGTCATAAAGATGGGCTACGTTAGCAAGACAGTTGACCTTCAAAAGACAACAATAGTTGACCAGTCAATGACCTCACTCAGTCTTGGCACACATTTCCTGATTTGTAAATGACCTCATTTCACATCTATCGTACACAGTCAACGCGAGGATTTTATTTTTAGTTCCGCAATTATTTTTTTTTTGTTTTGGTGTAATATAACAAATAATATTAACTCAAAAATGAATCTTGAAAACTAGAAATGTTTCCTTTTTTAGTTCAGTTCGCACAGTCGTTAGAAACAATTAAAGAAGAATTATTTCCTCAATATGTTTTCTCAACCATTTTTCGATCAAAACCATCTTACGGAATAATGTGTGTCCGTTTTACTTAAATTTGTTAAACTGAATCAGCTTTATCTTGATTTTATAAAATAATATATTTAAAAAAATAATAAAAAAATCAGTTGTAAGATCAAATATTTATATAAAAATAAATTAATATTTTTTTGAAGCAAATGATAGATAGCATTGACTGCATTCTTAAAGAGAATAACCACTTTTAAGAAATATAGAGCTTCCTTGACAGAGTGGCATTGAACAGGTGGCAGCATAACCCTCAACCATTCCACAACCCAGCCCTACATTCTTCGAATAACCAAGGACCGTCGAACAAACAACGAGGGACTATCCTTAATAATAATAATGAACAATGAAAGATTAAACTTAACAACCACTGTGCTATTAACAAGTGTAAAATATTTGAATAAATATAGCTTGCAGGATGCAGTTTTTATTTATTAAAACCATATTGTAGTATTTCTTTAAGGTTTGTGTGTATATTATAACACACATAAAAAACATATCAAGAAACAACTTTTCAAATTATTCTTAAATTTGTAAAAATTAAATCGAGTAAACAAAATAAATATTAACATTCTATTCTAATTGCATTATCAGCACATCAAGTGTGAACTGTTCTTGTATATTTGTTTACTGTATATTGAACTATTTTAAAAGGCAGATAATTTAAAATTATGTATGCTGGGTATGCTGATAAATTTTTTACTTTGATTGTTCTTAAACCCAATGGACTGATTTTGATATAATTAGAGGTTCATCATTCATTTTATCATCTAGACTGTGAAGGTTTTCGTCTATGACTATTCAATATTGGCAAACAACAAATGCACAAACAACAGAAACAGTTTTCTTGTTTCAAAATATTATACTTCTGCCTATGAAAAAGGTTTTAAATAAATACCGAAACTTCAGTACTGAGAGTTGAAATTTGAACCTAAATAACTGATCTGACAAATAATGTTTTATCTTGTTATATATATATATATATATATATATATATAATAAATTCACCGATAAACGACGTGAAACAACAATCAATCATCTAAACCACAGTAAAAAATGGAAATACTACACTAAGATCTTTCAACCGTAACAAGCGGTCTTCGTCAGAGTCCAAAACAAGTGACGACTGACTGACTGACTCAACCACTTAGTGTGTGTTGATCATTGATTGTATAGTTGTGTGTATATGTAAGTGTTCACCGAAAGACGTGAAATAAAATACGTCTAAACCACAGTAAAAAAAAAATACTACACAAATTGACTAAGGTGTTTTATCCAAAACAAGTGGTCTTCGTCAGTGTGTGTGTGTGTGTGTGTGTGTGTGTGTGCGTGTGCGTGTGTGCGTATGCGTGTGTGCGTATGCGTGTGCGTTTGTGCGTATGCGTGTGTGTCTGTGTGTGTGCTCGTGTGCGTGCGTGTGTGTTGTGTGTGTGCGTATGCGTGTGCGTGTGTGCGCGCGTGTGTGTGTGTGTATTTGTATGTAAGTATGTCATTTTTGTCAGTCATTTGCAATAAGTTTTTTTTATACCTGATAACAATTTAGACCATAAAGCAACAAATAAAATACTAGGATAATCTAAACTTCCAAAAATGAAAAAGAATTTAATATAATACAGCTAGACACTTGACCTTCACACATAATATGTTTGTCAGTCGTGTTGAAAATTTTTCAGATTATTATTCAGCAAATATTACAGGAATATTAATCAAGCGTTTATGATACTAAATATGCAAAATGTATTGACTTGTTTCATAAAATAAAACGTAGATTAAATAAGAAGAGGCGTAATTTGAAGCACGTCATCATCCTGAAAAGAATACGTCATAGTAGCTATCAAGTAATTTGCGTAATAACATCTGTTGAACCCCCAGAGGATATGACGTGCTGTGGTAATTTACCACGCCTTATTGCTTTCTCTATTTTTTAAAAAAAAACACTTCAATTCTCTATTTCAAACCAAAAAATAATACAAGATAAATGCAAATTAATAATGTTATGGAACAGGCGCTCTGCGGCTCGGTAATAATACACTTCTCAGAAACATCAATACTAGGAATTTTATCTTGATGATGTTGTATTTAAAATTGATATTTCAAAAAAGCATCTGTAACCTGTTAATTCTATTCAAAATAAATTAATGAGCCAATGAAAGAATTTTCAACGTGTCTCATCAATTATCAAATAACTGCCTAAAACGAAAAAAATAAACAGACTCAATTTATTTCAATACAGTTTTCAAGAAACTTTTGTTAAATATGAAAAATCCAAAATTACATTAGACCAGTTTTCTAAGTTCTTACTCTGTATTTCATAAATTATTGTAGCAAATTTGATATAATTCATTAAAAATTCCAAAAAATTCTATATCTTTTAAACGGAAAAATAATTGCTGGTACTTTCATAATTAATAATAAACAACAAAAATAATGACATGAAAAGATGTATTTTTCAAAAGATGTTCCAACAGTTTTGACTTTCCTACGAGTTAAGTATAGTGATCGTGAAAAAATTCGATCTGGAGATTTTGACGGAATTACATGTTTTGAGGTCTCAGAAGTCGTTTTATAAAGTTTTGACTATGCGTGTTTTGACTTGACAGTGCGTGTGTATGTGAATATGAGTAAGTATGTATCTAAAGTTTGTGGTCCAGAATCTTTGATGGATCAAACTGATATTTTACACAAAAATTGTCTCTCTTAGTGCAGATGAGCCCTATTGTTTGGGACCAATTATGCCTGATGCGAAAGTCACTTTTTCTTACTAAAAACCTGTTTTTAGAATACATTTCTTTTCTCTTAAACAACAAATTCTGGAGTCTATAAATGTTGGCATTATCTTTGAAACTACAAAAGCAATAAATGAAAAATAACCTCAGATTTTTAAAAAGCCAGAAATTTTTTTTTTTTAATAAAATGTAAAAAATTTACTTACAATTCAAACTGAAAGCTTGTGAGAGTGATACAAGCCATACCATTCGACGGATCAAAATCAAACTATACCTAAAAATAGAACATTCTGAGGAAGATGAGATGAAATAATTTTTTCTCAACATTACATTGCATTTTTTGTTTAATTGCATTAACTAAAACGGCGATACAGTACCTTTTCTGTTTTCAGAAAACGGTTTTTTGACGCCAAACGGCTCATCACAAAAAAACATGAAATTTTTCCCACAAATGCAACTAAAAATACAATTTATAAAAATAAGTCATGAAATTTCAATTACAGCAAAGAACAATAAAGCTATAAAAACTCATTGTTTACCCTAGACTAACGAATCATCTGCTTTACAAAATAAGACACATTATCCTTGATAAATAATTGTTGAAATACTAGACGAGTTATTATTAGAAAAAATCAAACAATATAAGTTGATGCTCTGGGATTTTCCATTCAAATGGAGTGATGACGTCGTTTTGTAAACTTTATGTGTCTGCGGTCTGTACATACATATGAATGTTATAAATATGAATAGACATAGCTTATTACTATTCGCTAAATATGATATATAATAGACATTTCAATTTCATTATTTTTGCAAAATGGTCATTAAATAACTCAGATTGGTGGATAAATAACAGAACACAACAATTCTTATGATTACCAGTTTAGGTTTCCTGAAACTTTTGAAGAATTATAATATATATATATATATATATATATGAAAACAAACCACAAGGAAAAAAAAGAAAACAGATAGAAAAAATGCTCAGAGGCCTTTCAATTTATGTCATCAGAGAGCAAACAAGGTAAGAACTAGAACTCCAGTTCTTACCTTGTTTGCTCTCTGATGACATAAATTGAAAGGCCTCAGAGCATTTTTTCTATCTGTTTTCTTTTTTTCTTTGTGGTTTGTTTTCATTGATTGCATCACGTGTTTATTGTGATTTATCTTGTGATATATATATATATATATATATCGTACAAATACATCGAAACGTCGGCCTAGGAAGGAGTTTATTTCTTTTATTTGACCTAGCCCTCAATAACAAAATATAGATATATTATATATATATATATATATATATATATATATATTATATACATACTATTTCGGCTAGAAGCAAGTTATTTACTTAATTTGACTAGCCTTCAATAGCAATTATTAGGTAATAATATGGATATCACCTTTATATATATATACGTTTCGTCTTTATTTTAAGACATCCTCAGGGCTATAAACTAACAAAAAAACAATAAACAATGGACATTTGTCATTTTTGTCATGACATGGACATTTTGACATATATATATATATATATGCAAGTTAAATGTAACAGTTCAAAGAACTTTTTTAAAAAAAATATATTGAAGATAACAGAGAAATTGAAACAGGCATAACTCACATCTATATAAAGACAATCGTCGAAATATAATCAACAGGAAAACAATCTACAAAGGACAACAAACGTTTCACAATAAACTATAGACACAAATTAAAGCTATGAACACACTTACAGTCTGTTCATATCTTTACTCTGGGATTACAGGTATTGTAAACGTTTATATATATATAATATATATTATATTATATATAGTATATATATTATATTATAGGTGTGTTCTGTAATCGGGATTTGGTCAATTTTCTAGGATAAAAAATCAAACTCTCGTTGCCAACGTTTCGGTTTTATTTATAACCTTTTTCATAGGCAGAAGTAAGATTTTTTTTAACTAAGAAAATGAAATGTTTCTTTAAATAATGTAAATTTCATTTTCTTAATTAAAAAATTGTTACTTCTGCCTATGAAAAAGGTTTTAAATAAAACCGAAACGTTGGCAACGAGAGTTTGATTTTTTTATCCTAGAAAATTGAGAATCCCGATTAGAGAACACATCAATTCTATCAAACGGTCGATATATTATTGAATCTTCTATATATTATATATTATACATATTATATATATATATATATATAACAAGACTTCACAATAAAGACGTGAAATAACAATCAATGTTCAAACTACAATAAGAAATGATAAATAAAACTAAGATCTTTCAACCGTAACAAGCGGTCTTCGTCAGAGTCAAAAACCCAACTGAAACACTTGATGCAGGACACATCTGGTGAGGGGTTGAGAAAAGTGGGAGGGAAGAGTGGTATTTTAAAAGGGTGAAATCGCAGGAAAGGACTAATGTCCAGAAAGGGATGTTTGGGGAAACAAATGAGTACAGTGAGAAAGAGTAAAAAACTATCCGCTAGCTGTCAACCCTCTTTGAAGAGGCTATTGCCCTCGTAATGAAAGTATCAAGTTTGAAGAGACCCTTACTAATGTTTATAAATTTGATCTATTAAATTTAATTAGAGACGATTAAATAATATTTCTCAACAACATCGATTTTTCATAGGTAATAAATTTAGCTCCTGTCCAATCAATATGATGTTTTCATTGTTTATATGCAAGAATTGGGCGCTACTTTTTTCCTGTCTACTTACGTTGTATTGGTATTGTTTTAAACGTGACATTAATGATTTACCTGTTTGACCAATATAAATTTTAAGGCAATTTTTGCACGGAATTTTATAAATACCATCGGACTCCAGTTGCCTGCTTAACATACCGGGGAGCTAGAGACCCTAAACTCTAAACCCTTACCAATGGGAACGGGCCATGAATTCAGCTGATTGGACTGGACAAGTGGTACTTGCCCAGTAGAGGCTTGGCTCTGGACGGCAGCTCAGAGTGGGGAACTTAGGGATTAGATACCACCCCTTCGAGCCCTTATATGTTCAGTTAACATAACTAGCTCAGACCAGGTGGTATTTACCTAACAAAAGGTTTTAACCTCTCTAACACCAAAAGGCGTTGTACCTGAAACTGTAAGACATTGTAGGTTTAAATTTATGCACGTTGTTAATACCACTGAGGTCATTATGATTTTTATTAGAAATAGGAAAAACCGTCATACCTCGTAAGATAATCCTGGAGTTGGAGCGCTTTCGGACGTTGTCCATCTTCAATCGCAACAAACCTACTGAAGGTTATATATATTTTTTTATGAAATTATATTTTTTTAAAAAAATATAAAAAACCCAAACTAGATAATAGCTAAAAACCAAAAAATCAAAATAACTAAATAATATCAAAATAATAATTCAGGATAGCAGTGGACTTAACAAACCCCCTATATACTCGTAACAGCTCAGTAGGTTTGTTGCGATTGAAGATGGACAACGTCCAAAAGCGCTCCAACTCCAGGATCATCTTACGAGGTATGACGGTTTTACCTATTTCTAATAAAAATTGTAGGTTTAGCCTGACCACCGTTATTGAAACCTATAAAAGTTATCTGTGTAATTTAAAGGGGATGGAATCCTCTACTTTCTATTTATTACCAGTACACATAGTTCCAAATAATGAAGTTCTTTTTCTGCTACATACATAAATAGTATAGCATGAAATAAAAAAAAATTATTAAAAAAAAACAAAAATTTTTTTCTTATATTTTTTTTGAGATTATTCAATAAATAAAAATCTACCCAAAATCGAAATAATCAAAATAAAAGACTAGAAAACGAAAATAGACTAGAATTGTTGGATTATTTTTAATTAAAAACTTGTACTTGTTTACTAGTGACTTTTTTAATGATTTGACGTCATGAATGCGTCATTCCAAGGCCACTTGGAATTCTTTAATTTTTAATTTTGAAAAATGAATTTCTTTCTTTTTTTTCTTAGGAATTCCCAGACAGAAATAAAATAAACATTGAATAATTTTGATTCTTATTCATACTGTTTGTTGATTACTTTTTTTTTTTTTTAAAATCATCATTTCAGAGCCAATTTTTTTTATGGTTGCATTAATCAATGGAAATACATTTCTTATAAAATGAAAACCAAACTTTGAACTCTCTTTGTAGATTGTTAAAAGAATACAATTTTTGAGGAACAGGTATTATATATTATTTTCCCCACAATAAAATTTTTTATGAGCATAAAAAAAAAAGTTAAGCATTTTAGATGCTCATTAACATAATAATTATGAAGTTGACCAAAAAAGTTTGCTAATAACACTATTATTCCTAGAGACACTATTATTATCAGAAGCAAATATAGTCTCCATTTGTTATACCTTTTCTTCTTTGCATTTCTATATTGTTATTCGTCTTAATAACAGTGCTTAACTAAAATTATTATAAATCATGAGTGTTTGTTTCGATATTACGTATCTGACTTTCTAGTCATGTATATAAATATATCAGTGATCAAACCACAATAAGAAAATGGGAAAACAAGACTAAGATCTTTCAACCGTAACAAGCGGTCTTCGTCAGAGTCAAAAACCAAACATTTTCTTATTGTCGTTTGATCATTGATTGTTATTTCACGTGTTTATGTGAAATGTTTTTATATAAATATATAAACATAGTTGATTGATGCAAAAAATTGTTTTAGTGACTTTTTGGTTGTCTGGTGAAATTCGGTTGCCTTGCTGGTTTTTCAGTTCAATGTCACGTTTTCATTCAAACTAGACATATGTTTCTCAAATTCATAAACTGTTTTCTATGTAAAATAATCTCTAATGTAATAGTTAGTTTTTTTTTCTGTAAGTTCTTACACTAGTCTATTGTCAACATTTCTATTATATTTTCTTATTTGTAACTTTTTCCACTTTTTATTTATGTTTGGTTTTTGAATTATTGGATTATTTCTTATATTTCTCCTGTTTAGTAGGCCTATGAAAAAGGTTTTCAGTAAAAACCGAAAAGTTGGCAATGAGCGTTTAATTTGAACCTGAAGAACTGACCGAGTTCTGATAAACTTTTATTTTGTTTCTACTTCACAGACGATACTTTTATCAATATATATATACGAGTATATATATATATATATATATATATATATATATATATATATACCTAGCTGCAGAAACTTTGATAGCTCCTACAAATTAGTAATCGATGTAAGCGAATTCGATGCCCCTGTGAATGGTGATGACCAATCGGCTGAGTAGCCATGAGAGGCCGGGTGACTTGTTGGGCTGGCTAGTATAGTCAACCAATCGCATGCGGTGTTTAATGCTTCTTCGTAGCAATGTCTCCGAAGAAATCAAGAAGAACGTCTCCATGCATAAATATATATATATGGATTAATTTACCACAATGAAAATAATCCATCTATTACATCAAGTGTTATTTTGATTATTATTCTTATATATATATATATATATATATATACATATATATAAAGATATCACATAAACACGTGAAATAACAATCAATGATCAAACCACATGAAATGAGAAAACAAGAAAGACTAGGATCTTTCAACCGTAAGAAGCGGTCTTCGTCAGAGTCAAAAATACAACTGAGGGTTTTCAGTTGTATTTTTGACTCTGACGAAGACTGCTTCTTACGGTTGAAAGATCTTTTAGTCTTGTTTTCCCATTTAGATCATATATATATATATATATATATATATATATATATATATATATATATATATATATAACAGATTCAATAATATAATCGACCGTTTTATAGAATAGGTGTGTTCTCTAATCGGGGTTCGGTCAATTTTCCAGGATAAAAAATCAAAACTCTCGTTGCCAACGTTTCGGTTTTATTTAAAACCTTTTTCATAGGCCTACAAACAAAGGATAATAAGAAATCACATATCAACATCAAACATATACACAATATGAAAATGGATTGTTACAACTCATGAATATTACAAGCAGAAATATTTCAGAGATACATCAAACAATATTACTTACAGAAGTAAGAATTTTTTAACTAAGAAAATGAAATTTACATTATTTAAAGGAACAACAATGTTAGCCGGACAAAACCTTCGACTAGACTAATAAGATAACATTACAAATAACCTCAACACTGTTCACTCAAGGGAACTAAATAAATCAAATTTCACTAAACCTCAGCACAACACTCCAGAATAAATATTACTTAAATTAGTAATATCACTTCTATGATTAATCGAACTTAGATCCTTTTTAATATATAACATCTCAAGTGTCTTCCTTCTTTGCTCATCTTTTTCTTTTTCTATTATAGTTGTATCTTCAAAATCGAACGTGTGACCTTCGTTTATTGCATGCGCAGCTAAGGCTGTTGCGTTACTTTTATTTGTTCTTATGGAATAATTATGTTGGTACAACCTTTCTTTGAGAAAACGACTAGTTTCACCATAGTAACACTTGTCACAGTCTTTACATTTGATGGCATAAATGAGGTTACTTTGTAACTCCTTCGGTATTTTTTCTTTCAAATTTGAAAATAAAGATTTATTTTTTCTTTTATTATAAAATGCCAGTGTAACTTCAGGTACGTTTCGTTTGAACACTTTTCTAATTGATTGTGATAAGCCCTCAACATAAGGAAATTTGAAATACTTCCTATTTATAACTTCCAGTTCAGCATGATCTTCATTTGAATGTGCTGGTTGCTGTCTTAAATATCTTAACCAATATCGTTCAACTAAGTTCTTCGGATAACAATTTTTCTGTAACAATAATTTCACCCTTTTCTTATTTTCATTTAGAAAACATGGACTACTTATTTCAATAACTTTTTTAACCAAATTTTGGATGCAATTTAATTTTTGGTTTATAGCATGAGAAGAATGGTAGTTCAGGATTCTTGCAGCACTGGTAGGTTTTTTAAACCAATCCGTTAAGATATTGCCATTTTCACCTCTTATAACTTTCACATCTAAGAATGGCAGATTTCCATCTTTCTCTACTTCACAAGTGAATTGTAGACGATTATGAAAAGAATTAAATATATTTAATACATTCTCTTCTCTTCAAAGGTATTTCACCTTTGATGGTATTATTTATAAACAAAAATATGGATTACCAATGGGATCACCAATTTCACCAGTTCTCGCAAATATAGTTATGATTGAACTATTGGAAAACAGTATCAATAAATTAGGTACGAAGGTGAAATTTATTAAATTATATGTGGACGATTTGTTTTTAATTATTGAAAAGGGAGAAGAAGAGAATGTATTAAATATATTTAATTCTTTTCATAATCGTCTACAATTCACTTGTGAAGTAGAGAAAGATGGAAATCTGCCATTCTTAGATGTGAAAGCTATAAGAGGTGAAAATGGCAATATCTTAACGGATTGGTTTAAAAAACCTACCAGTGCTGCAAGAATCCTGAACTACCATTCTTCTCATGCTATAAACCAAAAATTAAATTGCATCCAAAATTTGGTTAAAAAAGTTATTGAAATAAGTAGTCCATGTTTTCTAAATGAAAATAAGAAAAGGGTGAAATTATTGTTACAGAAAAATTGTTATCCGAAGAACTTAGTTGAACGATATTGGTTAAGATATTTAAGACAGCAACCAGCACATTCAAATGAAGATCATGCTGAACTGGAAGTTATAAATAGGAAGTATTTCAAATTTCCTTATGTTGAGGGCTTATCACAATCAATTAGAAAAGTGTTCAAACGAAACGTACCTGAAGTTACACTGGCATTTTATAATAAAAGAAAAAATAAATCTTTATTTTCAAATTTGAAAGAAAAAATACCGAAGGAGTTACAAAGTAACCTCATTTATGCCATCAAATGTAAAGACTGTGACAAGTGTTACTATGGTGAAACTAGTCGTTTTCTCAAAGAAAGGTTGTACCAACATAATTATTCCATAAGAACAAATAAAAGTAACGCAACAGCCTTAGCTGCGCATGCAATAAACGAAGGTCACACGTTCGATTTTGAAGATACAACTATAATAGAAAAAGAAAAAGATGAGCAAAGAAGGAAGACACTTGAGATGTTATATATTAAAAAGGATCTAAGTTCGATTAATCATAGAAGTGATATTACTAATTTAAGTAATATTTATTCTGGAGTGTTGTGCTGAGGTTTAGTGAAATTTGATTTATTTAGTTCCCTTGAGTGAACAGTGTTGAGGTTATTTGTAATGTTATCTTATTAGTCTAGTCGAAGGTTTTGTCCGGCTAACATTGTTGTTCCTTTAAATAATGTAAATTTCATTTTCTTAGTTAAAAAATTCTTACTTCTGTAAGTAATATTGTTTTATGTATCTCTGAAATATTTCTGCTTGTAATATTCATGAGTTGTAACAATCCATTTTCATATTGTGTATATGTTTGATGTTGATATGTGATTTCTTATTATCCTTTGTTTGTAGGCCTATGAAAAAGGTTTTAAATAAAACCGAAACGTTGGCAACGAGAGTTTGATTTTTTATCCTGGAAAATTGACCGAACCCCGATTAGAGAACACACCTAATATATATATATATATATATATATATACATGAGGAGTCTGGTTCTAATATTTGATTGGTTGATGCAGGACCAAATAAGCTTGACTCATTGTCGGCGGAGATGACTTCATGGAAGAGAAGAACCGCTGTACGCGACTTCGATCAGAGCTAGAAGCCTTCAACTTTGAAAACAGCACGCAAAAAAAAGAGTCAAGCTTATTTGGTCCTGCATCAACCTGTTTTGATCTATTGTCGTGTACCTGGATTGTCAAATCATACCACGAAATATAGCAGAGCAGGTCGATGCACCAACCAATCAGATATATATATAACCAAATAGGTGAAACGATATGTTTCTAAAGAGTCATCCCAATTATCCTGAATAGCACTCTGGTCACTCCGTCTACGAGGTGTATAAATAAAGTAGTGAGACTGATTTTTTTTAAATTTTCTATTCAAATATAATTACAATGTGATATTGTCACCTTCAAAATAGTTCCCTTCGGAAGCCACACAGCGCTGGAGACGGTCCTTCCAATCATTGTAGCATTGCTGGAACTCGGATTCTGGAATGGCCTTCAGCTGGTCGGTTACAGCAGTTTGTATGTTTTGTAGTGTCCCGAAATGAGTTCCCTTGAGGTGATTTTTCAATCTCGGGAAGAGGAAAAAGTGATAAAGACTCAAGTCTGGTGAATAAGGAGGCTGAGGAGCAACAGGAATGTTTTTACTGGCCAAAAACTCGTTTATTGAGATGGCAGTGTGACAGGGCGCGTTGTCGTGATGCAACACCCACTTGTCTTTGATGTTTGGCCGCACACGAAGGACTCTTTTTCGATCATTCGATCATTCTGACTGTCAAGCGTCGATCTGAACGCACAAGGTTCCGTACTCTGTTGACATTTTCATCGGTGTTTGCACTTGAAGGCCTTCCGCTTCGTGGTTCATCTTCAATCGACTCTCTTCCTTCTGAAAATTCCTTAAACCACCGAAAAACCTGTGCCCTTGATAAAACACGTTCTCCATAGGCCTCCTGAAGTTTTTCAAAAGTTTCGGTTGCATTATGTCCAAGTCTGAAGCAAAATTTGATTGCACACCGCTGCTCAACTTTGAGGTCACTCATTTTTAAAACGCTCAAGAAAAAACCATTTCACGAAAACCAATGCTACGGACAAACAAATGACTGTGGCGAGTTCAGATTCATACTGGAGGCGCATCACACGTGCACCTGACGATACTCAAGGCCACGCGTCTCCAGCGTTGCCAGATCGAAAGCGACGTTGCCAGTCTCACTACTTTATTTACACACCTCGTATGTAAATCAGAATTTCTTAATACAGACATGTTTAATATGGTATCGTCATCATCAGGGTGTTGCTAATTTGTTGAGAAATTTTTCGTCTATATAAGCGAAAAGAAAGAAAACACCACCATTTAAATGTTTCAGATTCTTTCTTAATATAAAAAGTAAAACATGAGTGCTTAAAGTAAAACATGATTCAAAAAGTAAAATATTGAGATGTAGAATACCATTACTACATTAATGCTTTTTAGCCATATCAAGGGCGAGAAGGACTTTTATGGATAGCGATTCAGACTTCCCGGCCACTCACCCCACGGCCTTAACCAATAGATTGTTATGAGAACAACTCTTCCACAGGAAAAATTTGAAAACATAATGAAAAAAAAACCAAAAAATTCTAATATAACTAACAAAAAACAAAAAAAACTTGTTATTATCAACAAAGGTATTCTGTGCCACATCTATTAAATATTATTAAAAATTATGTTAACCTAAAGAAAAAGAGAAGGATAAATGACAACTAAAGTGAACAAAAAAAATGAAATTTAAATTATATAAAAAAACTAAGAATGGATCTTGACTGGTCAATACCTTCGCCTTGACAATATAGTCGTCAAGGTTTTTACCAGTCAATAGTCTTAATTCGTTTATATCATGTAAATTGCTTTTTCTATTCGATGGCAGTCTAGTTAAAAGTTTTGATCTGTCAAACTTTTTATTCCATTTATATAATAAAAATGTCATTATCTAATTCAAAAAATTCTTACTTTTGCCAATGAAAAAGCTTTTAAAATAAATCTGAAACGTCAACATTGAGAGTTTCATTTTAAATCTAAAACATTGACTGAACCCTGATTGCATAACACACATATTTTATTATTTTATTAAATGGTTGATATATGGTGTAATTTGTTATATATATATATATATACTTAAAATAAACTGTGACAGATAGACTGAAACATAACAAAGACTCACTTTTCATTATTTTGACCGCCATTACGGTCAAAATATTGAAAAGTGAGTCTTTGTTATGTTTCAGTCTATCTGTCACAGTTTATTTTAAGTGTTATTCTGTCCTGCCGGACCGTTTTTCGTTTATATATATATATATATATATCATTAAATAACTTGCCAACTTTAAGTCTAGTATGTTTCTTACATACTTTCTCGAGTTTTCTGATATTATTCCTCCATTTTTCTAGTACTATATAAATCAACTAACCGAATGATTTGTTTATATATCTATTTTCCATATTTACACTTGGCCGATGTTTTGGTCTACACTGACAATTATCAAGGAAATCTTTTTACTTTTTTAGTTATTTAATGATATATGTTTAAAAGAAGGTCTGCTCCCAAAGTATACCAATATATATATATATATATACTTTAAAACCTATGAGAAACACGAATGAAAAACAAATATTAAGACTCACATTCAATATTTTGACCCTTTCAACGGTCGTCCTCAGGAAAGGAAATTCAGTGGCGAGAACACGAGAGCTAACTCATATATATATATATTCACTTGAAATTGGAAAAAAAACAGTCCAAAATGAAGAACTCAAGTTCTTCATAGGAAGAAAGTAACTCACAGAATAATGAAACACACTTATCAACTGTTATTTTCAGGAAATCCGCCTTAAGTAGAGAAACGAGACCAACCACACCGGAGGTTCAACTAAAGTTGACAGATTGTTTTAGTATGCAAATTTATTCATTATGCTAAAAGCTATGTACTCTGATTGTTATTTTTCAATATGAAACAGTTTATTTGTTCAGCAGTTTTTTTTTATCAGAAGCAAAATAACTGCTCAAATAAACAAGCATATATTAACAATGGTTACTTGAACAAAGGCTTTGAAAGTATTCTATAACAATTCTAAGGTAGTGCAATCTGTTATAATGTATTTACTCATTGTAGGGTAAAAAGCTAATGAAATAGTCTCCACATGTAGAAATTTAATAGCATAAACAACGTGGTTCGAACACGTAGTTTTCTTCTTCAGGTATTAACTAAAAAAATACTTACATAGTAAGTACTTTAACATAGATTTCACTCAAACATGAAAAAACAACAGGAAAAACTCATAAATTTATTAGAAATATCAATATAATGAATAATATCTAACTTATTAACGTATACTAAAGAATATTGTAGAAAGCAAAGTAATGTGCACTAACCCTGAAGGCAATGCGGTCTTCACAACTTACTACCTGATGGTTCAAATACCATTAGTGAAATAAGAATAAACGATAGCCCAGCTTCAAGGATTCTAAACTGAAACAAACTACTTTGAACTGGTCATATTGGAATCTTCGATAGCCGGACAAACATAAACGATGGAATGGCAACTATTTTGTCCAGGAGAATCACTACTCATTTTCCGCTAGCGTTCAAAAAAAAAACCGTAGAGTTTTTTTTTTCATAAATGTAAAGTGATGAAATAAATAATAGTCAAAGGAACCAAAATTACTAGTATAGGAAACGATAATTAAGATTACAACTAATAGAAGAAATATAACAAAGGAAAATAAACCAGAGAAAATTTTAATTGCCAGTATAAGCAGTTCCTCCCAGATTAGCAAGGTAGAAGAAGAATAAGCCAACCACCCAGCCGAAATCGCAAGCAGACTTACCTGAAACAGAGAAAACAAAAAATGAAAGCTTCAATCAACACCCTACTACCTTTTAAATATACAAGCATGAGGAATCTCCCACACAGTCTTGTACATGTACTGTTATATATATATTGATCAAACCACAATATGAAATGGGAAAAAAATGTGATCATTCATTGTGACAATTTGATCAGTGATTCTTATTTCATGTGTTTATGCAAAATCTTGTATATAAGTGCACATGTATACACGACCATACATCAATAAGTACATGTACTTTGTTTACTTATTTATGTATCAGTTCTAATAAAGACTGAAGTATCACTTGAAACAATATCATAGCTAGTGTTATACAGAGTTTTTATGAACAATTGAGGAAAGATTTCCAAAAATTTTAAAAAATGATGCTAGAAGCAAGTCAAGTTAAATATGGCATTCTTTTTAACGTATTTTGAAAACAAGAATTGTTACGAACTTATAATAATTATTACAATAACACTTATATAAATATTCAATTAACTCACTAAAAAGAGTCGAGGATTAACGCTCTGAGGCTTTTCGTTTACATGTTTCTCTTGCTCTGTAGCGATGTGTAACTAAAAGGCCTCAGAGCGTTAACCATCTACTCTTTGTGATAATACTGCGGTAAATATATAAATCAAAGTCTCCACACATAAAGAAGAAGCTTTTTTTTTTAATATTCTACGCGTTTCGAACAGTTCGTGTTCATCATCAGGTAAACTTCCAAATGAAGGAGTAGTGGACCAAACTCAAAAGGTGAACGATTGACTCTGGTTGGTGCTCTAGTCCCTCATTTGGAAGTTTACCTGACGATGAACAAGAAGTTTTCAAAACGAGTAGTATAAAAAAAACTTCTTTTTTACCTGTGGAGACTTTGATTTATTCATTTACCCCGGTATAAGTAAGTACTATACAATTATGGATTGCAAAAACTAATGAGTCTTTATGGTAGGTTACTTGAATATATACGAGTAATGTGCCGTTCTTATTCATGTTTTCTTTCTTTACTTTAAACAACAGATCAGCCATCAGAGAAGACCAAAAGAAAGACGGAAAAGGCATCTATTCACAGTGGTAAGTTGTAATAAAATATACAACAATGGGTTTCGTTTGTGTATTTATATAAAATTAAATCAAGAAATTATTTTTAAGCTTAATATATTTATTCATGTATTTAAACTTGAACTGAAATATGTTTATTTATATCATTTAGTTGGTAATATTTCCAGATATATTCTTCCCAGGTAGATAGATCTGCTCGTGTCTTCACAGACCTAGCAGTCTTTTGTACTCCCATGTCATTGAACTTGGGTTTGTTTTCTTCAATATGGCGTGATTTGCATGTCAAATTATCCCGGATACCAAAGTACCCATGACCTCGCCAGTTAATCGACCTTTTGCAAAATCATCCATCATTCGCTCTAAGGAATCTCCGCAACAATCAACTTGTTCGATTTAATGATAAGCTCGACTGTCATTAGTTCCCCTTCATTCTCAATTAATTGCAATTTTAAAAGTCAATTCTGTTAGACTAACGTCATTTGTAATGTAAAATAAACATGTTTAAATGACAACTCTTGATTTGTTTCTTAGGATAGGTTAGGTTAGGTTGCAATGGCAGTCCTGCAAGAGAACACACATAGGAAGAAAATTGGCCCTTTATGATACCATACAATGAACATTCGACATTGAAAGACCTAAATTTTGCCTAAGTCAAGTGTATTTAGAGCAGGGATCCTTAACAACTACCTGATATCGTACAGTCTCGGGGCTGACGGCTTAACGTTCTCTCTGAAAGACGAATAAATGGTCAGAATACATCGAGAACCAGAGTATTGAACCCCGAATTTACCAGTCCAGATGTGAGGACTAACCTGGCACATATTTGATTCTTATTGAAGTAGAAATATTTCCTCGTTTTTTTGTACCCCTAAGTGGCCTAACATAATTTGTGCTACAAAGGGGGGTGAAGTTTTGGCTCATTTTTAGTTCAGTCCTCATTAAGCCAGGGGCAAGAATCCTAATCTTGACCACCAACAGTACTTGGTTTGGTACATCCAGGTGTACCACATTGGACCTGTTGTGCTTTATTCATAGAATTGCCGAAAGGTTGAGAGACATGATGATAAACCAAAACAAGTACATCCATGTGGCTCAATGTTGCTTCACTTCGAAGATCTATCGAAAACTAGTGTATAAAACACGTCTGTGGCTGCTAGTTGTCAGAATTATAATAAAATTTATAATTCAAACTGTATAACCATACTTGCTTTTGGCATTCAACGTTTTAAAAACCCTTAACTCCAACAACAGCGTTTTAAATATAACTCTATATTATAAAATTTAAATAAATTCAATCATGAACATTTTAAAACTTAGTTCTCCCCAATAAGTTTTTAAGGTTTTATAAGACTTCAGATCGATATTACAAAGGATGCTTCGAGAAAAGGTATCAAAATTGAAGAAAGACGTTTATGAAGGGATTCATAATGACATATTTGCTAATTTGAGAATTTTTGAGATCTAAACAATCAGAATTTTTGAGAAAATTTCCTTGAAGGATTTTAAAATTGAAACGTTTGTATACTTCAGTGATTCAAAAGTATTCTTGTATAATGATTTTAATGTTAATTTCATACAAAGCTAATTAACATTGAAAAGATATTAGATTAAAGTTGTAATATCTTTTTAGTTTTCACCCATTATTTGTGAAATCTGTAATTGTATGGTATTTACTGATATTGGGGTAAACAGATAAATCAAAGTCTTCACACACAAAAAAAGCTTTTTTTATCTTACGCATTTCAAAAACTTCGTGTTCATCGTCAGGTAAACTTCTACAATACAAATTACAAGTTAAAAGTTGCAATACCAGTTATTTTTGTAACTATAACTTGTAATTTGTATTGTAGAAGTTTACCGGACGACGAACAAGTAGTATTCGAAACGAGTAGAATAAAAATTCTAGTTTATGAGCGGAGACTTTTATTTATCTATTTTCCGCTATCACTTTTCAGTTTTGTCTATTTCATTTTAATATGGAGAATCGTAGTAAAACGTCAATGTCATGGTAAAAATGATGGAATATCAAGGAGTTTAAAGTATTTAGCGATATAGCGTGATTCAGAAAGGCTGGTGAACACGTAGTACTCAATCGCATTACCACCTTAACACCATTATCATCATTAATCCGCCATTTCCACCTATTTAATCAAACCTTAATAATATTTAAATGTTCTTCAATTAGTTTCGATGTTGTGTTACATTTTCACGTTAAAAAAACATAATTACTTGTTTATATATATATATATAATATATATATATTCTAACGTAGTGCAATCACTTATTGTGTGGTATTTACTCATTGTACGGTAAAAAGTTTATGAAATGGTCTACACATATAAAAATTTAATGGTATAAACAACGCGTTTCGAACACATAGTGTTCTTCCATAGGCATTAACTAATGGTGAGTGTCGGTGGTACACCGACAGTACCACCGACACTCACCCTTAGTTATACCTGAGGAAGAACACTACGTGTTCGAAACGCGTTGTTTATACCATTAAATTTTTATATGTGGAGACCATTTCATTAACTTTTTATCCTACAATTATATATCTATATATATATTTATAACATTAATTATTAGAATGCTGTTAGTATATTTATTAAATATAAAAAGTGAGTTTTCAAAATTAGCATCTATAAAATTCAAAAAAAGCGTAAATGTAAACATGAGGAAAAAAATTGAAACTTTACAAATGCTTGATGGAATATTATAGAACGAGCATTAACTACAATCCAGACCTCTGTTACTAATTTAATTAATAGGAAAATAATTACATTTTTCATTTTAATGTTTTTTTCAAACAAATGTATTAAGATAATATGAACGAAATTCAAATTATTTCGGTTTGATAAATTCTTTTATATAAATGCTAACAAAAAAAATCTGGAGTGGCCTACACTCTACTTTACTATAAGTAACTCAATGTCAAATTTCTTGAGTATATAAAACATAACGTATCATTTAAGCATAACATAAATATCTAAAAAATCTAATATAATTATTAGCATTGCATTCGTGAGGTAGTACAGATAGTGATTGAAGGACATATCAATTTATAAGCTTATTTTTGTACATCACAAATAATTTATTATTTGCAAATAATTTCATTAGTATAACTACAGCAGTACTAACATATTTGAAAAACCAATGTGAACATTTCTTGAAACGAAATGTTATCCTACAAGAGAACATGGCTATTGTTCAAATAGCCAGTAGATTTCTTACATTGTTTACTTGACATCCTTCTACATTGAATATTAATGTAAAAATTTCAAATTTGAAACAGTAAAATACCCTTTTTTTCACTGAAAAACATCTTAAACAGCAACGAAAATGTTGTTTTAATGTGATTTGTTAATTAAAGATGTACGATAATTACAGTTATTAATCTGTAAACGAAAGATTTATATTTTGAATTATCTTTTACATTTTTGGTTTTTAACAGAATTATTATACTTGGAATTTTATGGCTTCTTAGTATTTAATAAGATCATTTTCCTTCCCCTTTGTCAAATAACATACATACAAATTATTTTTAATGAGTGTTATCACTTACCTGACAATATTATTCCTCTTACAATATTATCTCTTATAAGTCAATAATATATTTTCATTTTTCCATTAGAAACATCAATTTTATCTCAGTGGATTCGCTCAAAAAATTTCTAAGTCAATGTAAACAATGTAAAAAAATACAAAAAATTCGACAAGTATAGCAGGTGATCTCTTAGTCTAGGGTAAACAAAGAGTTTTTATATCGTTATTGCTCTTTCCCGTAATTGAAACTTTATGATTTTTTTTTATGAATTGCTAATTTTTTGTTCCATTTTTGGTCAAATTTTCATTATTTTTAACGAGCCGTTTAGCGTCAAAAAAACATTTTCTGAAAACACAAATCGTACTGTAACGCCCCTTTAGCGAATGTAATTTTGAAAAAAAATATCTCAACTCATTCTCCATATAATGTTCTATTTATAGGCATAGTTTCATTCTTGTCCGTCAAACAGTATGCCTTGTATCGCTCTCACAAGGTTTGAGATTGAATTATAAGTCAAAATTTTTACATTTTATTAAAAAAAAAATATTTCCTGTGGTTTTAAAATTCTGGATATATTTTTCGTTTGTTCCATTTGTAACCTCAAAGATAATGTCAAAATTTTAAAACTCTAGGGTTATCAGTTTAGGAGAAAAAAATGTTTTAAAAAAAACGGTTTTTGGCAAAAAAAGTGACTTTCCCATCATGCATAATTCTTCACAAACAATAGGGATCTTCGTCTTTATGAGGCCCATTTTTGTGGAAAATATCAACTTGATCCATCAAAGATTCTGGACCGTAGCGTGGTAACAAGCAATGCTAACACACTCACCCACCCACCCACGCACCCACCCACCCACACACACACAGACATCATCGTAAAAACGTCATAAAACGACTTCTGGGACCTCAAAACATGTAATTCCGTGAAAATCTCGAGATCGAATTTTTTCACGATCACTATACTTTACTTATAGTAAAGTAATAAAATAAAATTGACAATGATAATAATAATAAAGGTTCCTGTGCATAAAGAGTAGTATTATTGAGATGAAAACAAGAAATTTCACTATAAATAAGATTTTATAGGAAAACAATGTGTTTTAACACGTAGTGTTCAAAGGACAAGAGTTATTGACACTGTTTATCAGGTTTACCTGAAGGGGAACATATGTGTTCGAAACGTTTTGTTTTATCAATAAAATGTATTTATGTGTAGGCTGACTGTTCTATTTTCAGTAATAAGTAAATAGCACATAATAATTGACTGCATAACTGGGTTCATTATGTGCATAACTGGGATCAGGCATCCTCTGGGTATAACTTCAATTTAAAAAAAAAAGTGGTATAGACAAAGTAAGTGAGTCAGAGAGTAGACAGAAATAAAAATAGAGAGTAACAGAGTGTGATAGAGAAAGAGAGAGGCAGATAGATGTGTGTGTCCGCCGGAGAGGACGTTAAGCCGTCGTTCCTGAGCCTGTACGATGTTAGGCACTCGTTAAAAGAACCCTACTCGAAATACACTTGAGTTAGGCAAATGTTAGGTCTTCCAATGTAGAATCAATGGGAGATGCAATATTCTTTTCAGGAATCAGCATCGGAGGTCCGACTTTGTTAGTCCCTCAGCCCTCAAAAAAAAAAAAAAAAAAAAAAAAAAAAAAAAAATTGACTTCCCTTACTATAACATTGAAAATAAACTAATCAAAATGACTAATGTGCTGTACAATTATTTATTATATAGTAATCGATCTATGAGTTATTCATATTTGATTAAGAAACATGATTTAAACGAGATTAAAAAAAAACTGAAAGATAATTCACAGTACGTAACGAAAAAAATACGCTTTTTTTTCGAATGGATGTCTGTCAGCAGAAGAAGGATAGAAGGGAAAAGATGTGGAAAGAGAGAGAGAGAAAAAGGGAGAGAATAAAAAGGTAAGAAACAAGTCTATAAGTTTATAATAAAACTATGCATTTCAAACACTTTTGTGTTTTTCCCCATGTTTTTTTCTGCTTTATCCTGAAGATGAGACAAGAACCTCGGCAAACATACAACTTCTTTCATTATTATTATTATATTTCGATCATAATTGAAACGACGTTAAAGTGTATTTTTTGCTTATATTCATTTCTGTTAATTCCGAGACAGTTTTTAGACAATAGTATGATGATGGAATCAAGCTTGTTTAACAAATAATTATGCAAATTATATAATTTCAAGATAGTTTAAGATTGAGGAAGAAGATTATTATGCAGTAATAAGGAAATAGTAGTAAAGGTATGAACAGAGGAAGATGGGCAGTGTGTAGATAATGGAAGGACGGCAATCTTCGCCAATAAGCATTATCAATCACAATAACTTTCATTAACTCCTGTCAATCATCATCACTCAAATCTATCATTTTAGGTTATTAGAAAATTCAACTATTACTTAGTATTCAGAAGCATTAACATATTTTGCTTATTTAATGAATTCGAAGAAACACTACCAATATCGTATGAAATAAGCTAAAAAACAGACAAATATAAGCGTATATTTCGTTATGAACTGTGAATTATCTTTCAGTTTCTTTTAATCTCTTTGAAAGCATGTTTTCGTAATCAAATATGAATAACTTATAGAACGATTATATATTTAAATGATATTATGTAACATCCATGTGATCTTTAAGATTTCCAACTGATCAGTTTTGTTTTTTTAATTATAATAGTAACCATAACACAGTTATTAATTTCAAAATACATAAACTTATATGAAAGAGAAATCTAGAATTTGTTAGAAATCAATTATTCAAATAGTTCCTACATTTATCCATTACTGAAAACAACACAAAATTTAGTTAGTACCTTCTTTTTAAAAAGTTTCTAAATTTCCTTAAAGAACAAGCTTGTTACTTCGTCTGCACGGGAAAGTATATTTAATATAGGCGACATGTTTTAAATTAGCACCAAACACGTCTTGAAGATTAATTGTGAGCACTTGATATATGTTGATTACCTGATTAGGTATCAGGTAGTTTTGGTGTTATTTTTATAATTAATGTCTTAAGGAAGAATTGGTACCGAAATTGAGAAATATTTGTAAAAGTTGTAAGTAGTTTTTCTTTCAAACATAAATTGTCAAATAATCCCAGATTTATATATATATATATATATATATATATATATATATATATATATATATATGAATAATAATCAAAATAACACTTGATATAATAGATGGATTAATTTACCACAATGAAAACAATTTTTTAAAACAATGCTCTAAGGCCTTTCGTTAACACATCTTCGGAGAGCAAGTGAACTAAAAAAACAATAAATACTTGTTAACTTGGCTGATTGAAATTTCCAGAATTGATGGCAACCCTGAATGTGTTTAATAATGAAGTCTTCATCTGTTTAATTATCCCGTTAATCAAAACTTCATCTAATTTGTAGAGTCCTAGGCTATTGTTCATCAACCTCTCATAAAAGTTCTTTATGAGCGCACTTTCTACGATATTTCTTCTTCTTTCTGAAGACACGTATATTAATTAATTTGCTTCATTCCAATTAATCACATGATTACTGTCTCTTATGTGAATGAACAAAGCACTCTTTTCGTCCTCTCTTCTGATGGAGTATTTGTGCTGTTTTATCCTTGTAAGAAGACCTTTGCTCGTCTGTCCAATGTAAGACATTTCACAGTCAGTACATGGTATCCTGTATATACAACAGTCCTTTCTTTTTGGCTTATTATTAACAAGTCTGTTAAACAAGTTACCATCATTACTGAACACAACAGAAACGTCCAATCTTTTCATAAATGAAGGCATATCTTTCAAACAAGGACTGTATGGAATGACTAACAAAATATATATATATATATCATGAATTGTGTTCTTGACCCAATATTTATATGATGTAATTTTTTTGAGGGTTGAGGTCCAATGATTTTAAACTAGTCCTTTTGCCGGCGTTACGACATATATTTATGTCATCTTTAGGGCTACAACATGATTGTTTTACAATTAGCACTACTATTACTACTATTTGGTAATTTATTACATTTTAATATGTACAGTAACAGAGAGGAATTTATTGATAAATCAGTTATTTCGACTATGGATTTTTTTTTATATATTGACATAATCCTTATATATTGACATAATCCTTATTTATATTTACATTAAATTAGTGGAATATGAAAACAATAAATAAATAAAAGAAAAAATTGAGGTATGAAGAGAGAAATTGATACATAAATAAAAGTACGGACTAAGCTATGATAAAATAAAATAAAACTGAGAATACAAATAATAATATTAAAGAAATAAAGTAATTAAATAATAAAAAATGAAATAATTAAAAAACAAAAAACCAGTAATTAAATAATAAACGAAAATTGATGATAAAATATGAAAGGACAAGGAATTTTTAAACATCATGGCTTATTGAGGCCAGGTGCACCGCGCGCACTTAATAGCCAAATACGGGCTTCTTGGGATAGAAGGGACAGTTTCTTCCAAACCTGTCACCTTCTTCCCTCACTCTACACCCGCTTCATCCATGATATCTCCTTTATCTGGACCCATGGCGTTTCTGAGTTAGAAGTCTTCATCGACAACTTCAAATCTTTTTGCTCCTCCATCTCCTTTACCCATAACATTTCCAGCAGATCCACTACCTTTCTTGATGTCGATATCACCACAACAATATTTCTCTTATTACTTCCGTCCATTCTAAACCCTCTAATCCTCATTTATATCTACACTTCAATAGCTGCCATCCACCCAATATTAAGAAATCCATTCCTAGATCCCTCTCCATCCAAATTCACCGGACTTGTAACAGACTACAAGATAAACACCTTGATATCAATAGCCTAAAAAGTAAATTTGTAGAGCGAGGTTACCCTCTCCCCTTCCTAACAAGAAGACTTCCCAACGGTTGGAAACCGTCTCTAAACCAATGCGCTTGGTTTCCCTCTCTTATCTCTCCTGAAGACGGTTCAAACCGAAAATTAGAGACTGTAAGTGTGTTCTTTTGATTTCTCTATGTTTCTTTGTCTATATTGAACTATATATATTATATACTATATATAACACACTTTGATAACTCAGAAAAAGTTAAAAAAAAACTCATAACAATTACGTTGAAGAAGAACTAGGAGCTACAACTATATTTTTTGGTTATAACTGATAACCTAAGTAATATATATAGTCTATTAATTAGTAATTAAAAAACTTTAAAAAATGATCTGAAAAGACAAACAAAAATTCAGAAATAAACTTGAGAAACAAATAAGTTAAAGGAAATATTTACATTTTCTAATGTTTTTGTTCAATTTCCATCAAGAGAGAGAAAAGAAAGAGACCAAGTCCACCAATTAAGTGACAATTAAAAACTAACCAAAGCTGTTTATAATAACTTAGTTTCTTTCTGAATATCATTTCTGAACTTCATAGCAATCTATAAAGCACAGTAATAATTCATATATAATATAACTAAAATTGTTAGGACAAGTCATTCGTTCTCATCAGAGTTACACGATGAATTGATGAATCATTTATTCGTCACATAGAATAACATAATTGTATTTTTAAATAATAAGATTAGATTATATATTTAAATGATAACTGATTAAAATCTATTATAAAATAATAAATAAAATGATTATTTCAATTTTAAACGAAGGTTTAAAAAGCTAACTTAGAAACTTAAAAAAATTGGACTAAATTGCATAGTGAAAAAATTTTAATATTTTTTACTATGTAAACAATAATGTTTGAAACATAAAAACGTAAGTCCACTCATCAATGTAAACTATATTGTGTTAATAAGTTCATTTAAAATGTAAAAATGGAATAGTTATTAATGTCTTTTAGTATATGACAAATGTTTTAATTTTTACTATACACCTAAAAACAGTAATATTGATGGTAAACATTTATTTTTCTTGTTTTGTACCATTTACAGAATATCTTTAATAAATTTAATTGTTTATGTTGTTTGTTTCAAATTTCAAAGGATTTATGATTTCATTTTCAAGAATATACGCTTTATATTATTTTATTTCATGGTCATAATAACAGGAATAGGCACTAATTGTATGATTATAGTAGTTCAGTGCTAAAAATAGAAACTTTTTTTGTCATTTATTTTAAATAAATAATCACTTTCCTCGTCTGACTAGATTTAAATAATTCGTGAAATCTGAGTATAAATGACTTTTAAAGTCAAACCTAAAATCTATTTAGCCTTGGGAATTATTCAGCAACATATGAAGGAAAGATCCATGTTTTTTTATTCAAATGAGATATATTATGAATTTCTTTCATGTTTTTGCAAATTTATACTGTTCTTGAAAAGAAATGGCAGTATTATAGAAAGAGATAATTTTCTTTTAGAATGTGTAAAAATGTATTTAATTTTGATTAAGTTGCACATAAAAGAATTTTTAACTCAGAAGACTATGTCTACTATTCAACAGTAGATTATCCATTTTACAAACTGCAGTTGAACCGTCTTTGTAGAGTCTAAAATACCTTTACGGATTTCTACGTAAATAGTTTCCGTGCTGATAAGTACTAATACTGGTAAAATTTTTAAAGGAATCTGATTCAGAGACATGACATCTGAGTTGGAACAAATTAATGCTAATAAGGTACTGTCTCATACCTTACGTTCATCAATCTTTACCTTTATTTATGTTCATTAACTGTTCGTTTAACTTTCTTGTTCGTTAGTTCATCATCAGAAAAAAATTCTAGTTAATTCAGTTTAAAAACTAAATCCCATTTTTTTTCATATGTTTAAAATATATCGGTTAAAAATATGGAATAATAAAAGATGTTAGGGTTTTTCTTTACAATAAATATATTTCAAACAAAATAAAAATAAAATTGGCCAAAATTATATTACTCTAAAGTTTTTATAAGATATAATAAAAATTATTCATAATATATAGAGCTGGCCAAAGTTACCTGACTGTAAATCAAAACCATTTTATTACAATTAGGATTTATTTTTAACAACTCAATGAATTTAATGAACATGGAAATATGAAAAAATTTACAACTCACATGTCTGATGTCAGCAACAAGCTGTCACTCAGCCAGAGTCCTTAGCTTTCCTCCAAAAACTTTTATCTTTCCTCATTCACTAAATACCACCTCTAGCTACCTTTAACTCAGAGCAATCAATCAATAAGCAATCATAATGAAAATGAATAACTTCCAGTAGTTGTGGAATATTTAATGTTTATGAAAGTTTCATTTTAGTGTTGGGTGAATTTTGGCTAACCCAGTAGAACTCTTCTGAAACTTCGATAACTTGTAATAGAAATCCTTGACAATATAAAATTACTCTGAAGCTTCTATAACTTTCAATAGAACTTTTTGGCAATATACTTAACTCTGAAGCTTATTTAACTGCCAACAGAACTTTTTGGCAATGTAACATTCCGCAAAGCTTTTATAAGTTACAATAGAACTCTTGGGAAATACAATAATAATTCCTCTGAAGCTTATGTGAGATGCAATGAAACACTTTTGTCCATATAATATTACCCTGAAATATGAATTACAACATATTTTTAGAGCAAATATAATAGTACCCTAAAGTTTAGATAAATTATAAATCAAGTTTTCGAAAATATAAAATATAACTCATTGGCAAAGTATTAGCTGTGTGAGTGTTCTATAAGTTGCAATAAAACTTTTGACAATAGGACATTACTGTGAAGTCACTATAAGATGCAAAGAAACTCCTTGATATGTATGAAACGACTGTGAAGTCACTATAAGATGCAATGAAACTCCTTGATATATATAAAACGAATGTGAAGTTTGTATGAGTTTCATTAAGGTTTTTATTGTATTATATAACAGCTCTCCGTTGTTTATCCTGCGTCCCGTACAGGCTTGCCACATCGAGTTCCAGTAGTTGTACTCTAGACAAGACGCAACAGTAATGTAATATTAATCGACTTGGTCGCTGAGTATAAGTGTCTGTTGCCCAATCTGATGATTGTAACAGTCCGTCTGCCCGAGGCCTTGGCCTCCACTTGCTAAACAGGTACTGCACGACAGGAAGCCAGTAACAGGTCATTTATTTTATAAACAGTCCTATTAAACCAAGCTCCCCATTTTATCTGTTTCTTTTTAGTTTTTTATTTTTTATAACACAAAACATTTTTAAAGCAAATAAAAAAATAATTTATCTATAATATATTTCTATATAGAATCAGTTATAATTAATCCGTGAAACATTAGTTTAACCATTCGTGGATACTTTATAATTGTGACGGTTTAAATCAAGCTCCGAAAGCATAGCATGTTTCATAAGCATACATGAGAAAAAGGTTGTAATAAAACATCGGGTTTGAAAGTTTGATTTGAATCTAGAAGACTGACCGATCCTTCATGTCTTTCTATTCTCACTCCCTCTTCTCTGTCTCTCTCTCTCACGCTCTCTCTCTCACACACACACATACACATATTCTCTATATCTATCTATCCAGGTTAGCTCAATGGTTAACGTACTCGCCTCTGAGCTGGTAGTCCGAGCTTCAATTCCCACCATGCCCTCGATTTATTCACGCGGGAGGTGAATAAATCTGAGTACGTCTTCCCTTGGAGAGGACATAAGCCATCGGTCCCGAGCATGTACGTTGTCAGGTACTCGTTAAAGATTCCTATTCAAAATGTACTTGAGTTAGGCAAAATTTAGAACTGCCAATGTAGAATCTGTAGAATCACTGATCAAACAAAAAGCCGGTAAATGGCTGACATTATCACCTACTAGGGGATCGGTTTGAAAAAAATTTTTTTTTACTTTAGTTTACTTTATATAAGTAAACTAAATTCACAGAAATAAGAAACATAAAAGAAATTACAGAAACTCACTACTATATTTCGATTACTTCGTCATCAGGAAGATAGATGTGAGTCGTCCGAAGACAAGTACCAACTCATTGTTATTTATAATGTTTTATTTTAAAAACGGAAAGTCGATCCAAACTGGAAAAACAAGTAGTTTCCAGCATGCTTGGTCTCCCACTCTCTTTTCTCCTCAAGACGGATTATCCGAAAATTTTAGTTATTAAGTGTGTCTCTTTCTCAGTGTGTTACAATTATTCGTTTTTGAACATATATATATATATATATAATATATATATATATATATACGAATGTCTTCTTTATCTTGACCACATATATTTTACACGATTTTTCTTTTTTATCGAGGTTTGGTCTAGCTTCAAGGTGTTGTATTATTGAAGCTAGACCAAACCTCGATAAAAAAGAAAAATAGTGTTTTATATATAAATATATTTTTTCGTTGGAAATACGATCCGAAACGGACAAATATAGTTTAACCTAGAAAAATTGATTTTCAATGTATTTTTACATGAAATATATATATATATATATATATATATATATATATATATATATATATTATATATATATATATATATATATATATTGTAAAAGTTGGAAGCAGTCCTTCACTTAAACCTATATTGTTAAATAACGCCCCATATTTGGCTTGTATATTCATAGCATATTTGTAGCACAAAAAAAGTCACTAGGCCAGCACACTAGCTGATTTGAACACAAACCGTTATTTAGCTGCTTCCTCACTATAGAAAAATACCAAGGTAATTATGTACATTAAGTAAATAATGGAATATAATTACTTTTCATGTCATTGTAATTAAATTCTGTATTGATGTAGCCCTGAAGATGTCTACAAATATAGACGAAACGTCGGCTTAAAGCTGTTGCATTATTGAAGCTAGACCAAACCTCGATTATTATCCCATTATTCTCATCGTATTGATTCTCAGTATTCTTATTATTACCTGATGATGAATGTGGTACATTCAAAACATGTCGACTAGCATTATTGGTGATAAGCTTTATAGTTTTAATGAAGAGACGAGGAAGAAATTGCCGAAACTTGAGAAATTATGTAAGAAACAGATACAAGCCAAATATGGGGCGTTATTTAACAATATATTATAATAATTGAGTTGTATGCAGACGTTTCTAATTAAATTAAATTTTACATTAAATAAAAAAATTAATTTAAAATCTAGACTTGAAGAGTTAATTTATGTATGGGATTATGAAGCAGGAATCACACAATAAATAATATTATGTAAAACTGACAGCGGGCACGGATAGTCTAGTAGGATATTACAATGCTCTCCACGGCTGTATTTTCCTCTGAGGTTTAATCACTTCTTCAGAATCATTCCTACCACATCTGTAACAATAATTAGTTAATACACGTTTCCAGTATTCAATTCAAATAGAGAGAGGTAATGGAGCGGTTATATTTTTAATTGTGTTTAACAGGATACGCTCTTTTTTTTACCCGACAGTGTTTTTTACTTCAACGATGTTGCAGACAAGGAAAGTGTACCTCATTTGTTAATTAACGACCATTTTACTGATGAGAAATCAACTTTTTTTACATTTATTCTCTATTAGGGTTATTTTATTAGAGTAGAGATAACTAACGAGTCTTTAACATTTTGCAAATACAAGAATAAAGTTTTATATCTTTGTCAGTGAATAGTATAACAAAATTACACATTTTATTTTTCAATGAATTACTATTTCTTTTTATATTTTGCTAAGTTTTCGTTTGTTGCAGTTCCTATGCATTTTAATGCTAATTTAAAAGAAAAAAACCAGGAATGGGTGTTTGATGAATGTTATTTGAAATGTGGGGAGTTGTTTGATGAAAGTTTTGCAAGCATACCCTGGACTGGGTAGTATTGCTGATACACGATGGTGACCTTGACCGAGCAAGTTCAAAGACCTTTGTCAGTCTTCACTGATCTCTCTTATGAGAACTCATTAAGCCATGGTCAGCCTGCAGTACTCCCACCTCCTCAATAACTAGGCTTCTTCAACGTAATTCCTCTCAAATCTACTCAGTTTCAAAGCCAAATTGCTTCCTTGATTCTGACATTAGTTTCATTATCTTACCAACGACTAATTTTTGTCTATAATCAAAGTTAGGAAGGTCTTCAATATCCTTCTTTTGTTATATCTTGATAAGTTAAAATAAACTGTTGATTTCTTCTTTCTTATAATCATTAGGTTTAAACAACAGAGCATTGAAGGCAAATTGCAAGTAACTCAGTAATGGTGTCGGCAAAGTGTTATATTTTATAAAAAAAAAAACTACATCTAAATAAATGTATTGAGAACAGCAAAAGCAAAACTTCATGTAAAAAACTTGTATTCTAAAAAAAATAATAAGTTCCAGACTGTTAAATTAGAGTAAATGAGTTGGCCCTAGGGGTACAGATATATACTGTATACAGGTACAGGTATACTAGGTGTACCTGTATTTACTGTGCAATATAATAACGAACAATTTATTATGGTCAAGTAATTTATTCACTCGGTAGAATGGTATAAATATCTGTTAGGTATAGTGTAGTATAATTACATTGCAGAATACTATAGTTCTATTGTGGTTCACAGTGCAATGATAATGTAGAATAGTAAATTATTAGTAGGTGTATTATAATTATATTCTGACGTGCGTCATTTTACTTAGTGTAGTCTACCTGTACTGCAGTAGAGTATACTACACTTTCATTAGTATAATTATACTGTGATGAAGGACAGTGACGTTATACATTGTCATTCGGTGTACCATAATCATATTGTGTTGTGTGTCATTATACTTTGTGTGCTCTATTCTATAATAGAGGACTATAACTACACTACACCGTAGTATAATTATTGTATAGTGATGCAGTACAATTATACTTTGGTATAACACACTGATACTATGGTATACCATCATACTTTTTTCGGTGTTTAATTATATATAGTGTAGTGGATCTGTACAACTACATACACCTAGAATCTAATGTATTTTCTTCCTTTCCTATCGTTATACTGTTATATAACTGTTAGTTTATACCATTCCAGAACCTAATTATAATATAGCGCAGTATGTATATACCCGACGAAGTATAATAATACTGTCATATAGTACAATTATAATGTGGTGTAGTGTGAATATATCATTGTACAATATATTTATACAATACTGCTTATCTTTAGACTTCCATATAACATAATTATAGTGAAGTATAGTAACACTAATAACAATAACTATAATAATTGTTTTATAATTATTACTTGGTATATACTGTGCCGTTATACTATTGTGTTGGATCAGTATACTGTGGCTTATTATAGTATACTGTTGTATAAAATAATAGTGTATATACATAATAAAATAAAATAATAAATATATAACACTATTTTTCTTTTTTATCGAGGTTTCGTCTAGCTGTTTTCAGGGCAGTACAAAAAAAGTCACTAGGCCAGCACACTAGCTGATTTGAACACAAACCGTTATGTAGCTGCTTCCTCACTATAGAAAAATACCAAGGTAATTATGTACATTAAGTAAATAATGGAATATAATTACTTTTCATGTCATTGTAATTAAATTCTGTATTGATGTAGCCCTGAAGATGTCTACAATTATAGACGAAACGTCGGCTTAAAGCTGTTGCATTATTGAAGCTAGACCAAACCTCGATAAAAAAGAAAAATAGTGTTAAATATATGTGGTCGAGATAAGGAAAACATTCGAATAAATATATATACACTTTTAAATGCTTTCTTATCTCGACTACTTATACTGAATACTATTTTCCTTTATCAAGGTTTGGTCTAGCTTCAAACAAACCTTAAAGGTGTTGTATTGTTTGTAGCTAGTCCAAACCTTGATAAAAAAAAAATGAATAATAGTATAAATACTTTTACGATGAAAAAACGATCAAAACGGACAAATAAAGTTCAATGTAGGTAAAGAAACATAGAGTAATTAAAAAAACACACTTACAGTTTCTAATTTCTGTTCTACCCATCATAAGGAGAGATAAGAGAGGTCTCTAACCACACCGGCAGCACCAGTGTGCGTTTGGATTCTCTCTTACTTCTTCTGATGACGCTTCATAAAAAAATTAGACTGTAGGTGTGTGATTTTAATGTTTGTATGTTTTCTTATCTACATTCAACTTTATATGTGTTTGTGTATATATTATTATGAGAATGTTGTAGCAGTTTATTTATATCGTAACATAGTGTAATTTATATTGGAAATATAATTATTCTGTAGTTTAGTACAATCATACTGTAGTACATTATAATTACACTGCAGTCGTATATTTAGTATTATGATTTAATATTGTTATACTGTATTGAGTATGTAGAAAAATCACAATAATAAACACGTGGTGCAATCAATGAAGTTTAAACTACAATGGAAAAAGGAAAAGAATAGAAGTAAATGCTCTGAGGCCTTTCAATGTATGTCATCACAGAGTAAACAAAGTAAAAACTGAGAAGCTAACATAAAAGTTTTATGTTAACTTCTCAGTTTTTACTCTGTTTGTTCTCTGATGACATCCAGTGAATGGCCTTGGAGAATTTGTTTCTATTGTTTTCCTTTTTTCATTGTGGTTTAAAGTTCATTGTATTGAGTATATTTAAATTTTTTTATTATAAGATTATAATGTGATGAAATATAATTATATTGTGGTGATGTATGTTATGCCGTGGTCTAAAGTAATAATAAGTGAATATAATAACAATATAGTATAAAATATTTTATAATAATACTAGTCACTGGGCTACCCTGGCTCCATGCCATTACTTTATTACTAATGTTTATATTTCGAAAATTTTAAATAAAAAGTAATTTTTTTTTGTTATATTTATATACAATATATTTGCAGTACTGTCATCGGCAAGCACGCAAGCCATTGGCTAGTTTAATTCAAATTTTTGGAATTAAATAATAATTGTCTTTTATTTAACATTATTCAGGTAATAAATAAAATATATTATAATTTCAGGTCTCTATCTCCACGGAAAATGGATGAACAAACAAACTGATTAACTTTATGTTTATAGATAATAATACTAATAATAAGGGCAATGATACAAGCGAAGGCTTCTCGGTCCTGTACGACTGCTGGCATAGAAAGCCGCAAGTGCAGGAGGTCCGGTTGTTGGACGCAAAGCAGAGGTGCCCGTCCTTGGATCCTTCTGCCGGTCACCGTTTGACGTCACACCGGCCAGGGGGTGCCTGGTGGGGAATTGGCTGGGTTCACACCCCGGCTCTTACCAGCCAAGGTCTTTCGATGGAACCAAAACATCCCCAAGGTAACCAAGCGATAATGAACTCTCCGCATACTATTATCAAATCACCAATGATTCTCATAATAAGATTTATTTTAAATTAAAAAAAAAAAGGAATACTTAACTCAATTTTGTATCAGATAACAAAAAATAGAAAAGGTATAATAGTTTAATTAAAAAATTAGTCACTTAAATCTTTCATAATTTCAAATGTTTATTTATTTGACTTATATATTGAGCATATGCATACATCTGCATTCCATAGACATATAAATAAGTATACGAGGTGTATAAATAAAGTAGTGAGACTGGCAACGTCGCTTTCGATCTGGCAACGCTGGAGACGCGTGGCCTTGAGTAGCGTCAGGTGCACGTGTGATGCGCCTCCAGTATGAATCTGAACTCGCCACAGTCATTTGTTTGTCCGTAGCATTGGTTTTCGTGAAATGGTTTTTTCTTGAGCGTTTTAAAAATGAGTGACCTCAAAGTTGAGCAGCGGTGTGCAATCAAATTTTGCTTCAGACTTGGACATAATGCAACCGAAACTTTTGAAAAACTTCAGGAGGCCTATGGAGAACGTGTTTTATCAAGGGCACAGGTTTTTCGGTGGTTTAAGGAATTTTCAGAAGGAAGAGAGTCGATTAAAGATGAACCACGAAGCGGAAGGCCTTCAAGTGCAAACACCGATGAAAATGTCAACAGAGTACGGAACCTTGTGCGTTCAGATCGACGCTTGACAGTCAGAATGATCGGGGTCCTTGAAAGACTTCGAAAAAGAGTCCTTCGTGTGCGGCCAAACATCAAAGACAAGTGGGTGTTGCATCACGACAACGCGCCCTGTCACACTGCCATCTCAATAAACGAGTTTTTGGCCAGTAAAAACATTCCTGTTGCTCCTCAGCCTCCTTATTCACCAGACTTGAGTCTTTATCACTTTTTCCTCTTCCCGAGATTGAAAAATCACCTCAAGGGAACTCATTTCGGGACACTACAAAACATACAAACTGCTGTAACCGACCAGCTGAAGGCCATTCCAGAATCCGAGTTCCAGCAATGCTACAATGATTGGAAGGACCGTCTCCAGCGCTGTGTGGCTTCCGAAGGGAACTATTTTGAAGGTGACAATATCACATTGTAATTATATTTGAATAGAAAATTTAAAAAAAATCAGTCTCACTACTTTATTTACACACCTCGTATGATTTTCTTCTAAACAATTTTCCTTAAGCTCACCGTAGTGTTGGCATTCACTATCTTTTGACTGATATCATCAGACACTCGGTCTCTTGGATTCATCATCACGTTTTTTTTTGTATTATGAAAACGTGATGATAAATCCAATACAATGAAAATTTTATTTTGAAATTCATGAATTATGTAAGCATCATTGGTATAAGTTATCTACTAACCCTCCCTATGTGTAATCTACAATCCTTTTCACGGATCATTAATTTAAAATCATTTATTTTAAAACTAAGTAAAATAACACCAGTTTATGGTTTTTTCTTAGAATCTTTAATTCTTCTTTACACTTCCACACAAAACATAATTAATTCCAATACCTTTAACATTGCTCACATTTTTTTTAAAGATAAAAATAGGAATTTCATTATAATTAACTCATAGTATACATTTAGTATGGGTCATGATTTAATAGGGTAACCAGTTTATGACTCGTGAAAGTCAAATGAAAACTCTATTAGTTTGTTAGAAGTTGATAAAACATTCCAAATGGTATATTTGATCAAGAAAATCGTATACATATATTAAAACTTGATGGAATAGTATAGTCGTATATTTGAATCGAAACGTATTAGTATATACATATGGAATGAATGTTTGGCATTAGATCACATATTTTAACAAACATACAGTTAGATTAACCACTCTGGCCCTCGATCTATATAGGCAGGAGAGGAATAAAAACTGAGCAAATCATCTCCAGGAGAAAACGTTAAGCCTGTACCTTATCAAGTTCTCATCAAAGACGCCAACACTAAATACACTTGAGTTAAGCAAAATTTAGTACCTGCCTAAATTTATGAATTTTCACTTGTAATATCACAAAAGTTAATCTTTGGCCTATGTGTAGTCTCTTGAGGGAATGTCGCTGCATCCTAACCTAACCTAGATCTTATATTCGAATGAAAACTTCAATGATAGACCATATATTAGTATAAAACCTTTATAATGCTCACATATTAGTTAGTTAGATCACATATTAGAACAAAAATGTTGTTTTTGTCATATATTCGAAGGAAATCTTGATATTAGGTCTCATATTGAAATAAAACTTGACATTAGGTCTCATATTGGAAGGAAATCTTGACATTAGGTCTCTTATTGAAATGAAAACTTGACATTAGGTCTCATATTGAAATGAAAACTTGACATTAGGTCTCATATTGAAATGAAAACTTGATATTAGGTCTCATATTGAAATGAAAACTTGACATTAGGTCCCATATTGAAATGAAAACTTGACATTAGGTCCCATATTGAAATGAAAACTTGACATTGGTTATCAAATTCAAATGAAAACTGGACATTAGGTCTCATATTGAAATGAAAACTTGACATTAGGTCCCATATTGAAATGAAAACTTGACATTGGTTATCAAATTCAAATGAAAACTGGACATTAGGTCTCATATTGAAATGAAAACTTGATATTAGGTCTCATATTGAAATGAAAACTTGACATTAGGTCCCATATTGAAATGAAAACTTGACATTAGGTCCCATATTGAAATGAAAACTTGACATTGGTTATCAAATTCAAATGAAAACTGGACATTAGGTCTCATATTGAAATGAAAACTAGACACTAGGTCTCATATTGAAATGAAAACTTGACATTAGGTCCCATATTGAAATGAAAACTTGACATTGGTTATCAAATTCAAATGAAAACTGGACATTAGGTCTCATATTGAAATGAAAACTAGACACTAGGTCTCATATTGAAATGAAAACTTGACATTAGGTCCCATATTGAAATGAAAACTTGACAATTGGTTATCTTGACTTGACATTGGTTATCAAATTCAAATGAAAACTGGACATTAGGTCTCATATTGAAATGAAAACTTGTTAATAGATCTCATATTGAAATGAAAACTTGATAGTAGGTCTCATATTGAAATAAAACCCTGTCGTTTGATCGCTTAATTTTACGAAAACGTCATGATAAAACCAATCCAATAGAATGAACATTTTATTTTGAAAGGTATGATTACATAAGTATAATTGGTATAAGTAATTAGTATAACATAAGTTATTTACTAACCCTTCCAATCTCTAACTACTGACGTAAATCTCTTGAGGAAGCTAAATGCTGGAAACGCGTTTAATTTAATAAAAAAAAAAATTATTTGTTGAGACATTAATTTATAGCTTTCTAAATATGTCTCTAATTAATAAAATAAATGATTATTTAACAATAGAAGAAAAATAAAAGAAAAAAAATGATAACTTTTCTTATGGTGTATTATGTTTTACTTATCATCATATTTTATATGTTGGGAATAACTCGTTTATCGCTGGTATTTAGTGAACATATCAAACTCAATGCACCTATACAGGCCCTTATGATCCCTTCAAAGGAACTAAAGTTAACATGAAATGGTCTTCCTACAATAGTTAACTTCAAATAAATTTGGTTTGTTAATTTTTGGAAGTAGATCACATACATGTTTGAAATAAAGTAGTAATTGTGTTTGGTTATTGAGAGGTTATAGTCTTATTGTTTAAATTTTTGAAATAAATTCAGAGTTTGGTTACAATCCGGGATTACTAGTAAATATTAAGAATATGGTGTCTCTTTATTGAAATATGATTACAGGATTTGCTAGGAGAACCAACAATGCAATACCTTTTGGTAGAATGAACAGAGTGAAATAATTACAGAAAATACCTACTAATGTCTGAACAGTATACACGGAAACAATTAGAAGAGGTTTAAACACATGACTGGAGTTGCTCAATAGTAGAAACCCGTTATCAAGGGTATGTAATATGCAGTTTTAGCTCCGGTAGAAAATGATCCAGGTGAAGGATTTTGCTGAGTACAACTTGGATTGTTTATTGGTCTTGTTGTGAGTAAACTATCGTAAACAACAAATACAATTAACAGAGTCTGTTATGCTAAACTTATTTAAAACTATGAATCTATTGAATGAACAGGATGTCGATAAATCTGGCTGCATAAGCGGCTTGAGGATTTTATTTATTAATATCACGCTTTCTCTTTGGAATAAAGATGGCATTGTTTAAAGAAAAAAGAATAAAAAATCGTACTCTTAAGTGTGGGTGGAAGAATGGTCTCATCGTAAAACTGCAGAAAAATGTAACCTTCGACACTCTTATCGACCAGCTATTTGTTTTACTGTCTTTGGCTTTAGAAATCTGAAGCGGTAATAAAGCAAATAAGTTACCATTTAAATATCAAAGATAACATTCTTCCACAATTTTGCCATGAGACCATCCTTAAAGGCCATTCAAGAGTGCGATGTCAATTGATTCTTCTTTAGACAGTATCAACTTCCTTATAAGGAGAAAAACTAAGATACATAAAATAGTAAAACTTGTATTACTCTCTGAAAGTATCCCACTTTCTCAGGAGTATATTATTAACTAGATGTTAGTCATGGTTTGAAGTTCATATGAAAAGGCATATGAACTTTAGTGACTTCATTGTAAGATTAGCCCAAAAAGCCTATTCTAAGACCACAAATGGCGTTAGTGGTAATTAGATTTAGGTTTCATCTGATCTCAGGCCTTACTCTTTCTTCCCACTTCTCTCTCTCTCTCTCTCTTCTCTCTCTCTCTTTCTCTATATCTGTCCCTATCTCTCTCTTTCTTAAAGAGAGAAAGTGAGAATCAATGTAAGGGCAAAGGTAAAACAAGAGAAAAAAAATTGGAAAGTTAATAAGAGAGACTAGAGTCATAAGAGGGAGAAATAGTGAAACATTAAGAATTTTGAAACCACAGACTTTTTTTAATTAAAAAATTTAAACCACTAACTTTTTTGCCGGCTTATTACCCATCCCTTTTATATAACTGAGATAAACATACTTTTATGTATGTTTATCTACCACAGATGTAGAGTCTTTAACAGAAAATAGGTATAGAGATGGCACATTTACTGAAACAACTACAATTCTATATTGATAAAAGTATTCATCGTGAAATAGAAACAAAATTTATCGATACGATAAATATATAGATACATTCCTATAGTTATAAACAAAGGCAAAGTTAGAGAGAATCATGAGTGAAAAGATAGAGAAAGAATGAAACAATTCATTATTTTTGATAAGATATAGGTGTAAATTCAACATTCAAGGTAAGTACTTCCCATTTAAGTTGTACTGGAAGTAGTGTCAAGCATTCTAAAGAAGATTTATGTTATACAAAGGTTGAACAAGTGTTGTCACGTCTGAACTGGTTTCATTACATGTGCCTCGTGTTTCTCTGGAATCTTCTTCCTCACAATGATCTCTTCCAATCATTGATTTCCTAAAAAAAAACCTCTTCACTATTCCTAGTGCTGCTCAGTCTACAGTAGAATCTAATTGCATATTATAATGTCTATTATCCAAGTACATTCAACACATGACCTCGGGACTCCCTTACCAGCTTCACGGAAGTCTTACCTAAACACTATTCTTAACCGAGAATTTGCGTCTATAAAGTAAACTAATTGAGCAATAATCGAGCAATAAAAGCGATTTCCTTAAACCAATTACTGATTTTTTACATTGATAAAGAAAGAGATGAATATAACTTTTCTATAATTGTTGTATAAGGTTATTGAGGTTATGAGATTAGGAGGTGATATTTTAATATGTAACACAAATAGATTGAAGGAACAATAATGATGACGGGGTCATTAGTAGCCAGTATTTCTTCAAATAGATATAGCAATCAGAAAGTTATACAGAATTAAATTATGGCTATTATCACCTCAATAACTTCATACAAATGAAATCATAATTATGTAAACCAGTAACCTTCTCATTGGTTACAAACATTCAATATCTTCAAATATAACTCTTGAAAATGTTGAAGGTCCGACACTGGTCAAGCACAATTGACAGTGTGCAAAGAAAAAAAGCTTTAAATAAGTATGATTAACCGGTGGACGATCACAGAAATATACAAGGTTAGGCTTTTTTAACTAATTAAGATAATATTGAGA
This sequence comes from Hermatobates lingyangjiaoensis, assembly GCA_026182355.1. Lineage (NCBI taxonomy): Eukaryota > Metazoa > Arthropoda > Insecta > Hemiptera > Hermatobatidae > Hermatobates > Hermatobates lingyangjiaoensis. Next base: position 600,579 of record JAPFBL010001929.1, read on the forward strand.
AATGTTTTACAAGACAAGAACATCTTCTTCGGTTAACTCTTTCGATGGACTGACCAGTTTCATGCTATGCTGCTTGGAGTAACCATGTCCGGACTTACTAAAGTTTCCTCTCGAGTGTCAACTTGTAAAACTATGAAATGAAAGAGGTATCGAGGGCGATATCCTCTTGGATACCACTGTCTGTGGTGTGGTATGATATATGATATAACTGTGATGTTAATATAATATATGAACTATCTTCAAGGTACGTGATAAGGAAATTCATATTATGCAGAGAGATTTACAGTTTCTGGTCATGATACGAAAATGGTTTTGCTGATATTATGGAGGTGGTTCTAGATGTACTAAGGATCTCTGGCTATCCTAAAGGTACATGATAGAAAAACTGTTATGCTGATATTATTCAGGTTAACAATCTGTCTGTATAGACATTCCTGCTCCGGAGTAGGTTTGGTTAGGCTGCAGTGGTAGTCCCACAAGGGAACACACGTAGGCTGAATGAAGATTTATTCTACTTTGGGAGTCCTTCAGAAGTGTATTTGGAGTAGGAATTTTTAATGAGTACCTGACATCGTACATGATGCCAGTACCTGACATCGTACATGCTTGGGACAAAAGGTTTAACATCCTCTCTGAGAGACGACATCCTTAGATTTATTCACCTCCCACGTGAATAAATTAAGAGCCAGACTGGGTATTGAGCGGATCTATCAGTTCAGAGGCAAGCACGTTGTCACTGGGCTAACCTGTCCTCTCTACTCCGGAGTAACAGTCTATAAGATATGACTAAGAGCATGGACTCATAAAGAAGTCTCAAGCCAAAAGGCCCTACTAGGTCAATCTGCATATCAGAAGCGTGGAGACTGAAAACAAACAGTACAAAACCCAGTTGTTATTAACAACTTCAACCCAACAACTTCTAAACCAGTAGACTAAAAAGAACAGAATAAAATGTACCCTAATAACTTATTTTCGCCCCAGAACGGACGAAAATCAACTTTTTATTACTAATTAATTAATGAGAGTTTAAATTGAACCTGAAGAACTGAATAAGTCTTGTTAAACTTTAATTTTGTATATATATACTTTGGTCAACAAATAAAAACTTTGGTCAACAAATAAAAACTTTGGTCAACTAATCTATCTTGTACCACAAAAATAGAGAAAGTGTATTAGAGAAATCGAGAGATTCGGTAGAAAAGTTGTGAAATTAAAAATAGGCATACAATTTAACAAGATATATATATATAGTTCAATATAGACAAAGAAACAGAGAAATCAAAAGAACACACTTACAGTCTCTAATTTTCGGTTTGAACCGTCTTCAGGAGAGATAAGAGAGGGAAACCAAGTGCACTGGTTCAGAGACGGTTGGAGACCAACAGTGTTGCCGCATGCGCGCCCGGTCACAGAAAATAAGGTAGACAGGAATCAATTTATAATTACATGAAATTAGTGGAATATGAAAACAATAAATAAATAAAAGAAAAAATTGAAAAAATTAAGGGAAATTGATACATATTAACGAACAATTAATTAATTAATGAGAGTTTAATTTGAACCTGAAGAACTGAATGAGTCTTGTTAAACTTTAATTTTGTGTATATATATATATATATATATATATATATATAATATATATATATATATGTTTTGTTGAACGACCTTTGTACTGTGGCATGAATCATGGTCAAGGAGACCGAAACATGTCAGTTATGAAAAATAAATCATTTGGAGAACTAGTGTATTTAATACCAGAAAGATTTAAATCAAAGGTGAGAAAACTTGAAAGATCGACTATGAAATTGATTCATGCCACAGTACAAAGGTCGTTTCAACAAAACATGCATAAAAGAAGGATTGCTCCCTAAATTTACAAATATATATATATATAATATATATATATATATATATATATATATATATATATAGGTACTGTTTGTTGTTATTAATGTTCTATGCCTAATTTCTTGTTTCCTTTCTGTGTTCTATTACTAATTCCACTTCTCACACTTAATCAGACGGCAAGGCGCCGAAATTATCAAGATTCGTGAGTGTTAGTCCTTTTTCTTGTGTTCTCTAGCTGTAACTTTAATTATATATATATATATATATAATATATATATATATATAATAAATAATATATAACAATTAAAATAAGCAGTGACACCGCCATTACGGTCAAAATAGTGAAAAGTGAATCTTTGTTGTGTTTCAGTTTATGTGTCACTGCTTATTTTAATTGTTATTTGTCCTGCCGGACCGTTTTTCGTTTATCATGGTATATACTCGTATATACTTTGGTCAACAAATAAAAACTTTGGTCAACTAAGTATAGTAAGTGTGTTCTTTTGATTTTTCTATGTTTCTTTGTCTATATTGAACTATATTTGTCCGTTTTGGATCGTATTTCCAACGAAAAAGTGTATATAAATATATATATATATATAAACATGGAAAGAGAGATAAATTAGAAATATACTATTACAGTCTCTATTTTTTCCTTTAAACTTTATGGATAAAAGTAGTGTTAGACATTTTTTAAACTTACCAATTAAAGTTGAGTTGAGAAGGAATATTAATAAAATATATATTATATAGCAATGAGCCAGGTGACCACAGTTTGAACTTAAAGTTATCCAATATCCTCACAACTTAATTTTGAATCCATGAAATTCAAAAAGAAAACAAATAAAATACTAAACAGAACATTTCAAGATTTTAGAACGACCAGACAAGTGAGATTAAATGGGTTGCAATATTGATATAATGTAATATAAAATAGCTCTTCCTTGATAGAATATTATCTGAATCGGTCAGTGCTTTCTACACGAAGAAGTTCGCAAATCCAGTATTTTATTAAAATTTGTAAAACTTGACAATTTCCTTACAACCTGACAGCATAAACAAATTATCGAAAATGAGAAATCAGGAGGTACATAACGAAAAAATTTGTCATAAATCTCAATTATTTTTTAATGAAAATTGAAATTTATTCATACCAATATACCAATGTAAAAAAAGATATCAAAATGGGTTCAAATGACCTTAAAATGTGTAATTTTTTTCTGTACTTAACTTGGGGCAACAATAGAAATATCAAGGTAATTCCATTATAAATATTACACGTGGAATACGAATGTTTAGAAAAGAATAGCTTAAAAAAGTAGATAGAATTATTTACTACTTATGCAGAACATTTTTCCCATTGTCATCATAAAAAAAGTGGTAAAAAGGTTCTACGTCATAGTTTAATTGGCTTGCTCCTTGCATAGAAAAGTGGTAAATGATTTCATAACCCTATATATTATATATATATATATATATACTATATGTACTTCATATGTATCAATGGTAAATTTAAATGATGAAACATGAATTGTTGAAGCCGTGCTAGTACCTAATGCAAGGTCCGAGTAGCTTTTTCAAGACAAAAAGCACCTTTATATGTACGTACACCAAATTTAGGTTCGACAAGTCTTTACGAGTAGCTTCAATAAGGCAATAAACGGCTTTTATAGGCATTGGTGTTCACATTAGGTTTCTAACTTTGTTTGACTGGCTGCAAGGTTCCAAAGTAAAGATATCTCAAAAGCTTCATCAAATAAAGGGAATTCTAAGTTGTGACCGAAAGAAAAAAAAGGAACCACCATGGTGAAATAATACAAAGTTAATTCTAAATCCAGATAAGCTGCTGAAACAATTTTATATATTTAAATATCGTAATATTTAAATTCATTTCAAGTAATATGTAAATCAGACTGCACTGTTAAATAGCAGAATAATTAATTAGCTAACTGCTTTGCAAGTGAAATTCAAACAATGACCTTATGTTTTCCACCCATTAAAGTGCATTGAATGGCAAAACGTCTATTATTCTCAACATAGTCCGTAAAACCATTTAAACACACCATTTTTTAAAGTTTATATTTTTCCTGCGTAAAACTTGCTGTTTAAACTATTTGTGATGCATCTTTTTGATAACTTTGTTGTTGACTAACTGTTTGCCAATAGAAATATCTTTCAGTGGATCAATGAAATGGAAAATCAAAGCACGCTTTGTGATGCAGACCTGGTAACACTGGTTAGCCCAGCTTCTCGAGCGTTCCGCCTGCCCTGAGGTTATATCCTCAGGTGTGCGAAGTTATAAAAGATAATCATAAGTTATATTATTTGACAAATATAATATCGTTTAACTGACTATGCTATGTTAGGTTAGGTTTCAGTGACAGTCCCACACACAGGACGAACATTAAACCTTTGTAATAACAAACAATGAATATTCAACCTACATTGGGATCCCAAATTTTGCCTAACTCAAGTGTATTTAGAGTAGGAATTTTTAGCGAGTTGCCAACATCGTAGAGGCTTGAGTCAGGTGGTTTAACGTCCTCTCCAATGGGGTGACTTAAAAGTTCCACCCCTGGATAAGCTTCTTTCTATACAAAGAAGTCCATATGAGAAGTACTTTATTAAGATCTATAAAACTTAACAATTTACACAGTTTTGAACATCTCCAAGATGAGTAAATCCTCTCAGATTGATTCACTTCCCACCAAATCGAGGGATAACATTGGTATTAACCAGTCCAGAGGTGAGCACGTAAGCCACTCAGCTACTCTGGCTCCTTTGATGATGCTAAAGAACTTGCATCAAGGTACTTCATCGTACTTTATGTTGAAACGGGTACTAATATTACCTTTGCCTCTTGCACCATCTCGTGGCGTGGCATTTGGTCCAAACGTTTTACTTTGAATATAGTTTCCGGAGTCCATTCTTCTGTATTTCCGGAAACTATAAATTTCAAATTTATAACTTATAAATACTTATAATACTTATAACTATAATTTAAGTTATATAATAACTTAACTTAATAATTATATAATAACTTCAGTTGTAATATTATAACTATAATTAAGTAATTTATAGTTATAACTATTATAACATTTTCATCATCCTAAAATATTTATAATAATATCAAAAAATGGTGAAAATTGTATAATCTTAAAATATTGGAAAAAGAAGCATGCTATTAAATGGCCATCTATCAATTTTAGGTTTAAGTAATGAGTCAAAACGATACATAATTAAATAATTTTTTTCTTAATATTCGTGAAGTGCCAGGAATGAAATAATTTGTTCATTTAGTAATACGATTATTTATACTAATGTTGAGCTAAACACTTTGCACACCATGTTGTTAAATTTTTAGTTATCATAGGGTAAGACTATTTATTTTACTGTTTAAACTATTTGTATTCTTGATAACTTTGTAATCAACTAAATGTTTACCAAAAAAAATCAATATTTCTGTGTGGACGAAAGAAATGAAAATTAAACTGACTTTGGTCTGTATTGGGGCCAGGTTAGCTCAGTGGTTAACGTACTCGCCTCTGAACTGATAGGACCGGGGTTCGATTCCCACCTGGCTCTCGATTTATTCACGCGGAGGTGAATAAATCTGAGCATGTCGTCCCTCGGAGGACGTTAAACCGTCGGTCCCGAGCCTGTATGATGTCAGATACTCGTAAAAGATCTCTACTCTGAATATACTTGAGTTAGGCAAAATTTAGGACTCCCACTGTAGAATCAATCTTCATTGTGTGGTATCACAAAGGGCCAATGCTCGGCCCACGTGTGTTCCCTTGTGGGACCGCCACTGCAACCTAACCTAACCTTGGTTTGTATTACAGACCACTGGTTAACGCCGCACGTCATTCGTTCCACCTGTTCTCTGACTACTTCAGATTTGTATCTTAATGTCAATATATTTACATATAATACTACTTTTTTACAATATCTTATACTTTTTTCTTTTTTTTTTAGTTTTTGAAAGCTTAAAAAGTAGTCTGACTTATGAGAAACAATTAAGATTAAATTTATTGTTTCATGTGGATAATGCAGCACTTCCGGAGACTAATCAGGTAGAGATTGATTTGTATACACAAGGTAAGCATACATGTGGTGTTATTATTATTTCTTTCAGTATTTTAGCTTTACTATTAATCAAATATAACAATAATGTTAAAATTTATTTTTGACCAGTTCACGAGATTAGTTTGAATTTATTTCTGATATATTAACCCTTTCGCAGTCTCGCGTATCATGTGTGATACACTGACATGAATGATCAGATGTTTTGTACACATCCTATATGATACACAGTCTGTTTCACTTTCAATGTAAATAAGGTTGTGAAATTTCTTCGTTGGGATTAATTTAATTGTCTCAAACATTTTAGGAGAACACCACGTTACTACAATTATCAGTAGCCTGTAGCATCATATATGATTCATAAGATGCCCGAGTGTAAATATTTCATTCTTATTTTTTAGGAAAAATAAAGTATGAAAAGCCAAAAATAAACAGATTTGTAAATCCATTTAATAAGAATAATGTCCTTTCAGTTGTACATTACAACATAAACTTAACTTACTTCCATATTCAAAATCAAGATGGTCAAAGTTTTACAAATAAAAGAAATGATAACTATATAGACATAATTTCCCTTGGAAAACCATATCCCTATTTTTGTTGATGTTTGACATTGAACATTTCTTGCACTGAAGAAATTCAGTAGCTACTTGCTTGACTTTTTTTTTTCCTTTTTTTTTTTTGAAGCAATATCACGATATCATGAATACTAATTTTATTTGTCATGAAGTAAAATTAAGGCTAATATGTATAAAGCATATGGTGTTAGAATTCTAAAGTCCCTTAGACTGCAAAAGGGCTAAAGTCAGTATCACGATGTTCGTGTGACAGTTTGTTATCCTATACAAAATTTTGTATTCACTCTACAAATCTTTTTATCCCACAAGTCTTATTGACATTTCCACAAGTATATTTTCTGTTCATACTATAACATGGAAAAAAAATCATTTTTGTTATTTCAGAAACTCATAAATTTTATTTTGTATATGCTTTCTGTGAAAAGACTGGGATGAAAACGTCATGAATTCCTTATTACAGATGAACGTTTGTGCAATACTAAAAATTGCAAACAAAAATTTTTGTTCCACCAGTCCTACGTGTTGATTCCTGCAAAACTATCAGTCTAACCTGCTTTGACCCAAAAAAGATTATAATCCATGTGTTTAAACTATGTTAATTAGAATAAGAATTCAAACTGCATGTAATCTATTAAAGTAAATTATCAGTATATTATAACTGTTTAGTACATTTACTAAACAGTTATAATAAACTGTTATCTTAGTAAACAAATAATACAAAATTGCATATTTTAAAACAGTACCATATAAATCTGAAGAAAAATTTTTCAAAAAGAAAGAAACGACAATTTTATACCCCCAAGATTGCAAAATATAATTGTAATTATTATATTCACTGTGTTGAACTAGGTCGATAAAAATAACTATTTCTTTTAAATATAAATCACGAAAAATTGTTCAAAAGGCTGTCTTTATTTGTTTTTTACTAAAAGATAGATCTTTTAAAAGTAACATTTCGAAACTTATACACAAAGTTTTAATAATATCAAGAAAATATCAATGATTAAAAATTTAAATTATATAAATAATTTAATTTAATCTGACGTGTTCAGTCTCCGCTCTACTTTCCTGCGGGAACTCTTCACCTCCTGATGATGACGATGGTCAAAATGTAGAAGTGAGTTATTCCTTTGTCTATCTGTGTGCTACTATCTTTTTAAATTAATTAAAAATGTATTCACATTTAATCAATCATTAAAAATTATAATTTGTATGTTCTTTTTCTACCGTTCACACTTACGCTTTTCTGATTCACAAAAAAAATTTTTTTGTTATATCAGAAAGTCTAAATTTTATTTTGTATATTCCTTCTGTGAAAAAACTGGGATGAAAACGTCATGAATTCCTTATTAGAGATGAAGGGTTGTACAATACTAAAAATTGGAGGTCGGGATGTGTGGCTCATTTATTCTTGGCACAAATATTAGAATGCAAAAAGTTGCATTACTGGGTTAAATCTCCATTTGAATTTCTGAAGCTTGACTTACTGAAGTTGAGTTAGTATTTTTTAGAAAAAAGATGTTTCATAAGATTTTTAATATTGAGATTTGGGACTGATGTTTTCACGATATGAATACAAATTTAATGCTAATTGAAAAAAAAATACTTGCAAAGCTGAATGACAATGTAAATAATAAACAATTTATTCCTTGGAAGTTTCTCTTAGTCATAGCTTAAGTAGAAAGAGTATGTAGACATTTGTGTTTCTCGAAAAAAATTACATATGCAAATACTTTAAACTTTTGCAAAGACACTGTATAATTTTTTCTAAAGAAAACAAAAATATACCTACATAAACAGACATTGATTTCTATGTAGAATCAGCATAAGTATATCTCTAATCATTTGATAACTACAATAGAGTAGGTGCAAAAAAGGAAACTGTTATAATAACTGCACAATATGCATTCATTAAACAATTAAATGCGAAAAGAGGAATTAAAATAATTATATTCCCATACAACAATCAAAGGAAGTAGTAATTTTCACCTGCAAATAACAGGCAACGACTTCAACTTGCAACTTGATCATAATTAATAATCTAGAACTTGGAGGTACCTATTAGTAACACATTACAATTGAAGCAAAGAAACAATTTAAGGGACAATGGAATCTCTGATATCTTTTCCGATTATAAGCCAGTTGAATTTTGTATTTTCACGTGTGTAGATTTAGTTACTAATTGGAAACATTTTGAAAGATGAAGGATTTTTTCTTCTGCTGCGTCACAAGGAAGTTTTTTTTTTTTTAATCCAAGGTTTACAAGGTTAATTGAGTTTAGACGGAGAATAGACAAAAGTAACATCATCCGGAGACATGTTTGAAAAAAACGTTTGTGCTCATCCTATTTGATAATCGTTGTAAAAGATTATAATAGGCTTGTTTGTTTTAATTACCAAGGAAATGAGATTAGGAAAGGAAGGACCAGGAAGTCGACGGTGGGTGTGTGTGACCTTCGACGTAATGACCCCTAAAACTCTTCAAAAGTAAATTGACTTTTCATTCCTTCACCAAACCTAGCATCCATCAATTTATTAACTTTTCTTAAAAAGCTTATTACAAAATTAAAAACAGATTATTGTAATTCTACAGTAAATACGTTTCCATATTTTAACTGTAACCTTAAAAGTAAATGCAATTATCGTAAAACTCCTTGAAATTAATATATTTGTTTCTTGCCATATATATTTTTTTCTCTCCAAAGCAATACCAGTAGCGTTGCAAGGGGGGGGGGGGGGGATTTCGAGTGGATAAAAATAAAAAGTACAAAAAAATTAAAATAATAAAAAGCTATAAAACAGTTAGAAATTTTATACCAAAATGAGTTTTTAAGGTCATAAATGTTTTATGTTTTATTTGTGTATTATTTTTTTAAACGAATTTTGAACTTTAATATTTTCAAATTAATAATAAATTTATTTTAAATTTTTCAAAACTAGTATTTTAATGGGGTTGAAAATGTATGATATTTATTTGCGTAACCAGTTAATTTAACATTTTTTTTCCTAAAAAAATGTTTGTTTTTCTTTGTTGACGACTATATATATATAACATTTTATACATACTTATAATATAATATTTGATACTTTAACCCTACTGTTATATTATTGTTATTAGATCTTAAACTTAGAGGTAACATAGTGTAACATAGAGGAACTGTTTGGGAAGAATTATGCATGACGGGAAAGTCACTTTTTTGCCAAAAAACCGTTTTTAGAAAACATTTTATTCTTCTAAACTGCTATTTCTAGAGTTTTAAAATTTTGGCATTATCTTTGAGGTTACAAACTCAATAAACTAAAAATATATTCCAATTTTTAAAACAATGGAAAAATATTTTTTTTACTTAAATGTAAAAATTTTGACTTATAATTCAATCTCAAAGCTTATGAGAGCAATACAAGCCATACTGTTTGACGGATCAAAATGAAACTGTATCTAAAAATAGAACATTATATGGAGAATGAGTTGAGATAATTTTTTTTCAAAATTACATTCACCAAAGGGGCATAAAAGTACGATTTCTGTTTTCAGAAAATGTTTTTTGACGATAAACGGCTCATTATTTTTTCATATTATAATATCATTTGATAGACAGAGGTGACAACTGATATATCACACTTTTCGTTCCTTATATTTCGTTTTTTATTATTTTTTCTTTTATAAGATATTTTTCTTTACTTATCTATATTTATTTATTGTTGTTCTTTATTTTTTATCCCTCCCTCAAATCAAATTTTCATTTTCGAAACAGTAATATTTTTTAGCCTGAAATATTAACTTACTAGACTACCCGTGACCCCATTTGTCATTCAGAATTATAACAATAGTTATTGAAAATAATTCACTGTACATTATTGACAGGGATAATTTTAATTGTTGTTTCTTGCTATAAAGGCACGGAAACAGATTCTTATATGGCCCAAGGTTTTGTTCAGAGTTCTTAACACGGTTCATGCTATATACACAGAAAGTATATTTAGCAAAATAAAATCATTTAATAGTAAAAAAAATCATTTATTTTAATATTTACCCATCCATAAAATAAAATTAATGAAAAAAATGCGTCTTATAATATTACCTCAGAACATTCGCATTTTATCTGATAGTTGTGTTCACGTTTTTTTCTAAAATTATTAATTAATTAACCTTTAATGTAGTAGTTTATTATATATTTGTTACATTTATTTATAATAAATTTGCTGTAATGTCATCAGCGAGCACGCAAGCATCTGGGGTACTCTGGCTCCATGCCTTTATTTATTACCAGTGTTCATATTTTGCAAATTTTAAATTAATTTTTTTTTTGTACATTTATATGTAAAACATTTTCACTACTGTCAACGGCGAGCATGCAAGCCAGTGACTGACCTGAATTCTATGCTTTTAATTCATTACTATTGTCTATATTCTATATTATTCAAATATTAAATTCAAAAATTTTTTTTGTTACATTTATCTTTAATATAATTGTGCTACTGTCATCGGCGAACACGCAAGCCAGTGTGCTACCCTGGTCCTATGCCTTTAGTTTATTACCAGTGTTTAAATTACGCAAATATTAAATTGAAAAAAAAAATTGTTTTGTTACATTTATATATAATACATTTGCACTACTGTCATAGGCGAGCACGCAAGACACTTGCTACCCTGACTCCAAATTTGGAAATATAGTGATAATTTTCTATTATTTAACATTTTTCGTGTAATAAATACTATACATTTAATTTCAGGTCTTTATCTCCACGGAAATGGATGAACAAACAAACAAAGAAACTCACGAACTTTATATATAGAGATTTAAACAAATAAAAACTATGAGTTATCATATTAGAGTGGGAGAATTATAAAGACATAATTTAAACTTGGGTAAATATACTTTAAATATTTTTTTAAAATCATTAAATTACAAGTTTATATTTAAAACTTAAAAGGTCAGCTAAAATAAAATCAAATAATTATTGATTGTAAGTTATTCTGAGAAATTGTAATATTTGTCGTTTTACAATAAACTGTTTCCATGATAATTGACAAACATAGACATAAATTTGATTATGCAATATCAATGAAATGGAAAAATTTATTTCAATATGCTAGTATTATAAAAATGTTATTTTATCTGTTCTTTAGGTTATGACTGATTTGGAAAGCATATAGTAAATTCCCTTCCTAAAGCCAATTGGCTAGTCCAAGGTGAACAGGAAATCTTGCATATTTTTGAGTTGTATTATGCAAAAAAAAAAAATGAAATAAAATCAGAACAGCTTTGAAGAAAATGGCTGAGTCAGGTGCTTGTTTAATTATTGGCAACCTGTTAATATGAATGATTTAAGTTATTCAACTGAATCTGTGGTCCTCTCACAACGATGTGATTGTAGCCTACAAAATTCCACACAAACCAACATAAACTATCATTAAACATAAAACAAACGAAAAGTTTAACAAACTTTAACAATTTGCGATATTTTCGTGCTTTTGGCTTCAGCAGAATTTTTGTTTGTATTTTGTGAATAAAAAAAGTGTTAGTAAACACTTTAGAGGTCACACAGAAAAAATCTGAATTAAATTCTCTGATATCTATCCATATTTTATATACTTTATTGTGTTATATTATATACACTACTTTAATTTAACAAGTGTTAGTCCAGCGTGGGAAAATTCTGAAGAAATACGATAGGTCAACGTTTAATCTATATTTCTAGACATCTTCAGAATAGAAATGGATATATCGAATACTCTCGTGTATCGAATACGTATTTGATACTCAAAGCCCGTATTCGAAGTATCACTCCAACTTTATGCAATATTTTAAACTTTATATACCCTTTTGTAAAATAAACTAATATTACAGTAGAAAAATGTATCAGGTTTTTTAAATCATTAGCCTCTGCAAAAAAAATAAACTTCAAAAATTACATTTCGAAAAAACTCTAAGTAAAATACGACTTCTTAGTTTTTTTCACCTATACTTTTTTTTCATCCTGCGAGTATCTTTTGGAAATGAAATACTATTTCTAGGATATTTCTTACGTTTCCTCCTCATTTATCATCCTTTGAGCAAAAAAAATAAAAAATAAAAATATTCTTGGCTGTCAGGAACTAATGGTCAAAAGGCCTTCAATCGAACTCACTTTTGAATTAATTAAGCTAAATAGAGAGTCATAAAAAAGATATGGTGGAACTTTTAACAGAGTAGTATGAGTTAAGGAAACATCTGCATAGAATGGGGATGCTTACATTGGTTATGTAAGAAATATTATGCAAGAAACTATATATCATATTCTTTTTGTATGTGAGAATATGACTTACATATAATATCGGAGCTGTGACTCTGCGCTTAAAGAGGTCCAAAAAGAATTAATCTCCTTTGTATATGGATATCGGATAGAACAGCTTAATGGATGAAATATAATTTCCTTGAAGAGTTAGTACCAAAGAGTTCCCACCCTTACTCATTTAACAAAAAAATCTGGGAAACACTTTCAAAACTCCAGTCACAACTTTCTGAATGCAAGAAATACAGTCATTGTGACATAAACAAAGGTAAAAGAACTGATATATTAGCTTAAAAAAAAAAACGAAAAAAAAGATCCAACGGTTTTCAGTATAATTAAACCTTTTTAAAAAGTTCTTTAACTAAATGGAATTCTACTTGAAAATATACTTCCTAAGAGAAGCATCAAGAAACCGGTTTAATTTATTCCAAAATCATTACAGAGATAAGTAAAACTCAATAAACTAGAATTTATGACTTATTTATCGTTCAACTTATTAACTAAAGAAAAAGAAATAAAATGTCTTAATTCTATAATCTTAGCAGAATCTAAAAAAGAAAAGAAAAACAAAGTGAATTGAGACCCAATGGCACATTTCCTTCAATACAAGCCGGTTAGTATATAATGACGAAATGTCATTCGTTTACTTGATATGACAGAATATTTTGATTTTGTTAACTCGAAAAAACTTGGCAACCTACTATATCTCAGACGATGATATCGCCTCTTTTGTAATATACTTCAAATAAGTTTCTTTACTAGTATCAATTGAAAAATGAAATAATATGTTTTAATTTCACGATTATTACAACTAAATTATCGAATTTAATAAACAAATCTATGATCAGTTGATATTTTAAATTATAACACTTGTGTGGAACAATGACAATTTTTCTTAAACTATAAAACATGTATTCTGAATAGCATTTTTTGTTATGTAATTGTTCGATTTTTTTGACGTCTTTATTTTAGTCATTATTTTTTCTATTTTTACTATACTATCCTGTACTTCATGAGTCTGTGTCCGTATGTTTGGAGACTTCAACGGAGAATAGATAGGCATGTGAACATGAAAGTGTAAGAATTGAAAAGCAATAAAAGAAGAGAGGGGAGAAACAAGGAGAGGAGAGAGTCCAATTTGAAGAAAGAGATAATATAGGAAGGAGAGAAGGAGAGAGAAAGAGTGTATGAGGGGAAATAATTAAAGAAAGAGACAAGAAGAAGAGCGATAGGAAGGAAGCGAAAGCTATGGGGAGAAGAAGATGAAAAGATGATAGCCATAGAGATGAAGAGAGAGAGAAGCTGAAGAGAGAAAGAGGGTGAAAGTAGAGGTGAGGGTAATAGGAGGGAGCGATACTTAAAGGGAGAGATGTAGTTGTAAAAGAAAGGAAAGAGAGAGAGAGGAGGGAGGGAGTATTAAGAAGGAAGATATAGAAACGATGTGGAAAAAAGTGCGAAAAGGCGAGAGCGATTAGATCAGAAAGAACTAGAGAGGTCCGAGTAGTGTTAAAAAAAGAGATTTGGCACAGTAGGAAGAGAGTGAGAGGAATAGTGAATGAAGGGAGGTAGAAAGAGCAATATGTAGGAGAGAAAAATAAATAGAAGTAGAGGGGGAAGGGTAGCAATATCGTTGAGAGGGAGGGAGTGATGTATGACACCGAGAGAGGGAGGACAAGAGGGGAAAGAGAGTGATAATAAGAGGTGAAAAGAATATTTAAACCTGAAGAGATGATAAACAGGTAGAAATAGACAGAGAGGGAGAGATAGAATTACACCTCCACAAATATAATAAAGTAACAAAAATCTTACTAAAACTTAAAGAGATAAACCGTAACTATCAAATTTATAGCCTTGATAGTAAAACTGATCGACACATTTGAAAAATTTCATTATTATATTCATGTGGGTGTTATAAGAAAATGTGTTATTTTCTTAAAACTGTATTTACATTAAAACCCCATATCGTGAAAACAATAAAGCATGTGGCATATTAACCAAATCACGAGTATTATTTATTTCGTGACTTGTCTAAATATCACTTATAACCATGAAGTTAGGCGAGTATTTTAGACTACAATGTTCTGTCGTATTAATTTTATTGTCGCTGTGATGATTGATGACATTGTTATAAGGTAATCATCACGATGATTACTGTGATGATCAGATTTTGATGGAATTTTATCTTCAATACCACAGTTTTTTAATAATCGAAAGAATTCTTGCGTTACTTCCTTAACCTGTGAGCATATGCAGGGCTATCCACACGTCTAAATGCTTACTTTTCACCTCGTGCGTAACAATCAGAATTACATAACTTTAAAGGCAACATAATAAAAACTATTTAAACTAATTAATATTTAAATAGTTTTTTGAAAAAGGTAGAATATATTATTTCCAATTAAATTATAGAAATATAAAATACAATCAATTCGGTAGTATTTGGCGCCAAGCTCCTATCACCATACTTAAAAGCGATAGTATTTGGTACCACGCTCCCATCATCCATACTTAAAAGCTCCTATTTCGCACACTTAAAAAGCTATGCGAATCCTTGATCACACCCTAAAATGACTGCTATAGGTCATCCTCGTCATTCGAAACTTGCGAGCTCCACCAGTGTGAGTAGATTTACTCTGTGATTAGTGATGAAGTCACGACAGACGGCTATGTCAGCCATGACGGTAACGCCTATTCACGGACTTCTTACCCCATCATGCCGAGTGCCAGCCAAACCGTCAAAAATCACTTTGTATTTTGAAGATGGTGCTGATGATTTTCAGCTTTATGCCGGTTCAGTATATAATCAGTCTTTGTGGCATGTTTCAGCGACATGTCTACCATGTTCAGGATAATTGTTCTAAGAGCTATAAACTATATGAGATTTTTCTTCTTAAACATAAATGTATAAGAAGTCTTCAGACTGAGAAGGTTGCAATAGGGTAGGATCTTATGATTGAGTTGCTTTTGTATTTCCCTTCTTGTCATATATAGACCCTTAGTGAAAATTCAATGTATTATTGGGACGTCCTGGTTGGCTACTTCAAGCTGCAAACTTTGTAGAGGCGGTTCTTCATAATAAGAAGAACGAAAGTGGTGTGAGGCAAGGGCAATGATTGAACGAATGGGGACAAGAAGGTGAATCCTACTCAAAAGGACCGAGGCACCGGCACGAAGTAATGTGCAAACGGTTTCCGTGTCGGGTATTGCCAGAAAATAGGATGTGGTTTTTTAGTGGATCGGGACCCCCAACCCCACATACCCTAAGCAAGACGTCTTGCTAAGGGATCTGATGAACAGATTTTTCCACAATCCTACGATGAAAAAAAAAAACTTCAAGTGTGGTATTTTTTTCCCTTTTAAAGTTAGGTTAGGTTGCAGTGACAGTCCCACAAGGAACATACATATTTCGAATATTGGCCTTTGATGATACCACTAAATGAACATTTCACTATATTTAGAGTCCTAAATATTGCCTAACTCGAGTGTATTTAGTCGTAGGTTCTTGAACCAGTAATTGACAACAGTTTGGAACTTGGCTCGGGACCGATAGCTTGACCTCCACTCCGGGAGACGACGTGATCAAATTTATTCACCTACTGCGTGAGTAAATCAATGGCCAGAATGTGTATTGAACCCTGAATCTACGAGCCCAGAGGCGAACACGCTGTCACTGGGCTACCCTGGTCCCCCACTTTTAAAGTTGCTCTACACAAATCCCTAGCCTCATTTCCTCGTTGTGCATATTAATTATTCTGGTATTTGAAACCATCATTCCGCTTCTTAGTTTCATTTAATACACATTGGTGATGCTATCTTTGGGGACACATGTGAGTGCATTCCAATTCTTCATGAGAGAGGTATACGGTTCCAATTTGACATTTATAATCATAAGTTAGGTTAGTTTAGGTTGCCATGGTAGTTCGACAAGGGAATACACATAGGCCGAACATTGGCCCTTTGTGATATCACACAATGGAGATTGATTTTACATTGGAAGTCCTGAATATTGCCTAACTCAAGTGTATTTCAAGTGTTAAAGAGATCTTTAACAAGTACCTGATATCGTACAGGCTCAGGACCGAAGGCTCAACGTCCTCTTAAGAGTTGGCGTACTCAGACGTGAATAAATCGAAGGTCAGAGTTGGTAGTGAACCCCAGACCTACCATTCTAGAGGCGACTTAAGTTCCCACTGAGCTAACGCTAACCTGTAACCACCTCTAACCTGGCCCCCTTTATATGCTTCTAAACTACCCGTGGACCGTTGGGTCATCCAACACCTTCCTTGTTAAAACAATCATGTTCACATAAATACAGATGAACTCTAAATTAATTCATTGTAATAATGAGCATATTTAGAACATTTTTTGAACAATTTGAATTTTCTAAAAAAAACTTTAATATTTTCTTTCTCTTTGAACCTGCTGAGAGCAACATGTAATTCGCCATGTTGAAATACTGTTTTACATAAATGAACTAAAATTTTCTGTAGAGTCTCCTGACACCTTCTGTAATACAACGTCATGGCAAATCAGACTGAATTAAATTAATCATTTGTCCTTCAGATAAAAGATTCATCATTTAGAACATTTTCCCTTGACAATTACAATTTTAAACAATAACTTTATATTTATAAACTCCTCGTTAACCTTGAGTATCCAACACGTAAATCCATGTTGAAATCATGTTTTACATACAATGAACTAAATTTTCTTGAGTTCTAGCTTATGAATGAGCAATCAGAACTCTGTGACAATTAAATTCTTAAAAAGGTAATGTTGTTCTTTTCTACACTCAACAACAAGATATTGCAGTTAGGTATTCATGGACATTAAAGAACTATTTCCTTGAGCATTACCCTTTTGATACACACAATGAAGATTATTCTAAAGTGTGATCCTCAAAGTTTTAGTCTAATTCCAAATTATTTAGCATAGGGATCAATGTTATACTACATTATACACTCGGACCAGGTTTACGTTCTTTTCCATGGACGTTCGCAGCTGATTTGATTCACAATCCAGGTGACATAACTCTAGTGAGTCAAGAAATTCTTGAGGGTCTATGTGTCAGAGGTTCTGACCTACACCAACTAAGCTAGTAGTTATATGACAGATATTGTTTAATTTCTCCTGGGAATTATTCAATGAACCTATGATTAATTTCACTGTGTGTCCCGTTAAATGGAACTTATATAGAATTTTCTGTGAACAATATTTGTGGGTTGGCGAATGAAGAGTAAATGTATTCAATACACTAATCAACATTATGTGCACTGATAAACACGTCTTTGGGCAGTAATAATCTCTTTATTTTCATTTTTTTTTCAACTTTGTCTTCACCAATATTTATAAGAAATTTAGAGTATTCCTCATCTTCTTCTCGAACTCTCATATTCCTAGTTAAATGGAATTTAGTAAATTTGCCTCACAAGTAAAAACTGATTCAAGCATTATAGATATCGGCATCAGTTTCTCTCTTGACAACTGGAGAAGTTGTCAATTCCTGAGTTGCTACAGCCAATGCAACTAGTCTTGAACTCTTAATTTAGAGAGAATTAGTTTTATTAAGAACTTCCCTGTACCTTCCGATGCATCAGGACTCCTACTCTATCATTTTTATTGAAATAGATATATAAAAGAAGAAAATATTGGCATCATAACAGTGTTTTTTGATTACGGATATAATTGCTGTTAACATTTTGTAACGATTTCACAAACTATGTTCATAAAAAGAAATCACATAAAAGAGATCACAGAAACTCACTTCTTTATATCTCTACTTCTAATAACGACGCAGTCGAAATGTAGTAGTGAGCTTCTACGATCTCTTGATGTGGGTTTTTTCCGTGAATCTAGTATATTTATTTCATGTAATTGTTGCATTTAATTTATTCACATTTATATATAATTAACGTTACAACTAGAAAACACAAAAAAGATACAGTCATGATTCCCGATTTTTTTGGCTTTTTTGCTGTCTTCAGGATAGGAGAAAAAGAAACACAGAAGAAGAAACACAAAGAAAAAGAAAGAAGAAGAAACACAGGAGCGGAGACGTGAAAGGATCCACCATCCGATACAAAGTAGTATATATATATATATATGGTTAAACCACAATATGAAATGGGGAAAAAAGTCCAAGATCTTTCAACCACAACAAGCAATCTTCGTCAGAGTCAAAAAACAAACCCAAAGTGAGGGTTTTTGACTCTGACGAAGACCGCTTGTTGTGGTTGAAAAATCCTAGTCCTTTTTCCCCATTTCATATTGTGGTTTGATCATTGATTGCTATTTCACGTGTTTATATGAAATCTTCTTTTATATGTATATATATATATATATATTGAGTAGATATATTCACCGAATATACAGTTTTATTTAGCAAGTTTTATAAATTTGAGTGGCTTTAGAAAACAAACAAATTTGATTGAACGTTGGACGATTGTCCTTTAGACTGTTTATAACGTCGTAAATGTAAAATTACTTAAACTGCCTGGCGGATGTATTAAATGAAATTATACCCACTACGTCAAACGATCTCAGCATGCCATCAGTAACTTCAGATTGTTTTTTCTTCTTCTTCTTAAATAAAAGAACATTTTGAAAACTTTTTATTAATGTGTATATTATTTATCTGCATTATATTAGAAAGAGATAAAAAATACCTTTACTATTGTTAATATTTCGTTAAAATCAATTATAATTTATTTGTCTTACTCTGAAACAGACAAAATTGTAATGCTTTATAGACTATAATATAATATAACTATATACATATATTAAAACTTTTGTTATACATGCATATACGAGTATAATAGGTGTATCGGGATGTGGTCAGTTTCTCCTAATTCAAATTAAACTTTTAATACCGACGTTTCAATCTTTATTGGAAATTTTTTTTAACACGCCTTTTGTATTGATAAGATTTTGAATTTTTTGCAAAATATGAAAGAAAGTGTAGAAAAGAATAATACCATAGATTAATATTATAAAGACACTTCCTTAATTAATGATATTTTATATCGGGTAAATAAATTAAATATTTCAATTTACAAGTTTTGTTTGTTTCAAATATATTTGGTTGCTTATATAACTTGAATTGATGTTTTAATTTTTTGTGTCATAAAATAAATTATTTCTTTTTTACTTTTAAATGATTTTGATTTTGCTGAATATACTTACTGTGTATGTACGAGATCTTGAATCATGTTAAAAATACTATATGAAAAGCTTGAGTCATATAAGAATCTGTTTCCGTGCCTTAATAACAAGAAACAACAATTAAAATTATCCCTGTCAATCATTTTCAGGGAATTTATTTCAATAACTATTGTTATAATTTCTGAATGACACAAAGGGTAACGGATAGTCTAGTTACCTATAATCACTGCTTTTAATAATTTATCTATTTACGTTTAATTTAATCTTCAATTTATCTCAGTTGTATAAATTCCATTAAATTTCATGAATTTCTACTTTTGGAAGTTTTATTTAGTTTTTTCTAAATATTGATATAATTTTATATTTATTTTTTTAGAAAAATACACACAATATTTTTACAAAACTACATTTGATGTACTTAATTCTTTTCATTCAGTTTTAATTATTATATTATTTAATTATTATAATTATTATTTTATTTCAGTTTTATTATTAATAATTAATATTGATTCTATGCATGACGATATCATATTTTCCTCTCTTAAAAAAGATTTTCGAATAATGATATAAACGTCGTCTTTATATAAATTTGTATATGTATTTTATATTTACACATCAAAATTGTCGAACAATTTTTTAGTATATGTATAAATATCATTAAGAAAATTAAAAGGTTCAACAGGACTACAAGCTCAATGGCAAAAAGACAAAAAACATAAACAAAGACATACAAGACTAATTATGAGTCTCAAAACTAATTATGAGACTAATTATCAGTCTCAAAACTAATTATGAATCTTGTACGTCTTTGTTTATACTTTTCTCTTTTTGTTATTGAGCTATATCTATCATTACATTAACGAAAATTAATTTACAGTCATAAAAGTTTATGTAAATTAGATTATGGGACAACATTGTGATTAATAATTAATTAATTAATTATTAATAATAATTCAATAATCATTGATTAATAATTAATGCATTCCTTCGTTAATTTTTTAAACAATTTTGAACCAATATCATTACAGTGATATTATGGGGCTGAAGTTTTTTGACACTGTTTCCATCTACAGAAGGAAATTCAATTGAAATTTAATTCTTAAAATAATATTTGTCAAAGGGTAGGTAGTCATAATACACAGGCCGCAAAAACACATACACATAAATAGAATAATAAGTTTTCACAATAAAAACTTGAAATAACAATCAACGTCCAAAATAAATACGCATAAACACGCACATACATACAAATACACACCACATACATAACACACACAGCATAAACAATAGATTAATATAATATATCGTCACATATATTATACATAAGAAGATTTCACATAAACATGTGAAATAACAATCAATGATCAACACAATATGAAATGGGAAAAAAAAAGACTAAGATCTTTCAACCACAACAAGCGGTCTTCATCAGAATTTTTGGGTCTCCCGTAGGGTTTTTGACTCTGACAAAGACCGCTTCTTATGGTTGAAAGATCTCAGTCTTTTTTTTTTTCATTTAATGTTGTGGTTTGATCAAATATATATATATAAATATATATATTAGTTTTCAGACCAGCAACATCTAATATATATATATAATATATATATATATATATACAGTTCAAGGATAAATATTTCTTTATTACACATAAAGAAACATAGGAAAATTAAAAACAGACACTTACAGTCTCTAATTTTCGGTTGAACCATCTTCAGGAGAGATAAGAGAGGGAAATCAAGCGGACTGGTACAGAGACGGTTGGAAACGGTTGTGTTTTTAATTTCTCTATGTTTCTTTATGTACATTGAACTGTATATGTCCATTTCGGATCGTATTTTTATCGAAAAAGTATATATATATATATATATATATATATATATATGCAGAAAAATTACAATAAACAAACACGTGAAACAATTAATAAAATTCAATTGCTCTGAGGAGATTATGGGATTATGATAATTAATGATATTATGATATTATTATGTTAATATCATAATAATGTGATAAATTATCATTTTTTTTTCGTATTCTTTTTTTTCCTTGTGGTTTAATTTCATATATATATATTATATATAAAAAAAGATTTCACATAAACACGTGAAATAACAATCAATGATCAAACTACAATAAGAAATGGGAAAAGACTAAGACTAAGATCTTTCAACCGTAACAAGCGGTCTTAGTCAGAGTCAAAAACCCTGACTCTGTAAGGTTTTTTAAATCTTAAATCTCTTGTAAGGTTTTTAAGATAGATGCTCGCCTAAGTCACAGTTTAATCACATATAAATCAGAAATATGACTAAGATCTTTGAAGCAAAACAAATGGTCTTGATCAGAGTCTCACTCATATGGACAAAGATGATATCAACAGTTACCTTGCATAAATGTGTATTTAATAAAATAAAGCTACAGAGTGTTTGTTATCAAACCTCTTCTAGAGTAGATATCCTAAGCCATCAAAGTCTAAATCACAGTAAGCAAATCAAACATATGACCAACATTTTTCAACCAAAACAAGTATTCTGTTCATAGGCTCATTCATACTGATCATGACCACTTGTTCTGATTGAAAAATCTTAGTTAAATTTATGATTTTCTTATTATCGTTTAAACGTTGATTTTTATATTATGTGTTTGCTGTGGAATCTTATTTACTATATATATATTAAGATACTACGAGAATCATACACCATATGTACACATACAGTGTACATGTATAACTAAAACAATACAAGAATCAAATCAAGTTTTCTAAAGCAATATTTTGGTTTAACTTAACAACTTCTTCATAGAAAGAAGATAACAATTATTATAAACAAATCTTGTGAACTATTAATGTCGTTAGATCATATTACCTTGCATTATTATTCTTATAGATATATATAATAGATTCAGTGATATATATATATGCTCTTCTGTGGATTGAATAGTGCAATAGACAGCTATTCACTGTTTTAGCCACTCAATAATCATCATGTCAATGTAATAAGATGTAATTTTATCAATTTTAGAAAAAAGATCAAGGATTTTTAGCTATATATTCATAATCGTAATATATTTCTTTGCGATAGAATAATGTCTATGTTGATGATCTTATTTTAAAAACAAAGTTATAGCACTCTGATACTACAACAAAATGACTCTTAAACTAGATAATGGTAGTCAAAAAATTATTTACAATTTTGTAATTGTTGTTTGTTTTTTTCAGAAGTTACCTGACTTCACGAATTATTTCAATGATTTTTAACGTTCTTTTTTTTTACAATTGCCTTTATAGCTCAAAAATTTTTCTCAAAAAGCTAATTACTGTGTAAAAAATATATCGCAATAAAGACAGATGACTCGAGAATCAAGGAAATGAAGATAGCAACAAAACACAAATGTAAAAGGTTTTTCCAATTTCTTTCGTCAAATAACAAAGAATTCTTTCAAAACAAATAATCGTAAGGCATTGGACTTAACAACATTACATTTTGTTATTATGTATTGATGATGATACATATAAATTTTGATAAAAGTATCAACCGTGGAATAGAAACAAAACTAAAGTTTATCGGGACTCGGTCAGTTCTTCAGGTTCAAATTAAACTCTCATTGCCAACGTTTCGGTTTTTAACCGAAAGTGTCACGTGTTCATTCAAACTACAGTTGTTGTTGAAATCCACAGACTATATTTCTTTGTAAAATAATTAGTAATGTAATACTTAGTTTTTTTGTTTCAAAATGTATACTTCTGCATATTAAAAAGGTTTTAAATAGAAGCCGAAACATTGGCAATGAGAGTTTAATTTGAACCTGAAGAACTGACCGAGTCCCGATAAAATTTAGTTTTATATATATATATATATATATATATATATATATATATATATATATAGTCAACACATTAAAGAGAAAAAACAAATAAAGATACACACAAAAGACTCACAACGATATTTCGACAGTCGTCGTCATCGGGTAGAAGTAGTCCCTTTGAGTAGCTGAAGCTAACTGATTTATATATATATATATATGATCAAACCACAACAAGAAATGGGAAAACAAGACTAAGATCTTTCAACCGTAACAAGCGGTCTTCGTCAGAGTCAAAAACCCAACTATATATATTTATATATATAGACTAAAATTTTCAAAAGAACACACACAGAAAAGAAATCACTGAACTCACTACTATATTTCGATGTCTTCGTCGTCAGGAATAGATGTGAATCGCTCCAAAGGCTTATAGTGACTATATATATAATGACTCGAAAAATCGTTTCATCTAATTGGTTATATATATATATATATTATATTATTTATTTCAAACAAGATTTCAGAATAAACACCTTTAAAAAACAATCAAGCGGTCTTAGCATCATTTGACCCTGATGTAGACTCCTTGTTTTAGTTATAAAATCTTAGTCAGCTTACTGATTTCTCACAGTGGTTTAGAAGTTGATTATAAAATCAATAATTGAAGTGTTTTCCAGGTTAAATTCAAACTTGTGAAGATGATGTTTTGGTATCATATAAACAGCTATTCATAGAACTTCAATACAAAGAATTTATAAGAAATCAACTAATCAGCAACAATTAACTAGATATTAAGAGGAGCAAAAATACTAAGTAAAAATATTATAAATATAATATTATGGGCAAAATGTTTGAGAAGATACTTATTTCAGTTTATTAAATTTATTTATATTCTTGTGTAAGTTCTCACTCCTTTTTCTGGAATATGCATATTTCTATTATTCCATGTGATGTAACTTTACAACTTCTGATGTGTTTTGTCAATGACATAAAATTGTTGGCTCTTTTATTCTTATTTGTTACCTTAAATTATTTTTAAAAAAATGTATAAATAAATATATATATATATAAAGGAAGTAAAAGAAACACACTTACAGACTCAAATTTTCGGGTAATCCGTCTCCATTTCTCTTTTCTCCTGAAGACGGAGTACCCGAAAATTTGAGTCTGTAAGTGTGTTTCTTTTACTTTCTGTGCTACCTATCTTCAATTTTGAACTGTTACTGTGTCCATTTTGGATCGTCTTTCCGTTTATCAAGTGAATATATATATATATATCACTCAAAATTCGAAAAAACGATCCAAACTGGACGTAAATCAACTCAAAAACGAAGAAAAGCAACATACAGAGAAAGAGACACACTTACAAACTCAAATTTTTGGATGATCCGTTTTCAGGAGAAAATAGAATGGGTATGTTGTAGAAAAGAGAAAATGTATGTTGCTTTTCTTCGTTTTTGAGCTGATATATATATATATATATATATATATACTCGTATATATATATAAAAAAAAATAAACAGAAGAAGAAGCCCAAAAAAATACGTCAGACAAATAGACTGCAACATTTATAAAAAACAAAATAACGTTTTTTACCATTATTATTATTATTGTTATTGTTGTTAACGTTATTTACTGAAAAGGCTCTTGAGAGATAGATATACAGTATGTAATGTTATATGAATGTATAAAACACAATTTGAATAAAAAATGAAAATTTCTAACACTTTTTGGAGGATTCGTTGTTAATGAAACAACTTCGTCTTGCTTCTTTCACAAGAAACTAAAGCAAAAACCATTAGATCGTTTCCATTTAATTGTGAAATTTTGTTATATATATGTATATATGGATTAATTCACCACAATGAAACTAATTTGGAAACAATGCTCTAAGGCTTTTCGTCAACACATCGTCAGAGAGCAAGTGAACTAAAAAGTGAACTTTTTTTAGTTCACTTCCTCTCTGATGATGTGTTGACGAAAGGTCTTAGGGCATTGTTTCCAAATTAGTTACATTGTGGTAAATTAATCTATCTATTACATCAAGAGTTATTTTGATTATTGATTATATATAATATATATATGATCAAACCACAATATGAAAAGGGAAAACAAGACTAAGATTTTTCAACCGTAACAAAGGTCTTCCCTTAAACATATGTTATTAAAATTAGCAGCAGCTTCTGCATTGATCAATTTCTTGTTGACACTCTAGAGTTAGAGCGTCAACAAGAAATTGATCAATTCAGAAGCGGCTGCTAATTTTAATTTTATATATATATATATATTATATATATTATTAGTCTAGTCCAAGGTTTTGTCCGGTTAAGATTGTTGTTCCTTTAAATAAAGTAAATTTTATTTTCTTAGCCAAAAAATTCTTACTTCTGCCTATGAAAAAGGTTTTAAAATAAGACCAAAGTTTGATTTTTCAACCTAGAAAATTTGACCGAATCCCGATTAGATAACTCACCTATATATATATATATCGGTTGTAACATTAAATCTCATAATTGACACTTTGTTTTACAATAAAACAATACTCTATTAGGATATTAACAATTTAAATTGTTATTAGCTGAATCAAATTATCATTGAGAATAAGAAATTTTTCAAAAGAAACAGTTGGATATATATAATATATAATATATAATATATATACAGATATATAATATATATACAGATATATCAATTGTAGACCAACCGAACATCATCAAACTGAAAGTATAAACAACACAAAATATTTACTATGATTAATATCTTAAGCATAATATCAAACAAATATATATATATATATATATATATATATATATATATTGTTAAAGTTTGTGAATGTTTCAATCTTTTCATGAGATGTTTATCATAATTGTAATTCCGTTTTTGAGAGGTTGTGTTAATTTTTCTGTCATTTTAAAAAAAATGTTTTGTTTGTTGATTATAATTTTTTTGAACAGTACAAAGTATGCAGGTTTATTAATTTGAAACAGTAGCCCTATAAATTTTAATAAATATACATGAATTTAGAGTACTTACAGCAAGAAACTTTATTGTGGAGAGTTGTTTTTGTTGGCCGCCTGAAACTATGAAGTCAAAGCCAGCAACTTTGTTTTACAAAAAAAAAAACAAACTAACTCAAAGATTGCGAAACTTTTCGGAATGGAAACTATCGCGAATCGTTTGAACATATAAGAAAAGAAGAAGGGGGGTGTGTTGTCTTAAAGGCAATGCGTTAAGACATCAACTAAAGCTGGAAAACTGGTGAACTGGACCTTGGACTGGCAGCTATCCCCTCTTTTAAGGATGGAACTTCTTAGGCGGTCTGTGCTTCCAACCTCCGACCTCCGGCTTCCCACTTGTTTTAATACAAAAACACTTTGTGTTTACCGCAGAAACTGACAAAAACCAGAAGAAATATGACAGCAGTCAAACCACTGACCCTGCTGAACCAGTCACACTGGCTCTAAACATACCGTGTGCAACACCACACAACTTCACTGCCCTCATTATAAATGTGCATTTCAATAAATTATACTTATTTAGCAATTGAAAAGTAGCTCAACCACTATGCAGATATAAAGTTAAAATACACCTATATTAATATATTTACATATTTGTTTACATTTATACGAGTACGCCGTTCGTCACCCTCTTGATGACGAAGGATGTAGAAATATCGTGATATTCGGCTATCAGTACACTTGAAGGTCAAGTGAACTTAATTTATAAAAGATGATTTATATCAAATATCAAGGTATATATTTATTATTTCTATTTTACTGTCAGCAGTGCAACTTAAAAATCGACCCTTTAAAGTCAGTGTACTAGTATTCTAGTCCAGTTTTCTAAAATGTTCACATAGAAGGACAACTTTTATGCAAATCGAATCTTATATATATGAAATAGCACTAGAAATCAATTACTAATTAATGTAATCACCTACCTCAGGGGTTTCCTCTGTAGACTTTCTTGGCTGCTCTGATTTCCGGCTTCTGTTCCACATGCCCCAACCATATGAGCCTTGTTCGTCGTATCTCCACCTCACGTATGTCCAACCTCACAAAAAGTTCAGCCAGTTCTGTATTGGTCCTTCATCTCAACCTTCCTTCCTCGCATACTGGTCCAGATATACGTCGAAGAACATTCCTCTCCCACCGTTTTAGGACTTCTGCATCCCACTCTGTCAGTATCCATGTCTCAGCTCCATACATAACCACTGGACGTATCACTGTGAGATATATTTGTATCTTGGTGTAAGAGCTTATTGCTCTGGTTTTTAGTGTTCAGATGAGGGAAAAATAACATCTGTTAGCTGCTGATATTCTTGCTTTTACCTCAACTGCCTTGTCATTCCTGTTGTTGACATGAGCACCATGATACTTGAGCCGGCTTGTGGCCTTGAACTTGTCTCCTTCCAGATGTACTTCTAATACTAGCATCCTTCCTTCTTTTCTCGTCACCATATATTCACTTTTCTCATGGTTTACTTGGAGACCCATTCTCTCCGCCAGCTCCTTTTATTGTTCTACACCCTTCATTTAGGTCTCTGAGCAATCTTGCTATTATGTCCACATCGTCACCAAACCCTAAATATTCTAATTATCGATTGAACATTGTGCCTCCTGGATTGCCTGGTGCTTGACGCATTGGTTTCTCTAAAGCCACGTTGAAAAGCCTCGGCGAGAGGACATCTCCTTGTCGGATTCCACGCCTTATGGTGAATTTCTCTGACATTCGGCCGTCCACTCTTACTCTGTTATTTGTCTCCATCAATGTCAGCATTATGAGCCTTACTATTTTGTTGGTACCCCAAATTCTTTTAACGCGAGATAAAGTTTGCTCTATTAAAACTATCATACGCTTGTTTTAAGTCAATAAAAAGCTGATGAATCTCTACATTGAACTCATAGCATTTTTCAAGAATTTGTCTAAGCGTAAAGATCTGGTCAATAGTCGATCGGTTCTTCCTGAACCCTAACTCCTAGTATATTTTCGGCAATTGGGGCACATCCTGTCATTTAATACTTTGGTAAACACCTTATAGCAAACACTAAGCAGCGTAATTTCCCGGTAATTGTTACAGCGTGACTGATTTCCATTTTATGAATGGGAATAATTATCCCTTCCTGTCACTGCTGCGGAAGTTCTTCATGAACCCATATATCTCTGATTAACTTGTAGACCTTCTCCTCCAGAACCTCTCCCCCACATTTAAGAACATCACTCGGGATACCATCCGATCCTAGAGCTGGATTATTTCTCAAGTCCCTAATGGCCTCCTTTACTTCCTCTCTTTCAGGTGCTTCTAATACCTCCTCAGAGTCTCTGTTGGGTTCCGTTGAACTCTTCGCCACCGTTTAGTTGCTCGCACAAGTACTCTGCCCATTTTTCAAGCATTGTCTCTTTGCTGCACACTAGACTTCACACATGGTTTTCGCAAACTCTAGACCTTGGTCTAGAAACCCTTCTTTTCTTCCCTCAGTCCCAAGTAGAGCTCTCAGGCCTGTTCGTTTTCACGATTTCTTTCCATTGCTGCCAGCTTTTCTTGTTCCCATGCATTCTTTTTATTCTTATATATATTGTTTGCCGCGCATCTGCAAAAGTTAAGAAGGGTTGTTTTTCTTTGAAACATCTTCATTTCTCTTGGTCAATGCAGTCTCGCACTCCCCATCAAACCACTCCACTGTCCGCCCTTTCTGACGCTTGCCAACTACATCATTGGTAACTTTCAGTACATCTTCCTTCAGCATTCCCCATTTCCCTTCCACATCCTGTCTTATCCATTCCTCCTGTCTGCTGCTCAGCCTTTTACTCATTCCTGTAGTGAACTGTTCCAAAATCCTCTCTGTATCTGTATGTATGTTCTTCCTCTGGAAGTAGTACTCCTCACAGTCAGACTGCACCCCATTGCCAGATCAACTAATCTTTCTCCATTATCATTACATGTTACATACAGATTATGTCTCACTACTGTGTCCCTTAGACTTCTTACTTCCCCACTTTTGCATTAAAATCTCCTACCACCATGACTACATCGTTTCTAAGCAACATGCTCAATATCTGCTCTAGCTCCTCATAGAAATTGTCTTTAGCTTCTTCCTCAGCCTCTTCAGTAGAAGCGTAAGTGCTTATGATGAAGATATTAAATAATCTTGATTTCAGCCATAACATGCAAAGTCTATTAGATTGCACCTCAAATTTTAAAACTTCTGATTCAATGGAATTATCCAATAGGAAACCCGTTCTGTTTCTTCTTCCTTTTCCTCCACTATAAAACATGGTGTAGGTTCCTGTTTGCATTGTACCACTTCCTGTCCATCTAACTTCCTGGAGTGCTGCCAACTTTATCTTGTACTTCACTCTTTGAAATTCAAGGGCTGATAGTTTTCCTCCTTAAGCCAACGTTCTTAGATTCCAGGTTGCTAACAATAAGTCATTTTTCTGTTTCAGTCCAATAATACGCCTACGTCTTGATTCATTAACGACATCCGAGGCATCCGTAGTGTTGATTGCGACTGGTTAGTTTTTAAGAGGTGGGGTCGTTGGCCCCACGCTCAACCTCCAACCTGGAGGGCCAGGAGCTTTTCTTTCGGGGTGCTCTTCCCATGGCATTTCGCACGCCATTACCTTCCTGCAAGGCAGCAGATGCTAGTATTTGGTCCGCCCCGGGTATTTTATTTCCCCGGTACCCACCATATCTGGTGGGCTTTCCCCTATCCGCCACCTGGGGAGGCGCCCGATGGGGGACTAGCAACCCCACACGGGTAAATATTTCCTTATTGTGTTAATATACTCGATGAATGTTTATATTTTTTTTTATTTACTTATCTTATATTATATTGATTTGTATTAACTCTCTGAAGATGGTCAGAGTTGACTGAAATGTTGGAACGCTATACTTTAGATTTTATATGTTAGTGTTGATGTTTAGTAATAAATGGTTTGGTGTATTGTTGTTTATAGTGCCTGAAAGGTGAAAAACTAGTTATAGAAAACAATTAATGAAACAGGTTTGAATGAGGCTCTGCTCCCATGAAACATTGATATATATATACGAGTGTATAGAGGTCGGTTACTTACCGTTGCGTCTAAAACATGCTTGGTTTCACTTTCGCTTTTTTCTTGAAGACGGATTACCTGAAAACTTGAGTTTTTCTTTACTCTGTGTGTAACCCTTCTTAAATTTTGTAATCCTAGAAATATATGAATATATATATATATTGATAAAGAAAATATGCACATAATTCATGTAAATTTGTTTGCAATGAAAAAATACCAGCCCTGAAGATGTCCACAAATATAGACGAAACGTGGGCTTAAAGGTTTTTTACTGTTTGACGATAGACCAAACCTCGATAAAGAAAGAAAAATAGTATATTGTTAAACAAATACAGACATTTCACAGACTCACGTTCATTTGTTTTCGTGTTTTCGATTTTACGTTCAGAAGTTTAATAGATAAAAGCAAAAAAAAAATTAGAATTATAATTTCAAAATTATAAAATAAATTGTGTTTGTGAATTTGAATTTATGTCGAGGATCACTGCCAAATGTAACTAACTTTAATAAAACTCGTTTAATTAAAATTGCAAATACAGGTATTTTCCTCGAATTTCATTTCAATATTTGCCATTATATTTATGTCATTATTTTATAATGGTTATGTTTATAATATATGATTTAGGGATGTTTTATAAGATACGGTAAATAATTAATTGATCTATAGCTTAGAATGAACGGTATACATACATTACCAGGACGTACAGTAACACATTACGTGCATTTCTAACTTACGTTCGGTTGTCCGGACGTAGCTAAAAGCGTATATCGAGAATTGTCTGTACACGAAATAAGCGGCGTTTTAGAAGTCGACATCAAGTTTTTTCTCAGAATCGCAGATGTTTACAAGTCATTGCTGCTATCAGACTCCTAACAATGATAAAATTCAAACACTTAAAAGTTAAACTTCTTCTTCTTAATCACAGTAATAAAAGAGACTTGAACTGAAGCCAAGGATGAGATACTGTCTAAGATAAGAAAGGTAAAAAAAATAACTAGCTGAAGCTATAGAATTTGAAAAACTAGTTCCACGGTGTTATTAAATGGCTCCAATTACTGAGGCAGAATCATTGCTTCGGAGCAAATTTATCATTAAACCATTATGGTGAATATTTTTGATATTCTTGATAAAGATTGCAAACTTTGATATGAATCTGATGTTATATTTAATCAATCAAATAACTTACAATGTACTGCTCTCAATGTCACTCAGAAATGTATATTTTAAACTTGAAATTCATTACAAATTTGATGGTTTAACGTAAGCATCATGTTTTTTCAATGTAACATTCGACTAAAACCGATCAATTTCAATTAATAATAATATAAACATTAATAAGTATAATAATAAAAACTGTTAACTCTTATTTGAACTAATAAGTTCAATAATGTTTTGCACATTTCTATAGGATTATACTGCTGTAAGTACAGGTATCCTCGTTTAACGACGGTAGTTTGGACCAACCATGCCGTCGTTAAGCGAAATCTTAAGTCTTTCCATGAAAAAAGGATTTAATCACACAACACGTTTCGAACACTTGCTGTTCATTGTCAGGTTACATCTTTAGGCCTCAGTAAGGTGATAGTAACTAATAGTCACTGAGACAGATACAACCTGACGATGAAAACTAGTGTTCGAAACGCATTCTGTGAATAAATCCTTTTTGTTTGGATAGACTCGGTGTTTCTTTTCCTCACTATATTGAGTAAATACCACACAATAACTGCTTGGTAGGTCGTGATATTCTAATGTTGTTGGAATATTACTTGGAACATTGGAATGTACTAAGGATGCAATATTGTATATTTTAGTTCCTATTGTATTTGTAATGTACTGTATATTAGTTGGCAAATCTAAACGTTTTATTTTAATAAATAGTTAATGTTGATTATGTACACATAATATTTGTATTTGTATGACGGTTGGAGGTGTCTTCCTTCTTTCTACCTTCTCACTATGTATACCTCCCCCCCTCTCTCTCTCTTTCTCTCTCACTCTCTCTCTCTCAAGTAAGAATTCAGCACAGAAGGTGTTCTGCCTGACAATTCCAGGTTAAGACAACCTCGAAATTTATAGTGGTATATTCCACTATTCCTATAACTACCCCACTTGAAGGAAGAATAACCTCTTATACTTTCTAAGGGATTGTAATGTACAGACTCTAACTGCGCTTTTAGAGTCTAATAAAATTAATTAATTGTGTGGGATTCATACAATTCACAAACACACACACATACGCGCGACATTTATTATATGTGTATATAACAAAATACTCAAGTTTTTCTCAGTTAGTTACAAGGTAGGTGGGAAAACCATGGAGTTTACATCAAGTGCTTCTCTCAAAAAAGTTTCACTGAGAGAAAATCGAAATTATTTTGTTTTGAAACTTGCTTATTTACCCCAACCTCTGAAAACAAGGAGCTGTGCAGCTCAATATAATAATTGTGTGACACACGCACACATAAGCAAACACACACGCACACACACACACACAAACATATACTCAAACAATGTTACAATAAGTCATTTTTTCCTCAAATATAATTAGAGTGCAGGTAAGACAACCGCAGAGTTTACACTGTTACCATGTTCTGTTTTCTAATTTGTTTGAGAAAGTTCTTTCTGCTTTTATATAAAAAACGATAATTTTAGGAGTAAACAAACACGCACACACATACAAAATAAAACAAGGACATAATCCATACTTCATCGATAATTCTTTACAAAGTATTTAACTGATTTGAATTTAACCAAAAAAAAACAACAAAATATTTATAATTAACTGTGATATGGGCACATTTTTAGGCACACCCTGACAAAATACCGCATATAAATTGGCTTCCGTTGGTAACCTTTCTGTTTTGAATGATTAATGGCAAAAGAGAGATGGAATGGGGAATTGAAAAGACATGGATTACGGCATGGTTTATGGGAAGTGATTAATGGATTAAGGCAATCAGGTGGTCGGTAGCAACACACGCCATCTCAATGTCGCTTAACGGTCTGTCATTCCGTCTTCGCCTTCCCTTAAATCTACCTCACTTATAATAAACAAAAAAATAAAGAAAAATTAAAATCCTTAAATAAAAAGAATATCAAAACATTTCTTTTATTATTATTTTATAATTTATTTCTTTCATGCCCTTGGAGATTGTTTTCTTAATATTTATAAGCTAAGATGACCTGTCTAATCATTATTTTAAGGTAAAGAAAGAATAAAACTACTATGAATTCATCAATTCTCATTAGTAATGAATAAATTATTTATGAAAAATCCAAGTCGTTATAAGTGCGAAATAAAAAACAATGTTTAGATATGGACATGTGAATTCAAATACCAATTAGATGAGTTTTAAAAAAGATGTAAGGATTTAAACTAAAAACCTATAAACATATGGATTTAAATCATTACAAGTATGCCAATTTATAATACATAACAACGAAAGAATTCAAATACGAATAAACATACGTGAAAGCATGTATAATTTACACGTATTTGTTTCACGTATATTTAATAGATAAAAATATGTCAATTCAACTACCAATAAACATAAGATATACCTAAATCAAATACCTATAACCATAAGAATTCAAATGTGAGAAAAATGTCAATTTAATACATAAAACGAAGAGAATTAAAATTACAATAAACACGGACTTTCAAATACGTGAAGCATGTTAATTTATTATATAAAAATACGAGAATTCAAAAACAAATAAACATGTGAATTAAAATACGTGTTTGCATGTCTATTCAAATACCCATAAACATCCAAATTAAAATATTTTAATTAACATATTTAAAAAATTTTAATTTTTGTTATTTCAAAAACATAAAAAAAATTAAAAAGAAACATGTAATCCACAATCAGGTTCTTGAAGATGGGAACCAGAAGGACCCGGTCGAGGACCCGAAACCGGTCGAGCTTTTCAGATACTATACGGGGTATGACGGATAATAGTACTATTAATTCTATAAGTGTGTAGGTCAATTGAATACATTGTTATTTCATATACTGTTATATTTACAATATATTAAATAAAAAATTAAGTAAGAACATATAAATATATTCATAAAATATATGAAGACTGTGGCAAAAATTGCATAGAGCAAACAGAATGAACACTAAAAGACAGATTCAAAGAGCACATTAAGGTCTACACCAGTAATACAAACAAATCAAGCTAGACATACCACCAAAATAATTTTGAACATAGCATGGAAAACATAATGGACTTACTACAGACACGACAGGAACAGACACGACAAAGGACTAGGAATGAACCCAAGAGAAGAATAGAAATTCACAAACAAAAAATGATGGACAATTTAATCAACCAACAGGCAAACCATCAGACATTTTAACCAGTTATTTAATAAAATTTAAAAGACGACACAAGGAAGTTGAAATAGACGAAGAGATGAGAAATAAAAGAATAAAATTTAATAATTACATAAACATAGAAACCAAAATAATAGAGTTAACTATATAGACAATATAGGTTTAGTGGAATAGATAGCAGCCGTAGGTTATCAGAAATATGCCAAGGTTATCCCGAGATAATCTTACTGATTCGATGAAAGCGAGCCTTAAGGCATCTTACCTGTGCAACCATCTGAAAAAAGTTGGGCACTTTTAATAACATTAGAACCTATCTTGAAGGAGATAAAACTGCTACCATAGTTGCTTAAAGATTTCTTCAACTGGGTGATGGAAGGGTCCCTAATGAAGACGGTACTGTTAAAATGTTACTGTTGGAAGTATCAACTCACAGCTACTTTAGCTACTGCCTGGCACAACAGCTATTTACAAATCTGTAGAAACAGTTCAAGATCAAAACAATGTACACTACCAGTAGAGTTTCTAAACTCTCTCGAGGCACCAGGGGTGCCTCCACACCAACTGGCACTAAATTTAGAAGCTTCCATCATGTAACTTCAAAACCTGGATCCATTAGAGCTTTGCAATATGACAGGATTAGTGGCAAAGAAGCTCTTGTCTCATGTTATAGAAGAAACTATACTCACCAATAGAAGAAACCAAGAATCACCATAATTCCTTCAGACATGCCCTTCCAATTCAAAAGAGCGCAATTCCCAATTCGCTTAAGTTTAATAAGTCACAAACACAAACATTTAAAGTAGCAGGACTTTACTTGGAATAATCTTGCTTTTCACACAGACAACTTTATAATGGTTGTTCTAACTGTTGGCAGTTGAAAAAAGTCTGTTGTCTTCTTCCCAAAAGGAAAAACAAAATACATCGCTTACAAAGAAGCTTTGCTTTAAACAACAATTTTTTTTGCCTTTATAATAGTTTGATATCCTATGATTGAAGTATAAACATTTATTTATCTCAATTATGGCAAACTCTTATTTAAAAGAAAACACACTTTACAACCACACTATTACTTTCTTATTCAAGAGTAACGCCGGGTATTTCTAATAGAATAATATAAATATATAGCATACCTTAAATTAAGTAAAAATATAAACCTTAGGTGTACATAATTCGTATTGAATAATAAGTTTATTCAAAATATAGTAAATATGAATTTTTAAAAAAAAAATGTGACGATTTGTTTTACTATTTACGTTAATTCAAGGTTTGGATTCTGCCTGGACGAATAATCACTTTATAGTTAAGTGAACGACTAGCGAGTGTTTCAGGAGAATGAAACAGCAGTTGAATTATTTTCATTTATTACTCCAAGGTCGCCCACTGTAAGTTATCCAAGGGTGAACAAAGATAAACCCCCACTTATAGAGTGATCTTAATGTTGCCTTTACTGAATACATCAACTTGTATGTTTCTAGCAAGAGTTGAATTAATTTATGTCTTTACAGAGATCATGTCATCTCTTAGCCTTCACTATGTGTCGATTATAAGGAAATGGAATGCTAAAGCTTCGGTCGTTTGTTTTTTGCTTTTCTATCATCTATCATCTATAGAGGAAATAACAAGAAAGCTAATTAGTATTGAAATCTATTGACTATTCAATAGATATTAAGAAATATCCGACTTTATCAGGAAGAAAAGTGACTACTTGAAAGGTAGGTTAGGTTAGGTTGCAGTGGTAGTCCAACAACGGAACGAACGAAGGCCGATCATTGGCACTTTATGATACCACACAATGAACATTCATTCTACAGTGAGAGTCCTAAATTGTGCCTAACTCAAGTGTATTTAGAGTAGGGATCTTTAACAAGTACCTGACATCGTACAGGCTCGGGACCAACGATTTATTCATGTGCTTAGATTTATTCACCTCTCGCATGAATAAATCGAGGAGTAGGTGGGGATCGAACCCCGGACTTACCAGTTCAGAGGCGAGTACGCTAACCACTGAGCTACTTGTAGCTCAGTAGCCTACTTGAAAGGTAAGTCAATGGGAAAAACCAATTTCACTATATATTATCTTCCTGCACCTCACTTCTCTGTCTATACCACTATATTAGGAAACTGTCCTGGCAACTGACCGCGCTGCCACACGCACCCGATCTTGAAGTAATGAAGGAGAGAAGAATAAAAGAATTAAAAATAAAAAATAATATTAAGGTAAGCAGTTCCAGTTAATAAAAAGACAAAAGAAATGACAGGAGTTGTAAAAAAATAAATGAATGAATGAATGAATAAACAGAAATCGTAAACCGGGAAAAAATACATAAATGCATAAATAAGGTATTAATTTAAAAAATACTATCCTGTGAAATGATAGAATAGGTTAGGCAGATGGGAAACAATAGCATTTGATAATAAAAATAAAAGAAAATTCGAAATATATATATTTATACGAGTTCAAAATCGAAGAAGAGTAACACTTAAATATTTTTGGAAAATCCGTCTTCAGGAGAAAAGAGAGAGGGGGACCAAGCACATTGTAGGCGCAAAAGCTCTACGGACTTTGAAGATAGATTGTTTTTGAAGAAATACAATCTCAAAGTACATTAGACCTGATTTATATTATTAATATGGCAAACCGTCATAACTCGTACGATGATCTTGGATTCGTTGGAGAGCTTTCGGACGTTGTCCATCTTCAATCGCGATTGAAGATAGACAACGTCCGAAAGCTCTCCAACGAATCCAAGATCATCGTACGAGGTATGACAGTTTGCCATATTAATAATATAAATCATACTAACCTCAGTCGTAATAATAATATGCACATTACACCTGGTTACGTTTCCTATGATTTCATGGTCAATTGATTGTTATTTCACGTGTTTATGTGAAATCTTGTTATATATGTATATGTATGTATCAATGTTCAAACCACAACAAAAAAAAAATCTGGAGTGGCCTACACTCTACTTTACTATAAGTAACATAATGTCAAATTTCTTGAGTATATAAAACATAACGTCTCATTTAAGCATAACATAAATATCTAAATGGGATATAATTATTAGCATTTCATTCCTGAGGTAGTACAGATAGTGATTGAAGGACATATCAATTTATAAGCTTATTTTTGTACATCACAAATAATTTATTATTTGCAAATAATTTCATTAGTATAACTACAGCAGTAATAACATTTTTGAAAAACCAATGTGAACATTTCTTGAAACGAAATATTATCCTACAAGAGAACATGGCTATTGTTCAAATAGTCAGTAGATTTTTCAAATCGTTTACTTGAAATCCTTCAACATTGAATATTAAAGTAAAATTTTCAAATTTAAAACAGGAAAATACCCCCTTCCTTCCCCTTTGTCAAATAACATATATACGATTTTTTTCTGAGCGTGTGTTATCATTTTCCTGTACAATAGTATTCCTCTTACATCTCATATAAGTCAATAAACAATTTAAATTGTTCTTTTATAAATATCAATTTTATCTCAGTGGAATCGCTCAAAAAATTTCTAAGTCAATGTAAACAATGAAAAAATATAAACAAATTTGACAAGTATAGCAGGTGATCTCTTAGTCTAAGATAAACAAACAGTTTTTATAGCGTCATTGCTCTTTCCCATAATTAAAACTTCATGATTTTTTTTTTATGAATTGCTAATTTCTTGTTCCATTTTTGGTCAAATTTTCATTATTTTTTAATGAGCCGTTTAGCGTCAAAAAAACATTTTCTGAAAATAGAAATCGTACTGTAACGCCCCTTTAGCGAATGTAATTCTGAAAATATTTCAACTCATTCTCCATATAATCTTCTATTTTTAGGCATAGTTTCATTTTGATTCGTCAAACAGTATGGCTTGTATCGCTCTCACAAGGTTTGAGATTGAATTATAAGTCAAAATTTGTACATTTTATTGAAAAAAAAAATATTTCCTGTTGATTTAAAATTCTGAATATATTTTTCGTTTGTTCCATTTGTAACCTCAAAGATAATGTCAAAATTTGAAAACTCTAGGGTTATCAGTTTAGAAGAAATAAATGTTTTAAAAAAAAACGGTTTTTGGCAAAAAAACTGACTTTCCCATCATGCATAATTCTTCCCAAACAATAGGGATCTTCGTCTTTATAGGGCCCATTTTTGTGTAAAATATCAACTTGATCCATCAAAGATTCTGGACCGTAGCGTGGTAACAAGCAATGCTAACACACGCACCCACCCACCCACACACACACAGACATCATCGTAAAAACTTCATAAAACGACTTCTGGGACCTCAAAACATGTAATTCCGTCAAAATCTCGAGATCGATTTTTTTCACGATCACTATACTTTACTTATAGTAAAGTAAAAAAGAATAAAATATTTCAACCGTAATAAGCGGCCTTCATCCACTCTTCGACTCTGACGTCGTTGGGTTGTTGACTCTGATAAAGACCGTCTGATAAGGTTCTTGTAGGTCTTAGTCTTTTTTTCCTTTTCTTATTGTGGTTTGAATATTAATTGTTGCTTCACGTACTTATTGTGAACTTTTGTTATATATATAATCAGTTTGGTTTTTGACTCTGACGAAGACCGCTTATTACGGTTGAAAGATCTTAGTCTTGTTTTCCCATTTCTTATTGTGGTTTAATCATATATATATATATATATATATATATATATATATATATATATATATATATATAACAATTTCACATAAACAGAAAAATTTTATTCGTGACAAAAAATATAACAGTTTAGAAGTTGATATATATGCATATATAACTCTGGGGTGATGTGTGAACCTCTTTGTTTCTTCACCCTTCTGTACTCTTCATATCTTTTGTGTGTGTGTCTTTTTTCTGTGTTTCTGGGTTTCAAGTTTTAATTATATATAAATACTTTTTAAATTCAAAAGTTGTTTTTCAAACAGTCGTAATAAATAGTTTTTAGTTAACATGACAAAGAACAACACAATAGCTATTATTGATATTTTGAATCAGTTTGTTGTCATGAATAAACTAGAAACAGGTAAGAGAAACAAACGTTCCAGGTGAACCTGTTTTGTTAATACGATGCGTGTGTGCGAATTTCGGTCATATCGCTACAGTTCCATGAGAAACATTAATAAGCAGGTATACAGAGGTGTATAGCAGGTATATAGATTACCTATAACGTTTATCTCCGTCATCTTCTCTTCTAATCTACTCGTGACGACGACTGTGGTTCAAAATATTGATGACAATAATAATAATAATAACTGTTTCATTGATTTCTGTGTTGCGTTTTATATAATTTTTTTGACATAAATACATATTTGAAAATACAAAACATGGCAGAATAAATGAAAGTCTTAAAACCTTAAAATAAACAGGACACAGAACGTACCAAAACTGTAACTAACATCGATATTTCGAATAAATATCTTATAAATATATTACGTGCATAAGATCATAAGATAAAATGAAGCGAGCGAAAACTTCTCAGGTTGGTAAACAGAGCCAAGTTATGCCCATATTCTTATTTTATTTTTTTAATTTGAACGCGTATCCTTTTTTTTTTTTTGTAATGTGAACTATCTCTTGACTAAAAACATTAAAGTGAATTCTAAGACTTGGCAATTCATATTAACACATTTTTTTTTAAAAAAACGTTGTTTACTATTATGGTTGTGTCAACACAAGGTTCAAACAGCTGAAGATTAAAGACTCTATAGTATCTACCTGCACGGTGTCAGCCAAGACTACTACCCTGGCAATTAAATCGACATTTGACGTATTACAGCAAAGAAACAAGATAAGCAAAAAAGAAAAACTTGAAAATTATGCATACATTAAAAAGGATTAGTCATCCCTTAACTATAGAAGTGATTCTGCTAATTGAAATAGCGTTTATAGAAAACTATTAGGTTCATTACAAATGGTTCGCTGCCTATATTATTTAAAATACCTTTTTTTTATATTGTTTAGTAAAATTGGCTTTTTGGTTAGAAACACTGACTTCAGTGTGGCTAGATCATTCCAATATTCCATATTTTTAATTCATAATATAATCCAATTAATAATGTAATAATAAATGCTCTTCTCATATTATTATTTTTATGATTCTTGTTTTTTTTTTAATAATAATAATTCAAAATAATAATTTTGAATTTTGATAATAGGTAAAATAATTACAATTTCAATATCAAAGATTAAGAAGATTACTACAATTAAGAAAAACTACATTGAAAAGGGTATTCAACATTTCGTAGGATTAAGAGTATTCAGTTAGGGTTTATACAAAAACCAACATTTTAGAAAACCTGTTTTCGAATAGTAATTTTTTCAGAAAACCAGTTTCGAATTTTTATAAAAAAAATTTTTTTGCTCGTAAAACAGTAGCATTCTATAATTCGAACAAAAAATTTTAACAGAAAATTTAGAATGATTAAAAGCAGTTTTTGACTGAAATTATTTACTGTTCAATTTTATTGATACTAAAATTTTTTTTATGAAATTTAGTAGAACAAAGAAATAATAGTTGACCAGGATTAAATAACTTTAAAAATATATGATTCGT
Organism: Hermatobates lingyangjiaoensis; assembly: GCA_026182355.1. Lineage (NCBI taxonomy): Eukaryota > Metazoa > Arthropoda > Insecta > Hemiptera > Hermatobatidae > Hermatobates > Hermatobates lingyangjiaoensis. The sequence goes on from JAPFBL010001929.1 coordinate 642,286, forward strand.
TGTTTATGCATAATTTTCACATAAAGGATGTAAATATTTTTATAATAGTGAAACAAGTTATTCAGCAAAGGGTTCGAATAAATAAAAACAATATATTTTCATATTTTTATAATAACCATATTATTAAATTGGACTGATATGATTCCAAGAACCAAACTGCTTGCAACAGTGTTTTCATCAATCTGGTACATCTGGCTACATTTGTCATTTTCAAATTTTTTTTAATGTTATTCATAAATTCGATATTTTCTACTAAAAAACCGGTTTTCGAATTTCGTAATTTTCTCCAAAAAACCGGTTTTTAAAAACCGAGAAACCCTATATTCAGTATTCAGACTACCCTGACACGTTCAACGATCAACACATAATATGATCAACAATCTCAATTTTAGGAACAATAATATTTATTTTTATTATATGAGAAATAACAGTAGCATCTCTTTGACAATTGTTTTTATTCCACTTCTGAACTTATTCATTTAAATCTCCAATGTAATTGTTTTTTTAATTTTCGAAACTGTAACTTATTTTAGTTTTTAGCCTGGAATATTTACTCAGAAAATATTATGCCACAAATGAATTCATAATGGATTTGTAGACGTTGATTCATTAACAAGAGTGATTCTCTAATCGATAATACTGAGGTATATGCATTGAATAAATATGCATATTTTACCCAGTGTTTTTCTTTAAATCAGGAACTAACAATTACTATGTTAAGTTAGTGCATAAACAATCACAGATCTTCTGTCAGTCAACAGAATAATCTGCCTGTCACCCATCATGCAATTCCCACAATTACTCTTTTTTCAAGCGTTTCAAAGAACAGATTTCAAAGGTTCTCCGTGCCCAGAAGATACGAGTATGCTACGCTAAGAGATTCTTAATTCTCATTAAAGTTAATTCTAAGTTTCACTTACAAAGCTATTACTATATCTCTTTTGACATGCATATGATGCTAATTTCTATACGATTTCTTAAACTTTTTTTTTTTGAATCGTAGACCTATGAAAAAGGTTTTAAATAAAACCGAAACTAGTATTGATATTTCTATTTAAACCTGAAAAAATGAGCAATTACTGATAAAAAAAATTCTATTATATTCGATTATTGATACACTATCTACTGATATATATATATATATTTTTTTTATTATTTTTTTTATTTTTTATTTTTTTTTAAAGTTGTTATCAGCTTTTAATTTTATTTTAGTTAAATATTTTTATTTGGCTTTTATTTCTTTATCTTCCCTGTCTACCTTTCCTCCGAAAGTTGGCTACACTGTTTGAGTGCTTCAGTTCGAACGCCAAGTCAGTCGTTATCAGCCTTTGGAGCGATTCACTTCTTTTCCTGAAGACGAGGACATCGAAATATAGTAGTGAGTTCAGTGGTTTCCTTTCTATGTGTTCCTTTTTAAATTCTAGTTTATATATATACAAAACTAAAGTTTATCAGGACTCGGTCAGTTCCTTAAGTTCAAATAAACCTCTCATTGCCAACGTTTCGGTCTTTATTTAAAACCTTTTTCATAGGCATTCGGTTTTTTTAAATAAAGACCGAAACGTTGGCAATGAGAGTTTAATCTGAACCTAAAGAACTGATCGAGTCCTGATAAACTTTAGTTTTGTTTCTATTCCACGGTCGATACTTTTAATAATATATATATACTGCTCTAGTTTTCTAACAACTTTACGGTGGGCTGGTATTAAATCCCAAATCATTTGTCCAAGGAACATATTTGTGCATGAGCAGGTAAATAAAACAACTTTTGAAACGGAAATCTTTATAACAAGGAAAACAAACAACAAAAAACTATGTAGCAAAAACAATTAGACGTGTAAACAAGCTTTCGACCTCTAACATAGGCCATCTTCAGGTTAACAAAAGGAATATTTTTTTTTACATTTTTGTTTACACGTCTAATTGTTTTTGTTATTAAGTATTTTTGTATTATTTTCCTTGTTGTAAAGATTTTCGTTTCAAAATTTGTTGTATTTACCTGCATAAATATGTCCCTTGGACAAATGATTTGGGATTTAATACCAAATAAAGTAAAGTTGTAAAAAACTAGTTAAGTTGTAAAGTTGTTCGAAAACTAGAGCAGACCAGCTTAAAAGTCGTGAATGAAGAAGCACGATAGTTTGTAAGTCAGACTGGAATTCATTCAACACAACCATCCAACAGCATAAACAGTCATTTATCAACAACGGTTACAGCAACAGGCACTTCGACAGAATTCTTAAAATTTGTTTAATGAATATAAATACAAGATCTAATGAAACCCATATTAACCAAAATACAGGCACTAACCACAGGATCTATTACAAAAATCAGTACTCCCAACTATACAAAGTAGATGAAAGAATTGTAAAAACAATCTTAAAAAACAATACATCTTGACTAAGCCTCAGATTAAACTTAACATTATAATATATTACAAAAGCTCCACCATATGTATGCAACCTCATCACGAAAAACCAAGAGACGACCAATTAAAGAAAACCAATCTTGTGTACGAATACACTTGCCCTATTGGAAACTGTGAAGTCCAAAAGCATTCGTACATAGGAATGACGACCACTACTTTATCCCGCCGTCTAACTATGCGCCTTGGAGCTGGAGCAATACGCGAACACACAACTATAATGCATAAACAGCAACTCTCTAGGAAGATGCTCACAGAAAACACCAAAATACTCAGACTTGAACAAGATCAAAAGAGGTTGCAATTATTGGAAGCATTTCTGATTCTGGATAATAAGCCTAAATTAAACCAACAGCACACAGGTAGCACACGTCAGCTCAAACTACTAGGGTGAACAATCCCCCCATCCTAACTTTAATTTATCTTTTTATCCATCCTTGTAATGTTTTGAAACTGTAATGTTTCTAGTATTAGATATAGTGAAATTTATTTTTTAGTGAAAATTTTATTTAGCTTACTGTTATGTTTACATACTTGTTCGATGATATTAATTTTATTTCTGAAGATGGTTGGAGACAACCGAAATATGTCAAATGTTAGTCAATAAATAATGATGGCCAACCAGAGTTTTGCTGAAATAATTCACCAGCTGAATCAAGATGATTTGAAATTATCTAGAAAATACGAAAAACTGCTCAAAAGAAAGGTATGTTTGATTAAGGCAATTCAGTTTAACACAATTTGTATAAAAGAAGGTCTGCTCTGCTCCCTATTTATACTAATATATATATATAAACTTGAAATGGTCCAACAGGACTTCTAGTTCACATAGGAAAGAGAAAAACAAAGAGTTAGCTTCAGCTACTCAAGGGGACTACTTCTGCCCGATGACGACGACTGTCGAAATATCGTTGTGAGTCTTTTGTGTGTGTCTTTATTTGTTTTTCTCTTTCCTGTGTGAACTATATATATATATATATATATATACGATTGTAATGAAATCATAGAGTTATGATTCAGAGGAGAAAATGCAAACTTTGGCTACTAATTTTGACATCAGTGTCATCATGTTGATCATGACTATTTCAATGTACTAAATAAAAAAAAATCACAGAGAAAACACAAACAAGAGAAAGCACAAAATATCATAGTAAGATTTAATTTGTTTGTTGTATATTTTCTCTCTGTAATTTTTTGTCCTTGCTGCAACGCATTTTCTCCGGAGTTGTCATATGATTTGAGTCACCACCCACCCCCCAACACGTCTGTCTGCTCAATTTCTAATATGCCCTGCCTGTCAAAGCAGCATCCAATGGCCTATTGACTCAGTTTCAGTAAATATTCCTAACTGATATATCTGAATTTTTTTCAAGAATATACAAGTATAAACAAATATTTCTTTAGCAGATTTTTGTTGTTGAATTTTACTGGCAATTAAAATGAAAATAAAAAGTATGAACGTTATGTAAACATATTGGTTCAATGTTCAACATAAAATATATGTGAAAAAAAAACACAGTTCTGACTTCATTATTTAAGTCCTTAGTTCGAATTTTTATTCCTTAATAACTAAAAGTTTATAGACACCTATGCATGTATCAAATAAATATTTTAGTTCCATATGATGACGTCTTCTGGACAAAATGCAAAGATTATCCTAGCTTGAAAACACACACCCAAGAATAATAACTTCTAAATAACACTTCCCAAATATCAAATATTTGGCAATCTTCATGCTCTGTTTCTTCTAGTCACCGCATATTTCTTATATTTCATCTTCTTCAGAATGACACCCTCTGGCACTTGCCTACGGGTTCTCTCCAATCATTTTTTACTCCATTAATGATTGTTGTAGGCAAACATATACATACAACGTGAACGACTTATTCTATTTGAATGAAGACTTTTATGGAATAACAGATATAATTTCCAGGTTTGAACAAAATCAGTAAATACTGTGCACTAAAAGAGCTACTGCAATTTCGTTCATTCTGGAAGTAATTTTAGTTTATTTTTGATTCAAATAAACTTGACTTCATTCATGAATTGAATTCATAGCTCATTCAAAACTAACTTCACGTATTGAATAAAGCCATAAAACTTAAATAATCTTAAAGGTCATTCTAAGAGCTTAAACGCAATAATTAGTCGAAACACTTCACTCCTATTCGTAAAACACTTATTTATGTATAACATTAAATAAAACTTTCTTTGTAAATATAAAGTGTTATTACACAACCTCTGAGAGGTGATTATAAATGTAATCTGGTTTGATATAATACAGCATGTCTGGGCCTTTCAACCATTACTGTATATTATAATGATCAACGTCCATGTTTTTTTTACGCCACAGTTCTTTCACCGTATTCTGAAAGGACTCAATCCAAAGCCAACGATTGGGATTTAACCTCTGAGAATGCACCCAAGATGGACCTTGAGGAGTTAAAACCAATTCTCATCCTACCTAACGCCAACAGGGAGTCGAAACTTATACCAAGATGTTGAAGGTACTGGTGAGGACTATATTTTCTCACCTCTCGCGGTCTTCTTTTTTTTTCTCTTTTTTCTATTTATATTCAAAGTCCAGAAACTGCTCTTTATTGTCTTTGAAGAAAGCTGACCTGTATAGTTCTCCCACAGATCTTCCTGTGACGCATTCCAAGTTATACATGCATCAAGCATACAATGGGCAGACATCTATAACATACCTAACAGTCTCCCCAAGAGCATCCTATTCACGATAATGTAATCACAGTTTTTTTTGTTTTATATCTGAAAGAATTTAAAACTAAAAAGAAAGGCTTTTAGAATAGTAATGAAATTTCTCAATCATCTGCTCTGATAAGCTAATTGGAAAAACCATATAGGTCGCGTCCATCAAAACATTTTTATCAAGGTCATGCAAACATCTAAAGAAATTCTCATGATGACCACAATTCTACCTCATGATTCTGTTACTAGATTTCAGAGTCAGGTTATTGGGGATATTTTTATATTTGCAGATACCCAGCGATGTTTTATTAATACTGATAAGGACCTTGTTAATTATATTAAATTAGTCATTTGGGGTCTAGTTGTAGCGTGAATGCCTTTCATAATGAATAATATAAGTCGAATCTTCGTTATCACTGAAGATTTGGTTGTGAGATAGTAAGACGGCAACCCTTGTATAGTTGTCCTGAACCTGAGGTCACAGCAGATTACTCAAGATCGCTAAACTAATCAACTTAAGTTGATGCAATCAAGCCAACAATGTGGTTAGATGATAACTAAACGATGTGTTAATTAACAAAAGATACACTTTTTTGCTTGGTACTAAGGGGCCAGGGTAGACCAGTGGCAAGGTGCTCTTCTCTGAACTAGTAGATCTTTGGTTCAATACCCATTCTGGCTCAGAGATTCATTCATGCGGGAAGTGAATAAATCTGAGTGAGTTGTCCCTAAGAGAGGATGCTAAACCTGTTTTGATTTATCATGCATCTCAACCTTTCGGCTATATCATGATAAACCAGAATAGGTTGATGTTTTTAACGTGGAGCCCTTACGCCATGTTACGAGTAACCAACTGTTTCCTCACGAATTAGACAAACAAGACAATCCTCGTGAAGTACCAATCCCAAAATGTACCTTGCGGAGGCGGGCTTCTACGACCAACATCAATAAAAGCTATAAAACATAAGCCTGGTAGTCCTTAGATGGCTGATGGTTACTTCATGAGAGATAGCATCAAGAATTACGTGAAGCATGAAAAGGAAAAAAAAGAGTAACAGTTCATAGGGAGTTGAGATGTAGCAATGAATAGGTAAGTAAGGGCAAGAGTCAGTAATTGCAAGAAAATGTATAGGAGGAAGAAAGAAGAAGCATCGAGACAATAACTGCATCGCGAAAGGCCAGCCAAACCTAAGTCCACCAGAACCAGCCACAATTAGCCTCGTCCCAATAAATCATAAGCCTGATAAGCAAAGCAAGTCGTCGGATTTCACTGGGGGCGAGAAATAAGTCTCATAACAGATAGGAACAAGGCGGGAAGAAAAGAGGAGTTGAGGATCCAGCTCCTGAAGCAGCGCACAACTGAGTGAATTTTCCACCCGCGGACACCAGCATAGATCAGGAACCCCAAGATAGCAGCTAAAGCCGCTGTTTTGATACCAAAGTGAAAGACAAGTCTTAAAAAAGACAGACATTAGCAGTACGTGGTAGGAAAGACGGGTAATCCCACAGACCAGGGAGCGCTGAGCAGACCTACCATTCCTGAACCCCGCCCACAAAGCACCGCAACAAATGTTTTGAAAAAGACAGGAGTTAGCCATACCTGACCAATAAGAGTGGACTGCCACCCAAGCCAGCGCGCGAAAGAGCGGACTTTTCACCCCCAGACGCAGTGCCCAGGTTGTGCCTTTGTTAGTTCACAACCACCCAGGTGTGTTAAGCTCCCCCCCCCCCCCCCCAACACAAAGTGAAGGCACATTGGGGGGGGGGGGGGGGGAGTACGTTACACTGTCTATCCCGAGCCTGTGCGACGTCAGGTACTAGTTAAAGAGCACTATTGTAAATACACTTGAGTGAGGAAAACTTTAGGGGGCCAGGTTAGCTCAGTTGTTAACGTCCTCGCCTCTTGGCTGGTAGACCAGGGTTCGATTCCCACCTGGCCCTTGATTTGTTCACATGGTAGGTGAATAAATCTGAGTACATCTTCTCTTGGAGAGGACATTAAGCCATCAGTCCCGAGCCTGTACAATGTCAGGTACTCGTTAGAGATCCCTACTCGAAATGCACTTGAGTTAGGCAAAATTTAGGACTCCCAATGTAGAATCTGTAGAATCACCGATCAAACAAAAAGCCGGTAAACGGCTGATGTTATCACCCGCTAGAGGATCACATTAACAATAAAAAAAAGAAGCTAAATTTAAGACCCCCAAAGTAGAATGTTTATTGCTGCGGTATCACAAAGAGCCAATGTTCAGCCTATGTGTGTTTTTTTCTAAGACTGCCACTGCAAGGTGACCTAACATTTGTTGTACTACACACTGGTACCCTAGTGTATGAGTCCTTGTCCAGGGAAACTCCTGCAAGAACAGTATCATCACTCATAAAGCACTCATCATACTAATGATTACGATCGGATCAGTGATATCATCACAATCTACTAACACAGAAAATCAGTTTAATTTCCAAAAATTCCCATAAAGAACGTAAATAACAGAGATAGACAGTGGGATATTATTAATACAGATATGACAGTTTTAAATGCTTAGCTAATAGTTATGAGATCCGTGGTTACATGGCCTGAAGACTAGCTATGTAACGAAGGAGTAAATCGTCCCCAAGTAACAGTATATGCTGATTATATAAATCGTAGTTTATAAGTGCAGTCAATCATTCGTTTGCAATTCTAAATGGTGAATATCTCAGTTACGTATCGAATTACTTGAAAAACTGGTTTGAAAGTAGGTTTCTTCAAAATGTTTATGCCTCGTTAAAACAAGAAGTAACTTAAAACAGTATTTAAAAAGAACAATATAAAGTCAAATACAAAATATATAATGCATTTTTACTTTTATTTATTCTCTATATGAAATATAAAGAAAATGAAAGTATTGTATTCGAACTAAAATTTCGAAATGGGTTTTTCAACGAAAATATACGTGTAGAGGTCCTTTGAGTCAAATAAATAAGTTTTACAAATTAATCCCCCCATATGTCTGTGTGTATATGTGTAAGTAGGATACCTTCAAAAATAAAATTTGCTATAGTCATGAAATTTTATATTAAGGTCCTTGCCATATATATTAAAGTATATAGCAAACTCGTTACTGAAATCACATTTGTTTTAGAGCCATTTTATATAAAAAAAATTGTGTTTTTAGGTAAGCTAAAAATCTATCCACAATATTTTGAATAAAACCGCTCAGATTATGGCTTTTCAGTTTGTATAAAATATATATATCCAGGTTGACAGCTACTGGGATCTGAGGAATGCCGGATTCTTAAAGTTCATATTTATGTATGGTCCATACCGTATTTTAAATATTTAAAAAACTTCACAGCCCTTTATGGAAAATATAAAGCACTTACTGAAAAGTAAGTGAAATTTCATAATTCACGAATTAAATGAAATACAGTCAATTTAAATACATAACATTTTAATTGAACTACATAAGATAAAACGAACTGTACTTCTTACCAGCCATACAAAGAATAGTACACTAATGTGGAAAATATGAAAATGTTTTTTCGACTAGCAATATATGAACTTTTAAAGAACTGCTATTGTTTGATAAGATAATTAACAAAAAAACTTAAAATATTAATTTTGATATATTAAACTACTGATATTGATATATTAATTATAATAAAATAATATTATATATATATATATATATATATATATATATATATATATATATGAAAACAAACCACAAGGAAAAAAAGAAAACAGATGGAAAAAAAAAATGCTCTGAGGCCTTTCAATTTATGTCATCATAATTGTATTATTATACAATTTGTATCTTATATGTTTTAAAATAAAATTTAAGTATTCTTAAGATTTTAAATAAAAACCAAAACGTTGGCAATGAGAGTTTAACTTTTACCTGAAAATCTGACCGAGTACTGATAAACTTTAATTATATATATATATATATAGATATATAGTAATAAATTAAATTAAAATTGATTAAACTGTGAGAGAGAGAGAGAGAGAGAGAGAGAGAGAGAGAGAGAGAGAGAGAGAGAGAGAGAGAGAAAGAAAGAAAAATTACTCTACCCCAATCTGCTACCGTTTGTTTTGGTTATCAATTCATATGACTTCTCACATCAGATCTTCTTTTTTATTATTGCCAACACTTGTGGACTTTATTTTTCTGCTATTCAAGATCGATAGTGCTGCTCATTGTTGATTCTATCCCCTTTTACAATGAGTCAACCATAATACTGATCGCATACTGTTACTTATACAAGTAGTAAGAACTTCCGTTGTCGATTAATTTCAGTCACCTTGTAGAAACCAGTATTATTTGCATTATTATGCTTAATTTGAAAAAAAAACATTATTAGATTAATAAATAAAGTAGATAATTTAAAGTTAAAAAGTTAAAAAAAAGTATTCTTTATAGTTCGATTATTTTTTTTTCAATTTTGATCAAAACAAAAGAGCATATGCAATTTAGAAGTTGATGTAACAGGCATTCCTTTGGAAGCAGTCCAGAAACAAAAAACTGTTCACCGACTTTAGCGTATATATTTATTGAGTTACAGGTTTTGAGATTTTTTGAGGGTTTTTGGTCTGGATATTAAAAAACACTTCTTCGCCAACCATTCGACATATATTTATGTCCTCCTCAGGGCTAAAACATTAATACATTGAGCACAAATATTACAACTACATTAGATCTATTGTTTAATAATATGTAACAAAAAAGATAACTATAGATTTTCGTATTTCAGTCTAATTTTGTATTACATTGATAAGAAATTCCAGAAATTTAAATTTGTTTACCTGGGAAGTCTGTTGTGTATCCTTATACACCTAATGTAGTCGTAATATTTTTGCTGAATGTATTAATGTTTTAGCCCTGAGGAGGGCAAAATATACGTCGAAACGTTGATGAAGAAGTGTTTTCATCAAAAAACTAAAACCCTCAAAAAATTTCAAAACCTGTGAATATAGAGCGGTCAAGAAACAAACAGCATGATGTTTATTGAGTTACTTTACTGTTTCCTTAGAGTAAAATGCCTCTGATTTGGTAATCGCTATCTATTTTGATCAAAATTAAGAAAAAGTGCCAGCTTGATTCAATACAGAGAACAATAAAATCTTCCAAGCAGAAGTTTATGGATGTAACTATCTTTCACAAGTAAGGACCAGGTTAGCTTAGAGGTTAACATACTCGCTTCTGGGCTGGTACTCCGGGATTCGATCCCCACCCGGGCCTCGATTTATTCAAGCGGCAGGTGAATAAATCTGAGTATGTCGTCCCTAGGAGAGGACGTTAAGCCGTCGGTCCCGAGCCTGTACGATGTCAGGTACTCGTTAAAGATCCCTACTCGAAATGCACTTGAGTTAGGCAAAATTTAGGACTCCTAATGTAGAATCTGTAGAATCACCGATAAAACAAAAAGCTGATAAACGGCTGACTTTACCACACACTATGGGATTAGTTAAACAATAAAAAAGAAAGAAAAAAAGCAAATTTCAGACCCCCATGTAGGATGTTTATTGTTGTGGTGTCACAAAGAGCCAATGTTCAGCCTATGAGAGTTTTTTGTAAGACTGCCACTGCAAGGTGACGTGAAGATTAATCAACATTTTCTGCATTTAAAAAGAACCAAAGATAAAAACATAGTAGTAAATGGTATTAACAAAAAAAAATTTCTAACGTAAAATTATAAAATTCTTACCATTGTCCAAATCAGAAACCTTAATATCTGAAACCTAACCATCAGGGCCCACGCCTAATGTTTATCTACTGAAAGTATACAGGCAATGTTCAGCCCTTTCGCAATTCACCCACCGAATACGTGATTCATATATTCCAACAGAAAATTCCAAAAAAAAAATAATTAAATGTTACTTAATAATTAAATTAAATAATAATAACAATGTCATTTTAACCTTTTAACTATCAGCTAAAAAAGTTGTTTATTTTAAATTTTTCTTTTAATAACTATTTTCTTAATTTGTGATTTTGATTGTAGTTGATGGGGTTTTAAAATTTATAAAAATGAACACTGTAGCAGTTTACCTATTAAATAATTTTGTAGCTGATTCAAATTTTTCGTTTTAATTAATAATGCTTTCTTTATTTAGTAAATTTTGTATCTAGATTGATTTAAATAATTCTTTTGGTATAATGAAGGATATTACCATTATTTGTAATATTTTTATATAAAATATTAAATCATTGATTGACAAGGTTGATAGATCATCCCATGTTGTTCTAGTTTAAAGTCCTTTGTTTTGGTAACAGAGATCCTTTATTGTTTATGGTGTTCATATCTTATAAACTTGACTTATTGACACTATAGAATAAGTAGGGACGGGAGGGGGGGAAGTACCTCGTAATATTAGTCCAACCTCAATAAGCGATTTATTTATTAATTTCATTCTAGAATAGAATGTATGAAGAAGGAATGGCGCCATTCTCAGCTTAATTTGTATATGTTATGCTAGTAACACTAGTATGTGTTATGCTACTCTCAATACTCGTGTGATTTCACGTTCTTAGAGGACAGTTTTTAATAAAGAAATAGACTTAAATTAATTAATTACTTAAAAAATAAATAACTTTCTAGAATATAAGCCATTGGCATGATGTTTTTTTTTCATTTGACCTTACTGTATACGCGCTATGGTAGCTATGATTTTTTCATGTTTTTATTGCCAGTATAATAAAGGCAGGATACCACATGATTGCTGTAATAGTGCTAAGCGCTTATTCCATTCCGAATTTTACCTAGCGTGTTACAATTTCGTTTTTTCCTTTTTATTGACTTGTTGCGGATGCGTGGTTAAGAGACCGGTTTCATTCAACACAACTGATACGTATATAAAGGCGATCAATAAATACGACAGAGGCGTGTGCGGGTTACTTTGCAGGGAAGCCCCCTGGGTGCAGCGCCATGGTCACCTACTAATGTACCCCTCAAACTGGACCGACCACTTCCCACTAATAGCAAAGACCTCGCCCCAGTCCGCATACGTCTTCCTTAGCCTTCGCCATGCCTTTAACTCTTCAATATTTTTTCGTTTCTTCTCCCCACTGATAACACTTTCATCTTCCTTATCATAACTGAAAAGTATCAATATTAATATCAAAATAAAAACAACACCTTCTTTGATCATACTCACAGTGCTAAAAAGTTGCCTCTTTTACATTTTTCTTCTAGTATAAATTTTCTTAAATTGTAATTTTGATTGTAGTTGTATGGGTTGAAAACTGAGCCGATTGTCACTGTTGTTTGTTTAGCATACGATTTCATTCTTCACTTTAAAACAGTAGCGCTAGTAGCAATTTAAGACTTCGTTATATTGCTGGCTCAATCAGACCTCTACTACCATATTACCATATATTTACCCACTATATGAAATACAGAGGTGTGAAATCTCTGAGTTCAATATAGATTCTTCCACGGAAATACATTTTCAAGGTTCTTGAATCTTATATAATAGGTTCTCAGATTTGTCTTTTTATTATGTATCTGGTATATATTTTATCTTTTATATCCACTTTCTGAATACATAACATGCAATATATAAAAACCTTATGTGACATCACAGGGATGAACGTTTACTATATATTGTCCCTTTTGATATGGTGTGTGTGTGTGTGTGTGTGCGTGTGTGTTTGCTCGCCAACAGGATATTGTTCGGACCAAATAGTTCTAATCTCTAAATATTATACTTGACTTACTCTTGACCCTAAATTAGTCCACCAAGTTAACTACTCTTATACCCAGTCAACACAAGTAAAGCTAATGAAAAAATTTGTTTTCATCGAATTATTAGAAATCTGTCCTAACCATTATGATTAACCTCAATGTAGCTATAACTTTCTAGTTGATATTTAAAATAGAGTAAGATCTCGTCGAAATTGTCTTTTAATATAAGAAGTTAACCATCTTTTAAGGATAAGGAAAAGAGATATCAAGAGATCAAGATTAAAAGATATATTTTAAGAATTTTAGAAGTTTTAATGCACCTAATACTAACATCAAAAAAAAGTATGAAAAATTAACTCCAGTATGAAAAATAAAGTATAAATAATAATATTAAGGTATATATATATACTAAATAATCACAATAAACACGTGATGAAAACCAATGAAAGTATAAACCACAAGGAAAAAGTAAAAAACAGAAAATGTGCTCTCATATAAATGTGCTTTTATATATATATATATATATATATAAAGATTTCACATAAACATGTGAAATAACAATCAATGATCAAACCACAAGAAGAAATGGGAAAACAAGACTAAGATCTTTCAACCGTAACAAGCGGTCTTCGTCAGGTCAGTTGGGTTTTTGACTCTGACGAAGACCGCTTGTTACGGTTGAAAGATCATAGTTTTTTTCCCCATTTCTTATTGTGATTTATTGATCATGTATATATATATATATATATATATATATATATATATATATATATATATAAATGAAAAAGACAACACATAAAAGAAACGAGAAGACTTACTGGATCAATATTTCGAACTGAAGTTCGTCATCAGGAAGGGAGTAGAAGGGAACAAGAAGAAGTACGTGCACTCAGGATTGTGAGTGGAAGGGGTATCCTGAACGCATATAACTCTTCTTCCCATCTACTCCCTTCCTGATGACGAACTTCAGTTCGAAATATTGATCCAGTAAGTCTTCTCGTTTCTTTTATGGTTGTCTTTTTCATTTATTTATTTATCTGTCCGGTTTGGACTGTTTAGTATTTTCATTTACTTATATATAGTCACTTATAGATATAGTCAATGTGGTCTTATTGATCAAAGCGATAGAACAAAGAGTTGCGCTATAGTAAATAGTAAGCTACAGTGACGTCTCACCCTCTGGTGATGCTTCTGGTTAGAGGAAAGGATTTTGCCATTCCAGTTATTTCATTCATTACTGTTTAATTAACTCATTGAATAATAATGAGTTAATTCAATTCATTTAATTCTTTAAGCGAAATTAAATTGTTTACGGTAATTATTAGTATTAATATAATTTTTTATCAAGATTACAGGCAGAACTTAATAATTTTTTCGAGAAATATAATTTGATTTCTGATCAAGACTCTATTTATGAATAGATAAATGAAAGTCATATTTCGTTTCACAACAGATTTTTTTCTCTTTTATGCTGTCTTTATTCATTACATTTAAAAATTGTCAAAGCTTTATTAGATTCTTTTAGTAATGGCAATGTCAAGGTAAAGTTCTATAAAGTTCCAATATATACTTTTTTTAAAAAAAAAACTAATTAACCTTTTAAAATCCAATTATGTTTACTAACCTCCATCCGTTCCAGTATAAAGCTGATACCTTGACGTCTTGATGTCACTATTAATCATACCGGTTTTTCCTTTCTGTTTTTTTCATGATTTAAAAAGAAACAAAAATTATTTTTCTTCTAACCAACGCCCTTGTCTGCTGACGCGTTGACCAGTATAGGCGAACTTCTGTCAGAAGAAGGAACAAAAATGTTTTTTCTTCTAACCCACGTCCTTGCCTGACCAGTATAGGCGGACTTCTGTCAGAAGAAGAAACGAAAAATAAAAACGAAAATTAAATAGTTGATAATAATTAATAAAAATCTTGTAAATATGTTTTAATTAGGTTAGGTTGCAGTGGTTGTACGAAAAGGAAATAAAGTCGGCCCCTTGTGATACCACAAAAGAAAAAAGGCTATTCTCTCCCGTCTTTGGTCACTCGAACCATCTCGAAAGAACAATGAATTTAATTAGATCCCTGATATCAGTGGATGCTCAGTTCTCAAGTGTGTCAAAGAAGTATTCTCCTCATATGTTTTAATTGAAATAATACTATGTTTGTTTGGGATAAGCAGGTAAATCAGAACCGTATAAGAAAAATCAGTAATCAGGTGTTCGAGGAAGACATTGAAAATCAGCATCTAATGTTCTCAATTCAAGGACAATTCTAATACCCAAGGCGATGGTTTCTGTATTACATGAGGCTGGAATTCAGCAGGTGCAATGAATACAGCAGAGCGCTCGTGTCTGGCATACGTAGTGCAGGTGCATAAACAGACGCGTAACTCACTCCTACACTCCCTTTATATTTCATTAAAATTTACATTTCTATATTCATAATTTACTCAATTATCTTGTACATTACTTCCACAGTCTTCATTATAAAGTGAGTCAAGTCAATAAAATGTCCGTCTTGCAATTTATTTATTTGTTTATTCAGTTGTCTGTATTTATATATGAAACAGGAGTAGTAAACTCCATGAACCTAAGAGCTTTGTAACCTTCTTTTTCTCTCCTGTCTATTCATTATAGATTGGCTATATATTATTATTCATTATTATTTCTCCTTACATCACTTTTACTTAATACCTATCACCACGGTGGTGACCTCGACGTAATCTAGACACGCTAACATCTCATAAATATGTTCTATTTGTTTCATCTTTAATTTATATATAATAAATATATATATATATATTTATATATATATATATACTTTAATTTATTACCATTCTTATGTAAAAGTACATCCAAGAAAGGAAGTTTATTATTGTTTTCATGTTCTATTGTAAATTTTATGGATGGTACAACCGTATTGAGAGTATCCGAAATAAATTAAAGTACAGTATTTATAGGAAGTCAACAAATGTATCATCCTATGTTCATTTCTTCTCCGCTCATCCACTTAAAACAAAAAAATCAGTTTTTAGTAGCATGTTCTTAAGAGCTTTCAAAATTTGCACTAAGGAATTTTTAGATGAAGAAATCAAAAATATTTACAAAATTGCAGGTTCTTTAATGTATCCAAAAAGGTTAATCGACAATATCATAAAAAAGGTGAAACAATCCATGATATTAACTAATGAAGAACAGTTCACAAGAAGGAATTTGTTAGTAATTCCATACAGTCCTTGTTTGAAAGATATGCCTTCATTTATGAAAAAGTTGGACGTTTCTGTAGTGTTCAGTAATGATGGTAACTTGTTTAACAGATTTGCCAATAATAAGTCAAAAATAAAGGACTGTTGTGTATACAGGATACCATGTACTGACTGCGAAATGTCTTTCATTGGACAGACGAGCAAAGGTCTTCTTACAAGGATAAAACAACAGAAATATTCGATCAGAAGAGAAGACGAAAAGAGTGCCTTGTTCATGCACATAAGAAACAGTAATCATGTGATTAACTGGAATGAAGCAAACGAATTTATATATGTGTCTTCAGAAAGAAGAAGAAATATCGTGGAAAGTGCGCTCTTAAAGAACTTTTATCACAAATTAATGAACAATAGCCTAGGACTCTACAAATTGGATGAAGTTTTGATTAGCGGAATAATTAAACAGATGAAAACTTCTTCATCGTTAAACACATTCAGGGTTACCAAAAATTCTAGAAACTTCAATCAACCAGGTTAACAAGTATTTATTATTTTTTAGTTCACTTGCTCTCTGACGATGTGTTGACGAAAGGCCTTAGAGCATTGTTTCCATATTTGTTTCATTGTGGTAAATTAATCCATCTATTACATCAAGTGTTATTTTGATTATTATTATTATATATATATATATATATATATATATATATATATATATATATATATATATTAATAATCAACAATAACTCTTGATATAATGTGAATTAAGCACCACTATAAACAAATATATATTAATTACAATGCTCTAAGGCCTTTCGTTACATCATCAGAGAGCTACATGAAACAAACAAAAACCTAGTTTTTGTATTGTAATACATTAAAGATTATTTTACAATAAAAAATAATCTGTGGATTTTAATAACTTTCTAGTTTAAATGAACACGTCACTCATATATATATATATATAAGATTTCACCTAAAGACGTGAAATAACAATCAATGATCAAACCACAATATGAAATAGGGAAAAAAGACTAAGATCTTTCATCCGTGACAAGCGGTCTTCGACTGGTTTTTGACTCTGACGTATATATTCTCTTTTAGTTATCAGCTGGTTTTGGAAGAAATTCATTATTAAGAGTAAACTGAATACTGTACTACAGATTGTGGTCATGGGAAACCAAAACAAAACAACTTCAGAATTATTGATTTTGTTCCAATAATTAGTTTGCATATAATTTTACTTAGGCAGTAGTAATTTAAAAAAACCATTATGGTAACGAGTGAATCAAAGAAGAGTCTGAATAACATAGTTTTTCAAATATCTTCCTATAAAGTTTTTAAGCTCTCTGGAGGGCTCAGGGAACCCTTACTTCTGTGAGAAGCAGATTTCTGATTCCCATGTGGCTTTCCGAAGGACGCGAGAGTAGGCAACAGGTTTCGCTGATTGGGTAGACTGGTTAACAGGCGGAAGGCTTGTGACCATTGGCCTAACTTGTAGTCAGGACAGACTTAGAAGGATGACTTTGGTCAGGAGTTCTACCCGATGCCTCTTAAATATAGTGTTAGTCCCACTTAAGCAGGGAAGCCCAAGCAGAACTTCATATGTTGTTCCGCCTGTCCTGTCTTTGGACTTGTGGTGGCTGTGGCTCCTAAGCCAGGAAGGGTAGACTCTCTAGAGAGTCGCTATGTGAGAAGCACTATCTTGTTGAAAGGTTGCCTGTAGAGTAAGAAGAGGAAGCTTGACCCTCGACCTTTACCACTTTGTCTGTAAGGACCATATCTTAACAGGTGGTCTTGAAAACTGGTACTGACTTAGGTGAGGCCTGATCCCGGGTTATTGGACAGTTTTCTTTGAAAGGGGGAGTCTGAATTATAATGAAACAATCGTAGCCCTAAAAACTGAAAAGAACAAGTAGATTCAAACCATAATAATAGAGTTTTTAAATAGTCAAGAAACATTTTGAACAATCATACAAACAATCTTTTTTTTTCCAGTTTTCATTCTTTCAAACCTCTTTAATTCAATATTGAACAAAACATAGGTGTCGAAAAGGAATTATCAATAATTATAATTAATGAAGCATGGTTATGTAATGGGCCGTCAAGTGGACGTGTCGAAGAGGCTTGGATCGCATCGTAGTGACGTCAAGACGGCTTCAAGATCACCTTACAACAGCTTTCCTTCTTTGATTTGCTGTAATTTTTGAATTTCCGTTCCACTCTTGTTATCCCTCTCAAAACCAAGGCCAACTTCAAACCGCAGTCTTTTAATGAGACAATTTAGCCAATTAAGGGCCCAAAAGGAAAATAGTTTCAAGAAGTTAATTATCAAAATCGATTCCTTTTCCGAAGACAATGAATTGTAGGTAATTTACGAATAGATTCTTTTTTTCTTGAAAAAACCTTTGTTTGGTGTAACAATAACTTTGTCTCTCATCTTGTTTTTAAGGAATTAATCTTTAGCAATTATTGCTTAAGAGACGTTAATAACAGTCTATGGAACCTGAAGATACCAATCAGACTTTTTATTTCATCAAAAAAATAAAATAAACCAAAATAAAATAGTATCTATAAATAATTTCAAATCAATCCTAGACAACGACTATGTCAGAGGTCATTATATGGTATTAGAATGACCCGAGTCATTATGTGGATATGTTCTTTCGGGATTCATTATTTGAGAATAATTACCTGGTACCTTTGGGAGGAGGAGGGGATCATAAACTAAGTTTTATATTTCTAGGAGTTATCTTCTAGAATTAAATTTTTAAGGGCCATCTTATATGGTATACGTTTTTTTTTAAAATATTATGTAGGATTGAATTTTCTTATTTTCAGCTTTTGAGCGTGGGGTGGTAGGTCATTCACAATTAAATTCGATTTCAAGTCATTCTATATAATTACATTTTCTTTTCAGTTATTTTTTTAAGGTAATCTTTTTGAATCAATTTTCTTTGCAGTCATCGCATATGATTTGAATTTCTTTGAAAGACCATCGTCTTTTATTATATTTGAATGGGACTCATCCTCTTAGGTTGAATTTGCAAGGTCATTTTTGGCATTTTCTCTCATTGAATTTCCTTGATGATCATTTTAGTTGATTTAAATTTCTTGGAGGCACTTTTTCCATAATGTCAAACTCTTTTTCATATTATCAAACTGCTAGTTTTGAATATTATTCGAATGCAATATCAAATAATGCATATTAGTTCAAACGCATCTGAAGACTTTGACTTGGGTAGGGTAGACCGGCCAAGCATTCACTGGAAACACGAATTAAAATTCTATCTGGATAAGGAGGAGGGGGGGATGGTTGGAAAAAACGAGAGCATTCATACTATATATAAATTAAATCACTATCTCACGTTATTTTTTTGTTTAATAACAATAAATTAACATTTTGTCTAAATATAGGCCTTGCTGTTAATAATATTACAGGAAATGAACTTGAAAACAAGAATTCGCAGAGCGTTCTAGAACCCAAGGACATTTCTACCTAAAGCACCGCTATTTGCATTCAGTTTGTATTTAACTTTGAATCTAAGTTGTACAGCAATGGTCAACAACCTTTTACAAATTTTACTATTCGTTTAAATACTTTTGTTTTCAGTGAAAAATTGCCAGCGAAAACTAATATACTAATAAATTAACTAAATGATTCTAGAAATTGGTACTTAAACATACTTTTAACTATAACGATATTAAGTACTCACTAGATTTAATATTCTAGTTGTAATAGATGGTTTGGAAGTTGATGTTTTTGTTAAATGCAACTTAAAAAGTACTTAACTTTTTTTCTTTCATTATAACTCTGACTTAGTCTCCATTAGTCAGTCTTCAAACCGGGGGTCAGGTTAGCACAGTGGCAACATGTTCGCCTCTGGTAGATCCGGGTTCAATACCCACTCAGGCTCTTTTGATTTATTCATGTGGAAGGTGAATAAATCTGAGTACGTTGTCCCTCGGAGAAGGATGTTAAACCGTTGGCTCCGAGCTTGTACGATGTTAGGTACTCATTAAAAATACCTACTCTAAATATACTTCAGTTAGGCAAAATTTAGGACTTCAAATGCACAATAAATCTTTATTGTATGGTATTACAAAGGCTTAATTCCTAAGTGGGACTGCCATTGCAACCTAGCCATACCTAGTCTTTCAACAACACGCTAAAATAAATAATATAGATGTTAACTTCAACACAGGTTTCTAGTATAACAAACAATAATTTCTATTGTAAATAAACAGTCTTAACGTACTAGCCTCTGGACTGATAGTCCAGGGTTCGATCCCCACTTAGACCTCGATTTATTAGCGGGACGTGAATAAATCTGAACACGTCGTCCCTCGGAAAGGACGTTAAGCCGTCGGTCCTGAGCCTATACGATGTCAGGTACTCGTTAAAGATCCTTACTCGAAATCCACTTGAGTTAGGCAAAATTTAGGATTCTCAAAGTAGAATCACCGATCAAACAAAAAGCTGGTAAACGGCAGACGTTATCACCCGCTAGGGGATCGGAAAATAAACATAGTCGGTCAATACAGCCAACACAGACAGTCAAGTTTAAGAAAGCTTGTAACAGTCACAATACATAAAAACAAATATTATAATAAACAGAAATATAATTATCAGCCCTTAATTCAATATAAAATAAAATCTTTTCACAAATTGATATTTCTTTGAAATTTAGAACCTTTAAAACAAAACGTCAATAGAAAAAAGAAACCGTTAAATGTTCACAGTTCTTGAGGGTCATTATAATTATTATAAGGGCCAAAGAGGTTATCGTAATCGCGATATCGTAAATACTACTGCATCGATGTACTACGATACACAATGTGTATATTCTTTAATATACTCATACTTAATGATATATTCAAAAGAAAATTTTCGCAATTCCTAGAGGTTTCAAATGGGCCTTATCACAGTTTTTGGCTCTCTTTGTAGCAATTACTTCACGATTACAGTGTAGTTGTTCAGAAGTTTTGGGCTCTTCCAGATATTTTTGTCATCTTCAGGAATATTTCATTTAAATGTTATATCAGACAATAATAAAATATTATAAATAAAAATTGAATATAATATCATTATTGTTAGTACCATAGACTTTGTTAGTAAACCCTTAAGAAGACTGATAATCTTACCTCGTCAATTCTCTTCCTCACTTGACAGTTTAGGATCTTGTCTATCTTCCTGAGTAAAACTCATCCCAAATTATTCAAAATTTCACCCTGGAGAATGGATAAAACCTGAAACATCTCAACTGAGTAAGGAAATTTATGAGTTATGATGTTATTGTTGGTTCCAGCGTCCACACTTGGACAAATGGCTCATTTGTTATTTGATACCCATTTTAGTTGTGAGTCATATTACACACATGATTCCACATCAAGAGCACTAAATGTCACCTAACTTAAGTGTTTTACCAGTAGGGTTGCTCAACAAGTACCTGATAAAATATAGATTAGGGACCGACTGGTTTACTTCTCTGTTTGACGGCAAGTACAAGATTATATCTCACATAAGAAATCCATGTACCTGTTACATTACACCTGACTTCTTCCAAACTATGTCGTTAAATTCGTCTTTGATTTATAAATGTGACTATAGTTTTTTCCACTTTATAATTATTATTTAATTTAAAAATTGTTCTTGGGAAAGCATTTGGGTATCTAAAAACACATAATAATACATATTAATAATAACGCGTAATAATAGTAATATACAAAATACATAAATTGTTACATAAAAAACACTCAAAGTTGATTTTTGACAATTCAATATTGCCCAAGAGCTATACGGATCATATATATTATAAGTGTATAATATCGATTTGGTCCATCAAACAGTTCGACCTAAAGGGCATCCAAGACTTTTAAATATACACCCACCCTAACATGAACAAAAGACCTGAAAAAAACAAAGGCATTTGATAAATATTTTGCTCTAAAACATTTCTTCCAAACCATTATTCTATGTAATGTTATCCAAGCTAAAAAAATTAGAAAAAACCTGCAGAAGTGTAAAATTAGGGGAAAAAATATAATATTTATTAATGTTTTTATTTAGATAATTATCAACGCCCAAACCACAGCAAGAATCAAGAAAAACTAAGATGTTTCAACGTAACAAAGGTCTTCTTCAGAGTTAAATCTCAATCGTATAAAGACTGCTGACATACTAGTCAAAGATTAAAAGATCTTAGTTTATTTCCGATTTCCTACTGTGCTTTGAGCATTACAAATAATTATATGTTGTTACAGAAATAATATGAATTTACCAAATATTTCTTTAAATTTGGACATTCATCTTTTAGTGATGAAGGCTTTCTAAACAAGCACTTTTATATTAATTTTTATTCAATTTAAACTCCGATGATGTTTGATTCGTTTTTGTTTTATTGATGGTGATTATAGTACTGCGTCCTAAGAACTATTGTACTTTTCCCCCTTTCTGTACTATAGTACCCCAGTTAGCTTTAAAGCCTCCAAGAAGCTCAGTACTTTTGCTGGGTATAACGGTAACAGTTCTTCTATGGTTTTTGTTGAGTGTCCCGAAGCACCTGCCTCTGTGTAGCACAGCGGCTTAGCAAAGAGCGAGCATGTGCAACGGAGTTTCTTCCTCTTATTTGCAGAATCTGCACAAATCATCATTGATAATGCCCATTCCTCGCAGATGGCCATTAAGTTTGCAGTCACCCGTTAGAAATCCAGTTAAAATCCTTAGATATTCCTGCTCCCATATAATACAAGATTTACCTATTCTCAAACTTATTGAGAAGTATCTTTGATTGTATGTGTCCTTGAAGAGAATCCCAATAGTGCTTCCTGTTTTCTCTTCCTAAGGATTTCTTCTATAATCTGATGTCCTATACCACTTGATTCGTTTGCTATCAACTCTATTGGTCAAATCAAGAACTACAAGTCTATAAGTAGGTATAGGTAGATAGGATTTTTGTTCACTCATATCAAGCTACCAGTTTAAATAATTCTGACAAAACTTGCTGGAATTGTTACAAGTTTCTTTCGTGGATACCATATTTTAACTTTTCATGTGGATGGTATTTAATTCCAACACTAAAAATGAATGTAATAACAATTTTAACACTATTCCTTATACGAATAGTATAGTATAAAATAAATACTATTCCTATAGTATAAAATAAAGTAACCCATTACGATATTTATCGTAATCTATATCATATAGAAAGGTTACTATATACATTATTACTATGGTAATTATTATAGTAATAATATACTACTACTTTAATATAGTTAACTACATAGTATGGTAAACTAAAATAGTATAGTAATAATAAAGTAACTGAAAGTATAGTAATAAACAATATTTATTGTAATCTTATACAATAGTAGTGTAGAGTATACGATTGCTATAAAAATAGTAATATTTTTACTACTCAAGCTTTAATTAACAAAAAATATCTTTTTTTCTGATCTTCCACAAAGAGGATTCCCCACAGTAGACCTTGGTTATACAATAAAATGATTATTACTTTAACCGATTGTTGAACGAAGAAATATGGATTGCAAGTAATATGTTTATCTCACACGCAATCATAGGTCTTCACGGGCAAGGATATTGCCATCTTCGCACCCAATGAATATTCATCAACCTTTAAAATGAGTCTCAGCAAACAAGAATACTAATTATGCAAATCAAAGGTCGTTATAGTGATTCGGTTATTAGTGTGACCATAAACATAAGGAAATATCTTTATATAAAGGAAATATAAACAGTTATTAAATCCATTTTTTTTTCTGCTAGTTTATAATAAAGTTAATGAAAACGATAAGGCTTAGAAAAACACATGTTTTTTATTTCAATAGAACAATAATACGATGAGCTGATTATCAATTCAAGTCCACTAGTAAGGGCCAATATTTCGACCTGAATAGAATCATTATAATTATCATTGTAGAATGAGGAATTAATCGTACAAACATATGCTTTACTGTTTAGTTAGATCACTTGAAATGACCTACTAGCCTTATCTGAATAGAATCATTATAATTTTCCTATAAGAATGAGGAATTAATCGTACAAACATATGCTTTACTGTTTAGTTAGATCACTTGAAATGAACTAGCCTTATCTGAATAGAATCATTATAATTTTCCTATAAGAATGAGGAATTAATCGTACAAACATATGCTTTACTGTTTAGTTAGATCACTTGAAATGACCTACTAGCCTTATCTGAATAGAATCATTATAATTTTCCTATAAGAATGAGGAATTAATCGTACAAACATATGCTTTACTGTTTAGTTAGATCACTTGAAATGACCTACTAGCCTTATCTGAATAGAATCATTATAAATTTCCTTTAAGAATGAGGAATTAATCGTACAAACATATGCTTTACTGTTTAGTTAGATCACTTGAAATGACCTACTAGCCTTATCTGAATAGAATCATCATAAATATCATTGTAGAATGAGGAATTAATCGTACAAACATATGCTTTACTGTTTAGTTAGATCACTTGAAATGACCTACTAGCCTTATCTGAATAGAATCATTATAATTTTCCTATAAGAATGAGGAATTAATCGTACAAACATATGCTTTACTGTTTAGTTAGATCACTTGAAATGACCTACTAGCCTTATCTGAATAGAATCTTTTAATTTTCCTTTAAGAATGAGGAATTAATCGTACAAACATATGCTTTACTGTTTAGTTAGATCACTTGAAATGACCTACTAGCCTTATCTGAATAGAATCATTATAATTTTCCTATAAGAATGAGGAATTAATCGTACAAACATATGCTTTACTGTTTAGTTAGATCACTTGAAATGACCTACTAGCCTTATCTGAATAGAATCATTATAATTTTCCTATAAGAATGAGGAATTAATCGTACAAACATATGCTTTACTGTTTAGTTAGATCACTTGAAATGACCTACTAGCCTTATCTGAATAGAATCATTATAAATTTTCCTTTAAGAATGAGGAATTAATCGTACAAACATATGCTTTACTGTTTAGTTAGATCACTTGAAATGACCTACTAGCCTTATCTGAATAGAATCATTATAATTTTCCTTTAAGAATGAGGAATTAATCGTACAAACATATGCTTTACTGTTTAGTTAGATCACTTGAAATGACCTACTAGCCTTATCTGAATAGAATCATTATAATTTTCCTTTAGAATGAGGAATTAATCGTACAAACATATGCTTTACTGTTTAGTTAGATCACTTGAAATGACCTACTAGCCTTATCTGAATAGAATCATTATAATTTTCCTTTAAGAATGAGGAATTAATCGTACAAACATATGCTTTACTGTTTAGTTAGATCACTTGAAATGACCTACTAGCCTTATCTGAATAGAATCATTTAAATTTTCATTTAAGAATGAGGAATTAATCGTACAAACATATGCTTTACTGTTTAGTTAGATCACTTGAAATGGCCTACTAGCCTTATCTGAATAGAATAATTATAATTATCATTGTAGAATGAGGAATTAATCGTACAAACATATGCTTTACTGTTTAGTTAGATCACTTGAAATGGCCTACTAGCCTTATCTGAATAGAATCATTATAATTATCATTGTAGAATGAGGAATTAATCGTACAAACATATGCTTTACTGTTTAGTTAGATCACTTGAAATGACCTACTAGCCTTATCTGAATAGAATCATTATAATTTCCTTTAAGAATGAGGAATTAATCGTACAAACATATGCTTTACTGTTTAGTTAGATCACTTGAAATGACCTACTAGCCTTATCTGAATAGAATCATTATAATTTTCCTTTAAGAATGAGGAATTAATCGTACAAACATATGCTTTACTGTTTAGTTAGATCACTTGAAATGACCTACTAGCCTTATCTGAATAGAATCATTATAATTTTTCCTTTAAGAATGAGGAATTAATCGTACAAACATATGCTTTACTGTTTAGTTAGATCACTTGAAATGACCTACTAGCCTTATCTGAATAGAATCAATTATAATTTTCCTTAAGAATGAGGAATTAATCGTACAAACATATGCTTTACTGTTTAGTTAGATCACTTGAAATGACCTACTAGCCTTATCTGAATAGAATCATATAAATTATCATTGTAGAATGAGGAATTAATCGTACAAACATATGCTTTACTGTTTAGTTAGATCACTTGAAATGACCTACTAGCCTTATCTGAATAGAATCATTATAATTTTCCATTGTAGAATGAGGAATTAATCGTACAAACATATGCTTTACTGTTTAGTTAGATCACTTGAAATGACCTACTAGCCTTATCTGAATAGAATCATTATAATTATCTTGTAGAATGAGGAATTAATCGTACAAACATATGCTTTACTGTTTAGTTAGATCACTTGAAATGACCTACTAGCCTTATCTGAATAGAATCATTATAATTTTCCTATAAGAATGAGGAATTAATCGTACAAACATATGCTGTACTGTTTAGTTAGATCACTTGAAATGACCTACTAGCCTTATCTGAATAGAATCATTATAATTATCTTTAGAATGAGGAATTAATCGTACAAAACATATGCTTTACTGTTTAGTTAGATCACTTGAAATGACCTACTAGCCTTATCTGAATAGAATCATTATAATTATTTGTAGAATGAGGAATTAATCGTACAAAATATGCTTTACTGTTTAGTTAGATCACTTGAAATGACCTACTAGCCTTATCTGAATAGAATCATTATAATTTTCCTTTAGAATGAGGAATTAATCGTACAAACATATGCTTTACTGTTTAGTTAGATCACTTGAAATGACCTACTAGCCTTATCTGAATAGAATCATTATAATTTTCCTTAAGAATGAGGAATTAATCGTACAAACATATGCTTTACTGTTTAGTTAGATCACTTGAAATGACCTACTAGCCTTATCTGAATAGAATCATTATAATTTTCATTTAAGAATGAGGAATTAATCGTACAAACATATGCTTTACTGTTTAGTTAGATCACTTGAAATGACCTACTAGCCTTATCTGAATAGAATCATTAATAATTTTCCTTAAGAATGAGGAATTAATCGTACAAACATATGCTTTACTGTTTAGTTAGATCACTTGAAATGACCTACTAGCCTTATCTGAATAGAATCATTATAAATTTTATTTAAGAATGAGGAATTAATCGTACAAACATATGCTTTACTGTTTAGTTAGATCACTTGAAATGACCTACTAGCCTTATCTGAATAGAATCATTATAATTTTCCTTTAAGAATGAGGAATAATCGTACAAACATATGCTTTACTTTTAGTTAGATCACTTGAAATGACCTACTAGCCTTATCTGAATAGAATCATTATAATTATCATTGTAGAATGAGGAATTAATCGTACAAACATATGCTTTACTGTTTAGTTAGATCACTTGAAATGACCTACTAGCCTTATCTGAATAGAATCATTATAATTTTCCTTTAAGAATGAGGAATTAATCGTACAAACATATGCTTTACTGTTTAGTTAGATCACTTGAAATGACCTACTAGCCTTATCTGAATAGAATCATTATAAATTTCCTTTAAGAATGAGGAATTAATCGTACAAACATATGCTTTACTGTTTAGTTAGATCACTTGAAATGACCTACTAGCCTTATCTGAATAGAATCATTATAATTTTTTAAGAATGAGGAATTAATCGTACAAACATATGCTTTACTGTTTAGTTAGATCACTTGAAATGACCTACTAGCCTTATCTGAATAGAATCATTATAATTTTCATTTAAGAATGAGGAATTAATCGTACAAACATATGCTTTACTGTTTAGTTAGATCACTTGAAATGACCTACTAGCCTTATCTGAATAGAATCATTATAATTTTCCTTTAAGAATGAGGAATTAATCGTACAAACATATGCTTTACTTTTAGTTAGATCACTTGAAATGACCTACTAGCCTTATCTGAATAGAATCATTATAATTTTCCTTTAAGAATGAGGAATTAATCGTACAAACATATGCTTTACTGTTTAGTTAGATCACTTGAAATGACCTACTAGCCTTATCTGAATAGAATCATATAAATTATCATTGTAGAATGAGGAATTAATCGTACAAACATATGCTTTACTGTTTAGTTAGATCACTTGAAATGACCTACTAGCCTTATCTGAATAGAATCATTATAATTATCATTTAAGAATGAGGAATTAATCGTACAAACATATGCTTTACTGTTTAGTTAGATCACTTGAAATGACCTACTAGCCTTATCTGAATAGAATCATTATAATTTTCCTTTAAGAATGAGGAATTAATCGTACAAAACATATGCTTTACTGTTTAGTTAGATCACTTTGAAATGACCTACTAGCCTTATCTGAATAGAAATCATTAAATTTTCCTTTAAGAATGAGGAATTAATCTACAAACATATGCTTTACTGTTTAGTTAGATCACTTGAAATGACCTACTAGCCTTATCTGAATAGAATCATTATAAATTTTTTGAATGAGGAATTAATCGTACAAACATATGCTTTACTGTTTAGTTAGATCACTTGAAATGACCTACTAGCCTTATCTGAATAGAATCATTATAATTTTCCTATAAGAATGAGGAATTAATCGTACAAACATATGCTTTACTGTTTAGTTAGATCACTTGAAATGACCTACTAGCCTTATCTGAATAGAATCATCATAATTATCATTGTAGAATGAGGAATTAATCGTACAAACATATGCTTTACTGTTTAGTTAGATCACTTGAAATGACCTACTAGCCTTATCTGAATAGAATCATTATAATTATCATTGTAGAATGAGGAATTAATCGTACAAACATATGCTTTACTGTTTAGTTAGATCACTTGAAATGACCTACTAGCCTTATCTGAATAGAATCATTATAATTATCATTGTAGAATGAGGAATTAATCGTACAAACATATGCTGTACTGTTTAGTTAGATCACTTGAAATGACCTACCAGCCTTATCTGAATAGAATCATTATAATTTTCATTTAAGAATGAGGAATTAATCGTACAAACATATGCTTTACTGTTTAGTTAGATCACTTGAAATGACCTACTAGCCTTATCTGAATAGAATCATTATAATTTTCCTTTAAGAATGAGGAATTAATCGTACAAACATATGCTTTACTGTTTGTTAGATCACTTGAAATGACCTACTAGCCTTATCTGAATAGAATCATTATAATTTTCCTTTAAGAAATGAGGAATTAATCGTACAAACATATGCTTTACTGTTTAGTTAGATCACTTGAAATGACCTACTAGCCTTATCTGAATAGAATCATTATTAATTTTCCTTAAGAATGAGGGAATTAATCGTACAAACATATGCTTTACTGTTTAGTTAGATCACTTGAAATGACCTACTAGCCTTATCTGAATAGAATATTATAATTATCATTGTAGAATGAGGAATTAATCGTACAAACATATGCTTTACTGTTTAGTTAGATCACTTGAAATGACCTACTAGCCTTATCTGAATAGAATCATTATAATTTTTTTAAGAATGAGGAATTAATCGTACAAACATATGCTTTACTGTTTAGTTAGATCACTTGAAATGACCTACTAGCCTTATCTGAATAGAATCATTATAATTTTCATTGTAGAATGAGGAATTAATCGTACAAAACATATGCTTTACTGTTTAGTTAGATCACTTGAAATGACCTACTAGCCTTATCTGAATAGAATCATTTTAATTTTTAAAGAATGAGGAATTAATCGTACAAACATATGCTTTACTGTTTAGTTAGATCACTTGAAATGACCTACTAGCCTTATCTGAATAGAATCATTATAAATTTTCCTTTAGAATGAGGAATTAATCGTACAAACATATGCTTTACTGTTTAGTTAGATCACTTGAAATGACCTACTAGCCTTATCTGAATAGAATCATTATAATTATCATTGTAGAATGAGGAATTAATCGTACAAACATATGCTTTACTGTTTAGTTAGATCACTTGAAATGACCTACTAGCCTTATCTGAATAGAAAATCATAATAATTTTCCTTTAAGAATGAGGAATTAATCGTACAAACATATGCTTTACTTTTAGTTAGATCACTTGAAATGACCTACTAGCCTTATCTGGAATAAAATCATTTTAATTATAATTTTGTAAAATGAGGAATTAATCGTACAAACATATGCTTTACTGTTTAGTTAGATCACTTGAAATGACCTACTAGCCTTATCTGAATAGAATCATCATAAATATCATTGTAGAATGAGGAATTAATCGTACAAACATATGCTTTACTGTTTAGTTAGATCACTTGAAATGACCTACTAGCCTTATCTGAATAGAATCATTATAATTATCATTGTAGAATGAGGAATTAATCGTACAAACATATGCTTTACTGTTTAGTTAGATCACTTGAAATGACCTACTAGCCTTATCTGAATAGAATCATTATAATTTTCCTATAAGAATGAGGAATTAATCGTACAAACATATGCTTTACTGTTTAGTTAGATCACTTGAAATGACCTACTAGCCTTATCTGAATAGAATCATTATAATTTTCCTATAAGAATGAGGAATTAATCGTACAAACATATGCTTTACTGTTTAGTTAGATCACTTGAAATGACCTACTAGCCTTATCTGAATAGAATCATCATAAATATCATTGTAGAATGAGGAATTAATCGTACAAACATATGCTTTACTGTTTAGTTAGATCACTTGAAATGACCTACTAGCCTTATCTGAATAGAATCATTATAATTTTCCTATAAGAATGAGGAATTAATCGTACAAACATATGCTTTACTGTTTAGTTAGATCACTTGAAATGACCTACTAGCCTTATCTGAATAGAATCACTATAATTATCATTGTAGAATGAGGAATTAATCGTACAAACATATGCTTTACTGTTTAGTTAGATCACTTGAAATGACCTACTAGCCTTATCTGAATAGAATCATTATAATTTTCCTATAAGAATGAGGAAGTAATCGTACAAACATATGCTTTACTGTTTAGTTAGATCACTTGAAATGACCTACTAGCCTTATCTGAATAGAATCATTATAATTATCATTGTAGAATGAGGAATTAATCGTACAAACATATGCTTTACTGTTTAGTTAGATCACTTGAAATGACCTACTAGCCTTATCTGAATAGAATCATTATAATTTTCCTATAAGAATGAGGAAGTAATCGTACAAACATATGCTTTACTGTTTAGTTAGATCACTTGAAATGACCTACTAGCCTTATCTGAATAGAATCATTATAATTATCATTGTAGAATGAGGAATTAATCGTACAAACATATGCTTTACTGTTTAGTTAGATCACTTGAAATGACCTACTAGCCTTATCTGAATAGAATCATCATAAATTTTCCTTTAAGAATGAGGAATTAATCGTACAAACATATGCTTTACTTTTAGTTAGATCACTTGAAATGACCTACTAGCCTTATCTGAATAGAATCATTATAATTATCATTGTAGAATGAGGAATTAATCGTACAAACATATGCTTTACTGTTTAGTTAGATCACTTGAAATGACCTACTAGCCTTATCTGAATAGAATCATTATAATTATCATTGTAGAATGAGGAATTAATCGTACAAACATATGCTGTACTGTTTAGTTAGATCACTTGAAATGACCTACCAGCCTTATCTGAATAGAATCATTATAATTATCATTGTAGAATGAGGAATTAATCGTACAAACATATGCTTTACTGTTTAGTTAGATCACTTGAAATGACCTACTAGCCTTATCTGAATAGAATCATTATAATTTTCCTTTAAGAATGAGGAATTAATCGTACAAACATATGCTTTACTGTTTAGTTAGATCACTTGAAATGGCCTACAAGCCTTATCTGGTTAGAATCATTATAATTATAATGCTGGAATGATGAATTCTTCATATGAATATATGTCTTAGTGGTTTAGTAAATTCACTTGAAATTAACTATCAGCATAACCCGACCAGGATCATTATAATTATCAAGATGTAATGATCAATACATCATTCATACATATGTTTTAGTTGTTTGGCAACACACGTGAAGTGATCCACTATCCCAATCTTGCAAGGTTCATCATAGTTAAAACACTAAGAAACATTCTCTTAATGATTTTAGTAAAATATACTACACTAAAGTGTATGTTTGCGTAAAGAATTCATCAGTCCTTCGTTATTATTAGAATGATTTTAGGCAGATTGAGTGAATGGTCTTTTCAAGTGATTTCGCTAAACTACTACTACTATGTTTGAATGATAATACAACATTTCATTGTTAAGAGGTTAAGAGCTGAAAGAATGAAGTAGACTAATAAAATGTTAGCTATTAACAAACATTACTCCTGTCCTACAAACCAAAACATCAACTTTTAAACAGTAATAAACGTAAGAGACAAAATATAATAGAAAATATTAAAACAGCAGTTTTAAAGAAAAAAAAACTTCGGAGAAAATTTGAAAACATATGATCGATTAAAAATGTTATTCTCTACAGCTTTAATTTGAATCAAATTTCTCCATGGCGTCATCTATGCATTCAAAATAAAAAGAAAAAATGTAATGCAAAATTGGTGTTTACCATTTAATTTTCTTCATCTACTAGTCAGTGAGTTTGGTTTTATATTAATTCTTTTTTTTTTTAAGATCTGATAATATTTCCTTCGTTGGCATTTCACTCTATTGATCAAATGAAGAACTGTAAAACAATTAATGGATATTGTTAAAAATTAATGGGTAAGGTTGTTCATTTCTAAAACCATAAATTCATATATCTTCTTCTTCATTAGTATATATTTTCTTCACCATATATCTTTGCCTTCTCTGCAGTGGAGAAAAAAGGTAAGAAGAAGAACAACTAGTGAAGGCTTAAAGGATCTCGATGAAGATCGAACCAGAGGGATTGGCTGGTCGTTACTGTGCGGCACGGCGTCGAATGCCCGACAGACCACGGACGGGCGTTGGCTAAAAAAGAAGAGTATATTTATATATAACCTTTTATCTATTAGAATTAATAATATTTGTGTTTAATTGGTAATTTAATTGTAACACATTTTGATTAACTTTAAATTAAGCGCTGATTCTTTAGAATAGAAACAAAATGCGTAATTGCATTTTAAACAAACAAACAAAAAACATATAAAATAATTATAATTACTATTTTGTTGGCCTTCAGAATCCGGACAGGATGCTAGTAACGAGTAGAATAGGTCCATTGCCTCCAATATTGCCACAGGGAAGCTAAATTTGAAACGCCTTAAACCTGAGAAAGTAGAGAACACTGCAATTTGACAAATTTGACATGACTTCACGAACTTAGTAACTAACCATCTCGGGTTAAAGTCAAAGGCAAAGATTAAACATATTGTAAATGTGTAGACACTGTACCTTATTTGGTTTGCTGCTTGATTCCTGCATGTTTTAATTTCATGCCATTTGAATGTACCAAGATAAAACAGAGAAATAGATTAAAACTGTACTTTTATTGGGTGATATATGATACATATTTGAATAGTGAAATATAATAAAAGCATCATTTATTTCTGAGTTGTTAAAAAATGATGGTATACAAATTATAATTTATTTTGAATTGAGCTATACAATTCAAATAGCCCGCAACATCGCTAAAAACGTGTACATGTCTGTTATTTACATGTTTGATAATATCTAACAACCTGTAACTTCATCCGCTGTAGTATAACCGTACCATGACATTGATTAGTAAATAAAAACAGCTTCTGCCGGGAAACTACTTACCTCTAAATACGATTTTAAAAGAAATATTGTTATTAAATCGTTAAAACTCTTATAGTAAATTAGGATTAAAAGTTATTATTATCTGAAATCAAGATTATAAAATTAAAACTCATACTACAATGAAACAAATATTGGTTTGAATCAACTACTCCTAAGAAATGTTGCGACCCCAAGTATCTAATACGCGTTAATATACACAGTAATAACGTTTCTATGAAAGAAACACGAATTATATTGCACTACTTTTAAACGAAATAACTGTAAGCCAAATCAACAGAAGATAAAAAATAAGTGTATTCGAATTAACGCTCTGATACTATATGACATTTTAACAGTAACAAATTTTGTTACTGTTAGCTACAGTGAGCACTCTTGCAGAAAAAAAGTAAGTTAAGTTTCACATAACAGATAAATGATTTTAACATGAATGTTCCGCAAAAATGCAAATCGTAGGCCGGTATATCAACCACACAACTTGTATTACTGAATGGTGAAACCTTATTGAAACCTACGAATACGTTCATTGTTATCTTTTCGTTAGGTTATACTAAGTTTAATAAACTTAAAAAGTTCTTGGTATATGACTACATAATTGCCTCCAGTCCTCTGAAAAACATTATTTATAAAGTTTTATCGCCCTCAGTTTCATAACTAGAGCTACACAGCATACATTTTTAAATTTCTTACAAATTTGGCTAGATAATGTCAGTCAAGATTTTGAGTCAAAATGAAACAGTTTTCTTTAATAATATGTTGTGCGATTGCCTGAAAATTGAGAAGGATCTCTGTGGTTTGTTTTTAAAAGTTATCTTAGACTCATACCTTTTTATAATATTAGTTTTATTGTAGCTCAGCTAAATTCATATTCTGTGTATAATAATACTGTGTTTGGAAACTTCTTAGTTTGAGATATAATTCATTAAACAATTTGTTAAATATATTCTTAAAAATTTGGTATTTCAGTATTATTTCATTGTTTTTGCAAGTATTTGCGTTGTTTTTCTGAATTAGATAAAATTTCTTAATAATTTTGAGCTAGGAAATATAATTATGATTGTTGCATATCTCTATCTTTGAGACATTGAACGTGATGAGATTTGTACTTACAGTTGTTTCATTTCAGGTTGTGCCACATGCATGCAACTGGCAAAATCTTTGATTTGATGGATTTGTCAAAAACTGATGTTTGAGTTGGGTGGCCATGGAGAAACTAAAGACTAAGTGTAAATTAACAGTAAAGAACTTCTTCATAAATTGTGGTTCGTAATTTTGTTTTCATTATCACTAACTTTCAATAATGATTTCGCCTTTTTAGCCTTCCTAAACTTAAAACAATTTAGGAATTTATATTTATCCAATAGGTATACCTCAGCTGGATAACTTGTGTAACAAAATTACTTTCTTTGAAAATTTAAAAACATAAGTTTTGTGAACGCTTTCTAATTTCCATCACAGAAACAAATGTGAATTGTATATAATATTTTTTATAAGTACATCTTTTAATGTTGTTAAATATCAATTTCTAACAACTGAGTTGGGTTTTTGACTCTGACCAACACCACTTGTTACGGTTGAAAGACCTTGTTTTCCCATTTCATTTTGTGGTTTGATCATTGATTGTTCTTTTCACGTGTTTATGTGAAATCTCGTTATATATTTATATATATATGAATAATAATCAAAATAACACTTGATGTAATAGATGGATTAATTTACCACAATGAAACTAATTTGGAAACAATGCTCTAAGGGCGTCCGTTGGTCAGCGCAGAGACCTACCCATAGCTATCCATGCTAATTCCCATGACCTCCCTTTCAATGATTGTTTCAGGGTACAAATCCTCAAACAAATCCCCGAGTCTAATTCCCATGTCACCCTTAGAGCTTCCGAAGAGGCATTCATATGCCTCCTTGGGGCTCGTTCTCCTCCTGGTCTCAACCTGTACCGTTAATTATTTTTATTTTATTATTATTATTATTTTATTATTATTATTTATTTTTTATTATTATTATTTCGTATTTTATATATTTTTTTATATATTTTTTATCTTGTTTTCTAAATAAATATTGGAGGGATTTCTATTGTTCCTCTCCTCCGCTGGGGAGCAGCATTGCGGTGGTTCCACGAGTTACTCTGGTGGCCAGTAGCAGTTTGCTTCTCAACGCGAGTACTTCGCACTTCTTCCCGATGACGACGGATGTCGAAATATCGAAGTGAGTTCTGTAGTGTCTTTCTGTGTTCTTTTCTATGTGTTAAAGTATGTATATATATAAAGCATACCTTTTTATCATGTTAGTTTTATTGTAGCCCAGCTAAATTCATATCCTGTGTATAATAATACTTACCTATGCTCAATATTGAGTATAGGGAACAAAAAAGAAAATGTCTTTATACAAACGAAAAAATTTAGCTATAAGGATAAAAGCGAGACAACAAGCAGTACTAACTTATAAGAA
The DNA here is from genome assembly GCA_026182355.1 of Hermatobates lingyangjiaoensis. Classification (NCBI taxonomy): domain Eukaryota; kingdom Metazoa; phylum Arthropoda; class Insecta; order Hemiptera; family Hermatobatidae; genus Hermatobates; species Hermatobates lingyangjiaoensis. The sequence goes on from JAPFBL010001929.1 coordinate 678,540, forward strand.
TCATTAAAATATTCTTTAAATGCATGGTTACAAAACATGAAATGTACTGGTACAAAATAATTCGTGGGTAGGGTTGCGCAGTCCCTGTATCACAATTGCATTGGTATATTAAGTGACCTTTCTGCATATCAGGACATTATTTGCAGACCGATTTCTCAAAAGAAGGTTGTGAGCTATAATGTTCTTTTAGTAGATTGTTAAGTTTGTGGTTATTAGTTATGGATAACCTACTGGGTATTCTAAATAATCAAGGTTACGAAAAGTAAGTGTATGCAGTTGCCCTTGTTATTATAAGAAGAATGATTGATCGTACTGTCTTTGAGTTTACACAACATGCTCTCAAAATATTTCAAAGATGGGTAAAGAGGAAGAGTATGGATGTAAATTATTGTGGTAAAGACCAAGATAATAATCTATATCCATATAAATAATGTAAATAATGTTTTTTTTATATTATCGTAATTAATTCTATATTTATATAGCCCTAAAGATAGAAGGAACGTTGTACTAGGTGTTTTTTACTTTACTATAAGTAAAGTATAGTGATCGTGAAAAAATTCTATCTCGAGATTTTGACGGAATTATATCTTTTGAGGTCCCAAAAGTCGTTTTATGATGTTTTTGCGATGATGTCTGTGTGGATGGGTATGTTAGTATGTTAGCATTGCTTGTTACCACACTACGGTCCAGAATCATTGATGGATCAAGTTCATATTTTACACGAAAATGGGCTCCATAGTGTAGGTGATCCCTATTGTTTGGGAAGAATTATGTATGACAGGAAAGTCACTTTTTTGCCAAAAAACGGTTTTTGGAAAACATTTTTTCTCCTAAACTGCTGAATCTAGAGTTTTGAAATTTTGGCATTATCTTTGAGCTTAAAAATGGAATAAACGAAAAATATATTTAGAATTTAAAACAACGGGAAATACTTTTTTCAATAAAATGTAAAAATTTTGATTTATAATTTTTTATAAGTTACAATCTCAAAGCTTGTGAGAGCGATACAAGCCATACCGTTTGACGTATCCAAATGAAACTATGCCTAAAAATAGATCATTATATGGAGAATGAGTTGAGATGTTTTTTTTAAAATTGCATTCACCAAAGGTCCGTTAAAGTACGATTTCAGTTTTCAGATTTTTTTTTATACGCTAAACGGCTCATTAAAAAATCATGAAAATTTGACCAAAAATGGAACAACAAATTAGCAACAAAACTTAATATCAGTTATACGAGTAATTACTTCGTCTTTGTGAATTGTAATATCTTTCTATGATATTGAAGAGTGACGAATGGACTCTTTCCTCAAGAAAGAGGAGTTATGTTTGTTGACAAATATCCAGTTTTTTCACTATTCTACTCTAATTGTTCATAATTATTATTTTCAAAAATTAGAAGCTCCCAACTATAAAAGTTTTAAATTATACTGAACAGCTGGCTTTGACTTTGATTTAAGTCAAACTTTGATTTGATATTAAGTTTACTTATAGTAAACTTAAAAGTTGAGTGCAGGCCACTCCAGATTTTTAGGATTCTTTCACGCTGGTCCAAACGTTGATAGAGAAAAATACTATATATGTATGTATATATAAATACAGAGAAACAACACACATAATAGAGATCATAAAAACTCCCTACTATAAGTCGAGAGACTCACTCATATGTTTCGATGACGAGGCAGTTGAATATTAATAAAGTATTTGTGATCTGTTTTATGTGTGTTCTTTCCGTGAATTTGTTTATTTAGTTCCCGGAATCGTTTTATTTTATTCCATTTTATATATATATATAATCAAGAACAATATATAAATCAAGAACACAGATCATTGATGAAAAGACTATATTGTAAAGTCCTAAACTTTTTATATTGTAACACTAAATCTAAAACTACACTTATTAAACGAACTTTCGATCCCATAGATCATCTTATGGTAAACCATAAATAGAATATAGACTAACGACACAAGTTACATAGAATTAATAAAAACAGGATGGATTAAATGGACAGGAACTAAAATTATAAAAGAAAATTCTGTTATGATAAGATGTGATATGGCAATCCTATGTCAACGCACTCTACCGTTTGCACTTAGAACAGTGGTTCCCAACCTGTGGGTCGCGATCCCAAACGGGGTCGTGACACCAATGCCATGGGGTCGCCAATTGATTTTGACTCGAATATGAATATTATATAAAACACGGTAAAAACAGAAGACAGTTAAATAAATAACATTAAAAAATAAAATTAAGACAATTATATAAATTCAGTTATATCAGAAATCGCAATAAGGAATTTATTGCCCTTCCCAACAACTTACTTATGTGAAACAGCCTTCTCCCAACTACTCATCCTTAAAAACAAGTACCGAAATAAATTAGATGTGGAACACGACTTGAGGTGTGCCATATCGACAACGGAGCCCAGGATAGAATTGCTAGCTAAAAAGCTATACTACCAGCCATCTCATTAAGGTCAGTTCATAAACATACTTTAGTAAAGTTACATAACGGTATGAAATTTGTTTGTTTGAATGCTTCGAAATTGATTTGCAATTAATTAATGTTTTGCAAAAGCTTTGAAATTAATGAATAAATTCTATATTAATCATATATTTAAGGAATATACAGTTACTTCACTAAAAAAATTGCAATATATGCCAGTTTCTTATAGAAAAAATAAATGTATAAAAGATATTTTAACGATTGGGGTCGCTTCCTGATTGCTTGTTCTAAAATGGGTCGCTATATTTGAAAGGTTGGGAACCGCTGACTTAGAACTAAATATATTATTTTTTTTAAAAAAGATACAATAAATAAATCGTTGAAATACACGAAATGGTACAAAAAGAATTATGAAGCATCTATTAAAAAGGTCCTTAATACAGAAGCTGCTGTCTGTTTCAATCATATGAATATGTATATATAAAACAAGATTTCACAGTAAACGCGAGAAATAATAATCAATATCAAAAACCACAATAAGAAATTCTTATTATTGTCAGACGTTGATGTATATACATATATATACAAAATGAAGATATCTTTTCTCTCTAGAAAATAAAATATATATTTATAAAAAAATTACATCATTTCACATTTGTTGTGATGGTAGTTGGAAACTTTTACTAAAAACGAGGTTTTAGGGTTTTAATACTTGTCACAGAAGTGTCAGCTGAGGTGTACTATTTAGATAAATATAAGTTGTTTTTAAGTTCAGACCTGGTTGTCAATTAGCTGTCATTCATACAAAGGCGAAATCATTATTGATTGTTAGTTACAATATTACAAACCACAACTGATGAAGATCTTGTTTGGTGTTAATTTACAACGTAGTCTTAGTCTTTAGTTTCTCCATGGCCTCCCAATTCAAAAATCAGTTTCTGACAAATTCTCTTTGCTATTAACAAATATCATCAAATCATAGCTTTTGCATGATTAGATGATGAGATATGCAACAACCATATAAAATTATATTCCTAATTCAAAATTATATCTAATTCAGAAGAATAAGGCAAGAACAATTATATAATACTGAAATACCAAATCTTTAAGAATATATGTTAACAAAATCATTAGAGTATAAATATCTTACTCTACGGAGTTTTGAAAGACCGGATTATCATTTCGTTAAAAACTAGATAGTTTCATAAAATAAGAATTTAGCTACAATAAGTCTGACACAAAGACAGACACAAAAGACACAAAGACAGACACAAAAGACACAAAGACAGACACAAAAGACACAAAGACAGACACAAAAGACACAAAGACAGACACAAAAGACACAAAGACAGACACAAAAGACACAAAGACAGACACAAAAGACACAAAGACAGACACAAAAGACACAAAGACAGACACAAAAGACACAAAGACAGACACAATAGACACAAAGATGATACATAAAAATGGTATATCTTTACTACAGATAGCTACATATAAATGATATATGAAGTATCGTGTAAAGGAAAGTAGTATATATCATATAAATGTATATCATTTATATGATATCTTTCCAAAACAAAATAAATAGATGGTTTCCTGGATAGATCCTTACACAATTTCCTGGGAATATAGTTCTAAAATATAACTGCTTCATTTATTACTCATATTACTATATTATATTAATATAGTAATTATACGAAGTCAGTATTAATATGACTATATAATTAATATATATTTATATATTATTAATATAATTAATATATATAGTATATAATTAATAGTCAGTATACGAGTAATAGTAATACTGACTAATAGCCGGTTACCAGCCCAGGCTAACCATCTGACTAGCTGTGCCTTTCTTAGTTCATGCCATGAGGTAAAAGCCACCCAGGCATCTTAAGCCCCCCCACCACGACAAGGTGAAGGCACATCGGGGGGGAGAGGACGTTAAGCTATCGGCTCCGAGCCTGTACAATGTCAGGTACTTGTTAGAGTTACTCTAAATACATTTGAGTAAGGCAAAATTTAGGACTCCCGATGTAAAATGTTCATTGTGTGATATCACAAATGTCAATGTTCGGCCTCTGTGTGTTCTCTTGGGGAACTACAACTGAAACCTAACCTAACCTAAATATTATTCAATTACAGTGAGATTTCTTTAGTTATTCACTATTTTTCTTATGAATTTGCTTAAGTTGTAATTTTTTTATTGTCTCTGTCATAGTCGTGTGTTACTTCTCTGTTACTTAGTTTTTTTCCTTAAGACGATAGTTACCTTCCATCTTCATCTGAACCAAGACGACACTCCATTGGCTCCTTTATGCTCTCTGCCAGGTCATGATTACTCGACCATTTTGCCCCGACCATACAATCCATTTGTCAGTGTTGTGCTCAGATACTGTCGTCTAACCCTGATGCAGTAATGCAGTGCCACCCCATCCTGTTATATTATCACATATTTGTACCTATCTATTGTTTACTATTCGATAACATATTTCAGCTAATATTGCACAATCATAGTTCGATTTCTTTACTTATTTGTAAACTATTTACTTAAGTTTTTATTTTTTCTTGCCTCTGTCATCGTTCTTGATGACTTGTTTGTCTCTTATTTTTTCCTAACGTCAGTCTTAGTTGGTTTAAATAAATGTCGGGTCGTTACTTTGTCCGTTTGCAATTATCTTATATATTGCTTTTGGCTTAAATATTTCTAGAACATCAATTATTGTCAGTTTTAGTACTTTATATAGTAAATCCATCACATTCTCTATACTTTCAAGTTTGTTCACATTCTATTAAAAGAATGGAATTCGTTTTGTTGTATTAAAACTATAAATGTTTTTTTCATACTGTTATCTTAAAGTCCTTCCTGTATGTCGTATATAGCATTGTTCACAGCCTTGCAAGTATCCTGTATATTCCAATTCCATTCGCTTTGTTGTTTTTATTCTCTATTTAAGTTGAATTGAACTTAATTACTTAGTTTTTCTTTTTCGAATAATTATGTTTGTGTTTTGTATTTGTATCGGGCATCATTATTGAAAAATTAGTGGACGAATCTTTTGGAAGTACTACGGAATTGTTACTCAATGTCAAGTTGGTGACCAAGAAATTGGTTTTATCATTATTATTTGAGGGTGACCATAACGCTGCGTCTTAAAATAAAACTATTGTTCTTCCCCTCTTCTGTACTAAAGTACCCCAGCTGTTAGCTTCACCGCCTCCAAGAAGCTCAGCACTTTTGCTGGTTCCAGCGGTAAAAGTTTGTCTATGGTTTTGTTGAGTGTCCCGAAGCACCTACCTCTGTGCAGCATAGTTGCCTTACGGTCGGTCAGCAGGTGCAACGGTGGTTCTTCCTCCAAGCATAGGTTAGGCTAGGCTGCAATGCTAGTCCCACAAGAGAACACACATAGTCCGAATATACCACACAATGAACATTCTACATTGAAAGTCCTAAATTTTGTCTAACTCAAGTAAATTTGGAGTAGGTATCTTTAACAAGTAGCTGATATAGTCCAGGCTCTACGTGAATGGCTTTTCGCCCTCACCGAGGGACTACTTTATCAAATTGTTAACCTCTCGCCTGAATAAATCGAGGACCATAAAATGCCCGGTCATCCAGTCCAAAGCCAAGTACGTAAACCACTGGACTGTCCTAGCCCCATTTCAGTTGAGCATACTCATTTGGTTAATACACGAAGAAACCCTTATAAAATGGCGTCATTTGGTTAATACACGAGGAAACGCTTATAAAATGGCGTCATTTGATTAATAGACGAAGAAACGCTTATAAAATGGCGTCATTTGATTAATAGACGAAGAAACGCTTATAAAATGGCGTCATTTGATTAATACACGAAGAAACGCTTATAAAATGGCGTCATTTGATTAATACACGAAGAAACGCTTATAAAATGGCGTCATTTGATTAATACACGAAGAAACGCTTATAAAATGGCGTCATTTGATTAATACACGAAGAAACGCTTATAAAATGGCGTCATTTGATTAATACACGAAGAAACGCTTATAAAATGGCGTCATTTGATTAATACACGAAGAAACGCTTATAAAATGGCGTCATTTGATTAATACACGAAGAAACGCTTATAAAATGGCGTCATTTGATTAATACACGAAGAAACGCTTATAAAATGGCGTCATTTGATTAATACACGAAGAAACGCTTATAAAATGGCGTCATTTGATTAATACACGAAGAAACGCTTATAAAATGGCGTCATTTGATTAATACACGAAGAAACGCTTATAAAATGGCGTCAGCTAGAAGTCATACACTTACTAAAGTAATGCTAACTGGTTTGGGATGTATTCAAATCAGTGTGGTATTCAGGTCGATGTAACTAAATAGTAAACGTAGAACAGATTAACATACCAAAGAGTTTTAAATCTATATTTATTACAATTAAAAGTGTAAAAAACTTTGTGATGAAATATTAGCTGTATGTTCGCTCATATATGATGAATTTAGTAAGACATTTGTTAATTTTTTATAGAAACTTATAAAACTCTTTGAAAATAATCTAAGGATAATTCAATAAGTAAAAAGAAGGGAGAAACTCTGTCTGGGGAACTAAATATCCTTCGTACGTCTAGATTTACATTATCTGGAACTCATAAAACCTTACCAAACGTTGTATCAATATTCTAAAATAGTTTCTACTGTTAGAAAATATAAAATATCTTCTATCTTCTTCATTGTATATTCTGCTCTCAGTAAAAGAGTTCATCATTTCTTATTTTTATTAAAGAGATCAGGTTTTGAAATCAAGCTGAACATATGTAGGACATTTTGTTTAATATTTCTTCTATCATTCGACACTCAGTTACAGTTCTCTTGCTTCGACACCTTGAATTGAGACCTCTGTAAATTGTTGTTGGCCAGAACAGCGTTTATTTTCTCTTCATTCTCTTTGCTGATTGTATCTAGAGATTTAGTCAGGATCGAGATGTATGCTGCAAATTGTCACTATTAATATAAGCTTTTAAAAAGTTAAATATTAGATTTACTCTTTGATTGTTTATATATGCACTTCTTATCAAACTAATTCACATGATATTATATAGTTATTAAAATTAGATTTTCTTTTTTTAAGAAAACATATATATATTAATTTTTTGCCACTTCTATTTATAGTTGATTGCATTTCTCTCCCAATATCACATCTTCGCTGGCACTAAACACCTCTTTCTCTCTTCTCTAACTACCTGTCTTCTTCTACCATTCATTCTGGTCATACCAAACCATTCTGTTCTTCGCTGTACCATTCATTCTCTCTCTCTCTCTCTCTCTCTCTCTCTCTCCCTCTCTCTCTCCCTCTCTCTCTATCTATCTGTCTATCACTAATCATCTTCAATTCCAACCCTATATGAAATCATCTGTAGCACAAACCTATCTCTCCCTCTCGCTATGAATCTATCTGTCTATCTATATCATTCCTATTTGTCACCAATCACCTTCATGTACATCTCTCTCTATCCGCTCGCATCAGTCGATCATGTCTATCACTAATCATCTTTATTTCCCGTCCTAAGCCACATCATCTTTAGTACAAAACATCCCTTCCTCTCCCTGTGCCTGTTTCACATCTTCATCTCTATCTCAAATCCGTCTCCGCCTCTCTCTAGCTATTGTTTCAAATCCCACATTCTCCATAAAAACATAATATTTTTATCAAGAACTATAATGCATAGATACTTCTATCTCGTCACAACATTACTGATATTTTACTCATTTTGTTGTCAATACGATGGTAATGATTTTTATATCATAACTACTAAACAACATATTTATTTTTTTGCAATTAAAATTTATATATATATATATATATATATATATATAGGTGTGTTCTCTAATCGGGGTTCGGTCAATTTTCCAGGATAAAAAATCAAACTCTCGTTGCCAACGTTTCGGTTTTATTTAAAACCTTTTTCATAGGCAGAAGTAAGAATTTTTTAACTAAGAAAATGAAATTTACATTATTTAAAGGAACAACAATGTTAGCCGGACAAAACCTTCGACTAGACTGTCTAGTCTAGACTAGACTATCAGTCTAGTCGAAGGTTTTGTCCGGCTAACATTGTTGTTCCTTTAAATAATGTAAATTTCATTTTCTTAGTTAAAAAATTCTTACTTCTGCCTATGAAAAAGGTTTTAAATAAAACCGAAACGTTGGCAACGAGAGTTTGATTTTTTATCCTGGAAAATTGACCGAACCCCGATTAGAGAACACACCTATTCTATCAAACGGTCGATATATTATTGAATCTGTTATATATATATATATATATATATATATATGAAAATATTTACGTTAATTTATTATAAACTGTCGAAATAAATGATCTTACGATTAAATGATTTTACTAATATTAGTAAAATATTAAATTAAATAAAGGACTGCTTACCATAGCGTAAGAAGTATAATTTTCGAGAGCAACTGTAAACAATGGCATAGCTATCGTAATCTGTGTCGAGAATCCAGTAGGGGTCGTTATTGTTCCTGTGTAACCCTGCAATCAAAGTACAATACAATCAAAAATACTGTATACCATGTATCATTAAAGGATATGTATCATTAAAGATTACAGCTTTGCAACCAAGAATGATTAGCTAAAAAACAAAACTCTTAAGCCAGTAGAAAAGTTAGTCAGCAAAGTTTTACTTTGCAATAATTCTATCGTAGTGCAATCACTTGTTATGTGTTATTTACTCATTGTAGGGTAAAAGGTTAATGAAATTGTCTCCACATATAAAAATTTAATGGTATAAACAACGCGTCTACCCTTTTAGTTAATGCCTGAGGAAGAACACTACGTGTTCGAAACGCGTCTACCCTTTTAGTTAATACCTGAGGAAGAACACTACGTGTTCGAAACGCGTTGTTTATACCATTAAATTTTTATATGTGGAGACAATTTCATTAACTTTTTACCCTACAATTTGTAATAATTGCAAAGAATGTAGCATCTCAATTACTAGTTTCCTTCCCTAATCGATTCCATCCTGTCCCGGCTACGGTGTGGTAGCCGGAAGGCTTAGGAACGCCGGTGAATCAAAACAGGATACCATCCTGTCTATTTCTATAGTGACATAGATTAGATACATGCTTATGTAATCGTTTTATTTTCTTTCTTACTATTTATATTATATATTTAATTCATTTAATAAATGAATTAAATGAACTTCTGCACTGCTATAATATTACTGCTATTCATTCATGCTAAAACATTAGCAACAGTAACTACTCCATTATTCCCACTACGAGTGAGTGTTATTTTTTCTGTAGAGTATGCACTAAGTATATTACTGGTATCGCATTAATAAACAAAAAAAACAGTTAGCTGACTTTTCATAAGACAATCTGGCCTCAAATACTACATTATCAATAAAATAAATAGATTGGAACATTACATGTCGTTTTGCCGTTAACGATGTATTTTCCTTCACCATCATAGACAGCCTTTGCTTCCCAATCAAACTTGCTCTTAAATCTGAAAGCATAAAAACAATCGTTAGAAAAAAGAAAAGATTATTCTGTTTTCTCTTGAAGATTCAAGGTACAGACAAGCATTTGTGTTCCTTCACTATATCATTTATATTATTGCATACTATAATACTCGATTGATAGATGTTTTAATAAATCTTAATATATTTTGCTTACTGTTTTAGAATTCACTGAAAGCATAATTCAGAATGCATAACTTGAAGTCCATCCATTTTTGTGCCTCCTCATCTTACCTTATATTTCTAAGTATGGGTAGACTACTGAAGTCAGTTTTAGGACTACCTTAGTGTGCATACGGATTTAGTAGTCCCCACCCCTTCGCAAGGGAAAACGCCCATTTTCCTGGGACCCGGGCCGATTTCTATAGTAAGTACCAATTTTTAAGTCAACTGTCCAATCGGTGGACCTTACTCAATGCTCGCTCTTGTTGTGATACAGGCAACCTCCTGAGAACATAATGCATCTTACAAAGTGACTCCCAGGAGAGTCTACCCTTCCTGGGAGAGAAACCACAGCCACCACGAGTCTAACACCAACGGCTGATGATGCAGAACATAATAAGAAGTCCCTCCCAGCCCACCCCACCCCCGTGGTACCGACAATATTTTATGAGCTGTCGGGTAGAACTCCGGTTTTAAGTCCTACTGAACTGTTTTGGCTGCATCTCAAATTATATTTCGCTTTGAAATTTTAGATGTTTGTTACATTTTAATATATATTTCCCTTATTTTACTCCATTCTGGTCTGCACCACCTAGAGCAGGGGTGCTCAATTCGTCGATCGAGATCTACCAGTCGATCGCGAGGCCAATAGTGGCAGATCGCATACAACTTTGAAAAAAAAAAGTTCTCTGTTCGTCGTGCACATGCTAGTTAGTGACCACGACAGGGTGACAGTCAGCCTGTCATCCACTCCATCACTTGACTGATGTACCGGGTAGAGATGGGCATAGCAAATACTCTTGCGTATCCAATACTTATTCGATACTTCAAATACGACTATTTATCTATATAATTCTTTGTAAAAATATTTTAGTTGACAAGACTTCCTAAGACATGAGTAGAAAAACTTGAATAGTAAAAGAAACAGAAGAAAAAAAGACACTCCATAGAGTAAATAGATTTATTTATTTAAAAAAAATTATTTAAATTAATTTCTCCAATATTGACTCATGCAGGTAAGAATTTTCAATGCATTTTTAAATACATACGCTTTTATGGGTCAGTAGATCATCATGACTTGGTCATTTTATAAGTAGCTCGCATACTGAAAAAGTGTGAGCACCCCAGACCTAGAGTGAACAACGTCATCATTAAACATGACTCTGCACCCCGAGGATTGACTTGCCTGGGTCTGCTACAAGGCGTAGGCCTGTCATTCTAAACCCAAGGATGAATAGACTATGTTGAGTCCCGGTTTTGAATTGGATTCTCTTGTACCTATGCCAAAAGAAGGTACACTCCTTACCTGATTGTCATAGTAAATTATACCTCAGCATCCCTTACTGGTCGATAGGTATAGACCAGTTTACTCTAAGCTACTGAAACTCTAGTTACAAGCTCTAGATCCTGGTAGGCAGACATTTATGGGCAACCAAACTGCACAATTATTAGACAGTTTTAAATTGAAAGTTGTAGATGACCAATTGGTCTCAATTTAGAAGTATTAGGTTCTGTTTAGATTTCCAAATACATATATTACATATATGCAGAAAAATCACAATAAACACGTCATGCAATCAATGAAGTCTAAACCACAAGGGAAAAGAAAAACAAAAGAGATAATTGATTTGAGGTATTTCACATTATTTCATCAGAGAGCAAAAAAAGTTAAGAAAAGTTAACTAGGAGGAAGATAACAAAACAAAATGTCTTACCTTCCTTCAGGTTAACTTTTCTGTAACCTTCTTCTTTCATACTTTGTCTGCTCTCTGATGAAATAAGGCGAAAGGCCTCAGAGCATTTATTTCGTTTTTTTTCCTTGTGGTTTAGACTTCATATATGTATTAATATCTTACACAAGTGGTAAATACTTCAATATTTACTGACATGGGTGAGAGTCCAGTTTCAGTAATTTGTAAACTGCCATCATCGTTTGGTTTGTAGCTTACTGTAGCGCAATTGAAAAATTGTTCAAATGTATTGTGGGTCCTTTCTCTCAAATGCCAATCACCATAAAACTGCAATAAAAAAAAATTATATAAAAAAAAGCTATGCAAATAAAGATTAATATCAAGACCTCTATAAGTGCTTTAAATTTCATGATTTATGTTTCCTTAATAAGGAATGTTTTGTGGACTCTGTTTTCCGTTTTGTTTCCAAGGGATATTTTTCTTAAATATAAAACTAGATGAGGATTTTCTAAACTATGTTTCTTTTTATAAAACCTGAAATTGTTTTATTATCTAAGATTACTAACTTAGAATCTTTTGCTATCGTTGGTTATCGAATTAGAATCAATGGTTGAAAATTTTTTTTCTCACACTGTAATGTAGTTTCAGTTCATATTTCTACTGTATTTGCAGTTATACAGCGTTTATGTGATCTGTAATTAAGTGCCAGTAATGTTTTGTCTGGTTAGTAAGTTATAATTCCCTTCCCAGTCATCTGGTATTTACACAAACACTATGCTTTCGAAATAAATGCCATTGTAAATTGCATATATTTGCCATTTAAGGAAAATATCATGGATGATTTGGTTTCGGATTTTTTAATCAGGCTTTGTTCGGGTGAGGTAGGATGGAACGTTCCCCATAGGATAACACAGGAATTGTAAATCATGATTGGAGCCCAGTCGAGTCGAAAGTAGTCAAAAGAAAGTCCACCATGTATATGATTATAATGAACAAAAAATTTCGCTTAATTATATAAACCAATCATGAAGTTTCGAAAAAGTGGAGTGCCTGATATATCAAGGTCTTGAGTTGAACTTGAATGTATTATTATTTCTTGAGGGTGACTATAGCACTGGGTCTTAAAACAAACTATTGTACTTCCCCCTCTTCTGTACTTAAGTACACCAACAGTTAGCTTCAACGCCTCCAAGAAGCTCAGCACTTTTGACTCAGCGCAGCTTTTGCTGAGTCCAGGGTAAAAGTTTTTCTATGAGTTTGTTGAGTGTCTCGAAGCACCTACCTCTGTGCAGCAGAATTGCCTGACAGTAAGCTAGCAGGTGTAACGGTATTCTTCCTCTTCTTTGTAGAATCTGCACAAACCATCATTGATAATGCCCATTCAGGCTCCCTATGTTTCGGAAGAAAGTGACTTCCTTTCTCCTTCTTCGAGACAGTCTTCTTCGGGTCCTTAGGTCCACAAGTGGGAGGTTAGCTCTCACTAGTTAGCGCTTTTAGACCCTCTGCACTTCCGGAGGATGGTCTCCGGACTTCTTTCTCCTTTGTATCATACAGGGGAAAATCTCTGAAGCTCTGTCGGTGGTATTTTGTTCGCTCCGGTAGAGTACCACATACCGGAGTAAGGCTATTTACTGAAGAGTGTCGCCTGGTACTCTTGAGGCTCCGTTTGTATTACAGTAACCCCTACATCATCCATCTTTCGGCATGGATTGCATAACACCTTAGATTGGGACTGGGATAAGAGCAGAGGATACATAAATACAGAAACTAGAAAATAGTAAACTTTTCAAATAATTATCTATAAACAAAATATTAATTAGTGCTATAATGAATTTTGAACGTTTTGATTTTCTTAACCTCTAATCTGGCATATTTATTTCACTATCAAATTAAAATATCGTTATTATAATAAGTTGAAAAACAAGATTAACAAATAAAATGAAGATTTAATTACGCATGTTTGTTCTATTATATATATTTAATTACCACTTAAAACTTCAATTGTAGAAATCTACAATTATGAGAGTTAAACAGCATTATTGGTTCGTTTCAGTTTTTTTATCACCACATTTTCAAGTTTTCAAGTCCTACCAAGAACAGCACTATATATATATATATACACTTTTTGATAAAAATACGATCCGAAACGGACAAAAGTTCAATGTAGATACAGAAACATAGAGAAATTAAAAAAACATACTTAGAGTCTCCAATTTTCGGTTTGAACCATCTTCAAGAGAAATAAGAGAGGGGAACTTCTTTTTTTTCATATTCTCTAACCTATATTTAATTTTAAATTTATTCTTGTCTGCCTTATTTTCTGTGACCAGGCGCGTATGTGTCAACAATGTTGGTTTCCGACCGTCTGTACCAGTGCGATTAGTTTCTCTCTCTTTTCTCTCCTGAAGACGGTTTAAACCGTATTCAAAAAGAGACTGTAAGAGTGTTTTTTATTTTCTTTTATTCTTTTATTTCTTCTTTTATTTTCTTCATGTATCTTTATCTACATCGAACTTTATTATATATATATATATATATATATATAATTATCCACTTTTTAACTGTTATATTCTCAAATGGCACATACGTCAATTTACCAGCTATGGTCATACCAAGTAATTAGCAAGTAATACCAAGTAATACTTATTAATTAATGTAATGTACTAATTAAGTAATGATTTACGAATAGAATCAAAATAAACAGCCTCATACACTGTTATTTATAACTGTATGTTGACTAAAGTACAATGTAACTAAAGTGTTTTGTTAAGTTTACTTATATGAAAGCTTTAAGAAGGCTTTAGTCAAAACTACCAATTACAAAGTTAAATAGATATTTGTATTCTTAGAAGAGTAATTTAAATAGAAATAGAGTCCATCCGTTTATGTTTCCAACTTCAGGAAACAATGTTCAACAAACAAGATACATTTGTAAGCGCTTCTTTATGAAGTGGTATTTAATGTAGTTATGTTTGTCAGAGACCATTTAAGTTTAGTATTAATAGTAAATTTAAACATTTGATATATTGTTTAAGTTGTGTTCTGAAGATCATCACATCAATAATTTATACATAAAGCTATTTTCGAGTTAACGAAAGCTTAAACTTCAACCCTTAGAACATGTTTTTTTTTTAATTAATCAGAGTCCTGATAAAACTATGTTGTCATTAAGTAATGGCTTAAAAATTTTAAATATTCAATATTTATTAATCATCAATTTGTTATGAATTATTTACACAGAAGTTTTTTTTATAGTGACTTAATGAATAGATTAGTGTGGTATAGCTGTTTAAATATATTTCATATTATTATGGAAACATAATATAAGTTGAACTGTTTGTCAGTGATACCTTGTTGACATTAAAGTCCTTCATGGAGATCAAATCGCTAGGGCATTGGGTCAAGGAGCTGGACGCAGCGCCGGCCAAAAGCACAACTGCGAGGATCAACTTCAACATCTGTACAAGGAATATAAGTAAGGGAGTCTTAAGACAATAATGCCACCATATAATATTATAAATATATAAACTGCTAAACTAAGATGTTTTCTTGCCTAAATGACTGGACATATAGGTTTTGGGACCAAGAATCACATGCAAACACACACACACACACACACTCACACATATACATACGTACACACACACACACACACACCACACACACACACACAACACACGTACACACACACACACACCACACGTACACACCCACACTCACAAACACACACACACCCACACTCACAAACACACACACACACAACACACGTACACACAGACACACACACACACACACACAACACACGTACACACACACATCACACACACACACACATACACACACACACACACACACACACACACACACACACACACACACATACATGCATGCATACATACATACATGCACACGGAAAGTACCACTTATTTTCATCCATGAATGGTTTTTCATGGTGCTCTGCTTGTGTGAAGAAGACAAAGATAGGAAAACAAGAAGCTTTTATACTTATACTTTTTTAAGTATATACTTGAATAAAATACTAGTTATACTACTTATTTATACTTGAATAAAAAAAGTATACTTTTATACTTGAAAAGTATATTTACTTTTAAACGTTTTATTATTTTTAAAAGTTTATACTTTTAAACTTGAAAATAATCTAATGCACTAACAAAAATACGTGAACAGATTGATAATATTATAGTTATTATAATTACCTTTAAATGTAGCAGAAAAGAGAGTAATTTTGGTGGGACGTTGAAATGTTGCGACTTTTATAAGTTCATGTGTTATCAGTCATCGGGTCATATCTCAAGTGAGCAGCCAAAGATTGATGTTTGATTTGTATTAATGGGTCAGTAAATAAGTGTCAGACAAAGCGATTTCTAAAAGCTGAGATAACCTTTTTAAGGAAAGAAAATATTTAATCTGTATGAAATATTTATGAAAAAAATGTTATAATTTGTTTACATTAGATTTAAAAAAATGAATCAACTTTGTTATTCTAGTAAGAGACGAACACGTTGCCACTGAGCTATCCTTAGGTACATTAAAACAGAAAAAATACCTGTCTTTTTGTTCTAAGGTAGAGTAATAAGTTATTTGGGTATTTACTCATTGTAGGGTAAAAAGTTAATGAACAAGTTTCGACAAATAACGCGTTTCGAACATGTAGTGTTCTTCTTTAGGTACAACTAAAAGATAGAATGACATCAGAGAGTTATCTATGGTATACAATGAAATAAGGGAACAGAGTAAGTCAATAACTAAGGGTCGGTGTCTGCGGTGCAACTAACTAGGAGGGAAGTGGGTGAGGGCGGGTGTACGGAGTGTACATCTATTTCATATTGGGAAGCAAACGGTTAGGCAAAGCCCTTTACATTTACTGTAAACACAAAGTACAGAAAACATAACGAAAGTATACAGAGAACTATATCGAATAACCTGAGAAGTATTATGGTTAATATGAACATTAAATCTAAGGTAAAGCCGTAATGAAAACCTAAATCTTTGATAATATCAATCTTTGTTAAGAGTATTATCTTAATAATATAAGATATACCATAAACCATATCAATTCGTTCAACATCTATATCAGGTATGATGTTAGTATGATAGTTTTAAATTATTGTCTAATTATAACCATATCTGTCATAATTAAACTGATAAACTGGAGGATTTATATTCATTGAGTGGTTAATAATACATTTCGCAATAGTAATGCTAAATCATTCAAAATACACCATTCAACTATTGAGTCAATAAAGTTTTAGCACTTCTTTGACAGTCTTAGGAATCTAGCATCCGCTGGTATTACAATCTAGATATCTAGAAACTAGTGACATTTATTTTCCTCTCGGGATGGTTGAAGTGGACTAGCAAAGGGGGGAGAATAACCCCATTTTTTTTTTTTTTTTGGTGTCACAAAGAGCCAGCTCAGAGCCTATGTAGACACGACTATATTTCCAACCTATAGTATGTGGACACAACTATGTGGACGCCTTATGTGAACACGACTCTGTGGACGACCTATGTGGACACGACTATGTGGACGACCTATGTGACACGACTATGAGGACGAACTATGTTGACATGACTGTGTGGACGACCTATGTAGACACAACTATGTGGACAAGCCTATGTGGACGGACTTTTAGGATGACCATTGCAACCTAACCTACAAGATTTATAATGGAAATCTGATTTTTTTTTACGAGTTAATACAATGTAAGAAGAATGTAATACTTAAATTTGAAAAATCCTTTCCAATCAAACATACATTTTATAATGTCTTCCAAAATATGATAAACGGTTGTCTAAGAAAGTGTTGTAATCAAACTATATGTTGTACGCTTGAACAAAACTTAATATTAGACATGTAGTTCTTCGCATGTTTAAGAACTCCATTTTTATGGTAATATTTATGTATGGTAGATATACTCTTCTGTTTTTCATTACAAAACGGATACTAATTTTAGGTTCTTCTTTGATAATTAGATGAACTTGACGTTTTTTATTAGGTATTGTGTTAGTATGAATATACATGAGTTTAAATATTGGAAAAGTAAGTCTTATCTGTGGTGACATGATAAATTTTTTGTTATTAAGCGTCTTTTTAATTAACAGTGCCAATATGAGAACAGCAAATCAACAGAATTAGTTCTATAAATTTTTTTTAGCAAAATAGGAAACTCTTTAAATATTGTATAAATCACTAATTATTCAATCTAGACTGCTCCATAGATATTGAAGACACTTTTGGCCATTAAGGAATCCATTAAATTAGTACTAATTTAAATAACTAATTTGATGCGGAGAGCTTTTAGGGCAAATTAGGAAAATATAACTGCAGTGCGCACGTGTCAGATGGGAACTCATAGTCTCAGGTTGAGAAAAACATATCAGATCCTTCTAAATCAATGATTTCAAGTTTGTTATAACTAAGGGTCCCTTATTAATAAGGGACCCTTATTACTCATTATCTAATATTCACATGAGAGGTGAATAAATCTAAGCACGTCGTCCCTCGGAAAGGGTGTTAAAACGTCTGACACGAGTCTGTACGATGTTAGGTACTCGTTAAAAATCCCTACTCTATATTCACTAGAGTTAGAAAAAAATTAGGACTCCCAATGTAGAATCAACAGGTATTGCGGCTCGCCCATTACCAAAGTAGGTGCCATATAATAAATGAGCCATACTTTACGCCCCTAGAACAGCACTAAAAGGTGAAAACTTTATAAGTGTTGGCTTTAGTAAACAAACAAACAGTTTGTTTTGACTGATAAAATGGATATATCCACATTGAAACAAATAATCATTAAACTAATCAAATGTGATTTTAATCATGTTTGCCACAGTGTTCGATGTTACGTCTACACAGTACCCAAATTAAAGTAAAACCCAAACTCAATTGATTGTCAACGAGTTTGTTATTATATTTACTTTTAGCAAAGTAGATTTTAGGCCACTCAAAATTTTGTTTACTCTTTTAACAACACAAACGCTTTTCATATATAATTAATCGACAATTTAATTAACCATAGGTGACGTCATTATGTGCAATATATATTATTGATTTAGAGTGAACATTTGCATTTGCTGATTCAGCGAGATAATTTTTTTGAGATATCGTTCACAGCGTTTAGATCGTGCCGACATCCACTTGTAGTAATCTTCGAGTGATAAGTCATGTTGCATGTGATTCCATAATCATTGTCTACTAAGCAAATACTTACAAGTTTTCCTTTATTTAAAAAGTAATTAGTATCACTATCACTATTGTCTTTTTAATATATCTTTATAGTAAAAGCAGCATTTTGTAAATAGAGTGAGCGACTTCTCTGATGGCCTAAAACAAAGATCTGAAGAACACTAATAAAACAAGTATAGAGCAATCTAATAATAAAGGTTTATAATTCACAAGACTGAAAACAACTTTCAAAACATTAGGATTAAAACAATAAATTCAAAATATACCGTTCAACTAACAGTGGCTTTGCATCTGTTTTTGACGCCCCAATCTAAGTTGTTATGCGATCGGTGCCGAAGGATGGGATACAGAGGTTATTGTGTGATGAACGGGAGCCTCAAGAATACTAGGCGACCCCCTTGAGTAAATAGCCTTACTCCGGTATGCGGTGCTCTGCCGGAGCGGATAAAATACCACCGATAGAGAGATATAGGGATTTTCTCGTGTATGATACTAAGGAGAAGTAAGTTCAGAGGGTCCAAAAGCTCTAACTAGTGGGAGCCAACCTCCCAGAAGTGCACCTAAGGACCCGAAGAAGACTGTTCCGAAAAAGAAAAAAAGAAAGTCACTTTCTCCCGAAACGTAGGGAGCCTGAATGGGCATTATCAATGATGGTTTGTGCAGATTCTACAAAGAAGAGGAAGAAACACCGTTGTACCTGCTAGCTTACTGTCAGGCAATTCTGCTGCACAGAGTTAGGTCCTTCAGGACACTCAACAAAACCATAGAAAAACTTGTATTGCTGGAACCAGCAAAAGTGCTGAGCTTGGAGGCATTGAAGTTAACTGCTGGGGTACTTTAGTACAGAAGAGGGGAAGTACAATAGTTTGTTTTTAAGACGGAGTGATGGTCACCCTCAAATAAAAAAAAAACTCCTTTTGACGCTCCGGCTTCGGCCCCAAAGGCATCGAGGGACCATGTGTTCAGATTTACTTATCTCCTACATAAATAACCCGAGAGCCACCGTGGGTATAGAACTAAAATGATATTGTATCTTAATCCCAGGTAAATTCTGTTCGCCCTCATCAATAAGTAATAGTGAAGTTCAATAAAATTACCTAAAACAGACATGTCTGTACATCATTTTGTGCAATCAGTTATTATACAATATTTACTCATACGAGGTGTGTAAATAAAGTAGTGAGACTGATTTTTTTTTAAATTTTCTATTCAAATATAATTACAATGTGATATTGTCACCTTCAAAATAGTTCCCTTCGGCAGCCACACAGCGCTGGAGACGGTCCTTCCAATCATTGTAGCATTGCTGGAACTCGGATTCTGGAATGGCCTTCAGCTGGTCGGTTACAGCAGTTTGTATGTTTTGTAGTGTCCCGAAATGAGTTCCCTTGAGGTGATTTTTCAATCTCGGGAAGAGGAAAAAGTCACAAGGACTCAAGTCTGGTGAATAAGGAGGCTGAGGAGCAACAGGAATGTTTTTACTGGCCAAAAACTCGTTTATTGAGATGGCAGTGTGACAGGGCGCGTTGTCGTGATGCAACACCCACTTGTCTTTGATGTTTGGCCGCACACGAAGGACTCTTTTTCGAAGTCTTTCAAGGACCTCACGGTAGAAGTGCTGATTAACCGTTTGGCCTTGTGGCACAAACTCTTTGTGGACGATTCCGTGGCTATCAAAAAAACAAATCAGCATGCATTTGATTTTCGACTTGCTCATGCGTGCTTTCTTGGGCCTTGGAGAAGTCGCAGTGTGCCACTCCATGCTCTGACGTTTCGTTTCTGGGTCGTACTCAAACACCCATGACTCGTCACCAGTAATGACACGTTCAAGAAAACGGGGATCATTTTCAATTGAACCCAAAAAGTCAAGACTCCTTCCCTTTCTGAGATCTTTTTGGTCTTGGGAATGGTTTTTCGGAACCATTTTCGCACAAATTTTTCTCATCTCCAATTCATTGGTCAAAATGTGATGAACGGAGGTGTGATTCAAATTCAACTGTTCCCCGATCATTCTGACTGTCAAGCGTCGATCTGAACGCACAAGGTTCCGTACTCTGTTGACATTTTCATCGGTGTTTGCACTTGAAGGCTTTCCGCTTCGTGGTTCATCTTCAATCGACTCTCTTCCTTCTGAAAATTCCTTAAACCACCGAAAAACCTGTGCCCTTGATAAAACACGTTCTCCATAGGCCTCCTGATGTTTTTCAAAAGTTTCGGTTGCATTATGTCCAAGTCTGAAGCAAAATTTGATTGCACACCGCTGCTCAACTTTGAGGTCACTCATTTTTAAAACGCTCAAGAAAAAACCATTTCACGAAAACCAACGCTACGGACAAACAAATGACTGTGGCGAGTTCAGATTCATACTGGAGGCGCATCACACGTGCACCTGACGCTACTCAAGGCCACGCGTCTCCAGCGTTGCCAGATCGAAAGTGACGTTGCCAGTCTCACTACTTTATTTACACACCTCGTATCTAGAAAATCATAGAAAATGTTTCCTCCAATAGAAGTTATGAACACAATGCCTTGTGAACAGGAAGTTCTTTCCCTGGATACGTGTTTATTATTATTATTATTATTATTTGAGGGTGACTATAGCACTGGGTCTTAAAAAAAAATATTGAACTTCCCCTCTTCTGTACTAAAGTACCCCAGCAGTTATCTTCAATGCCTCCAAGAAGCTCAGTACTTTGCTGGGTCCAGCGGTAAAAGTTTTTCTATGAGTTCCTTGAATGTTCCGAAGCACCTACCTCTGTGCAGCAGAATTGCCTGACACTCAGCCAGCAGGTGCAATGGTGTTTCTTCCTCTTCTATGCAGAATCTGCACAAACCATCATTGATACTTCCACATTCAAACCATCATTCAGGCTCCCTACGTTTCGGGAGAAAGTGACTTCCTTTTTCCTTCTTCGGGACACTCTTCTTCGGGTCCTCTGATGCACTTGTGGTAGGTTGGCTCCCACTAGCTAGCGCTTTTGGACCCTCTGCACTTCCTGATGATGATCTCAGGACTTCTTTCTCCTTAGTATCACACAGGGGAAAACCTCTGAAGCTCTGTTGGTGGTATTTTGTCCGCTCCGGCAAAAAGAGAAAAACAAATAGATTAATTTCGTTAATCTATAGAAAACAAAAAATTAAGAGATTTTTCTTCCTTCATAAGTAGTGTTATCACAAGCGCTTAGACCTCACTTAATCTGGCACTTATTGACTGACTTCATATATATAAATAAATTACTAATGACTTGAGATAAGACCCATTAATTGATAACAATTTTAGTTATAAACCCAAGCATTTCAAAGTTAGACCAATATTACAGTGTTTTCCTCTCCATTTAAAGGTAATTAATCATTTCTAGCTTATCATAAAAAAACATTTACATCTTTTTGGTGGTGCATTAGACTATTTAGAAATATATAATACAAAATACACTACTATGATAACCATTCATTGAAAAAATAAAAATAAATGATACAATTTATATTCATATTATTAACAATAACTGTTAAATTGTTTATTGCAGTTAGCTGAGAGGCTCTTAGAGGGCACAGCTCCAATAGTTATATTTTCTTTAATTATTTTATCATTTTACAATTATTAAATGCATGCTTTTTTTTACTGATTAAACGATCCCCTAGCGGGTGATAACGTCAGCCATTTACCTGCTTTTTGTTTGATCGGTGATTCAACAGATTCTACATAGGGAGTCCTAAATTTTGCCTAACTCAAGTGCATTTCGAGTAGGGATCTTTAACGAGTAACTGACATCGTACAGGCTCGGGACTGATGGCTTACCATATTATCCTCTCCGAGGAACAACGTACTCAGATTTATTTTTCTCTCCTGTCAGTCAAGTCATACCTGACAATATACTTCACTCCGTTCTTCTCTGTCCCTTGCACCTCTTCCTACATACTCCACCCCATTGTCGGCGAACCTATGACACGAGTGTCAGACTTGACACGCCATCTCATTTCTGGTCACAAGCATCTTCAAAGATAAAAAAAATCAAAATTATATTATTTATCTCCCATAAAAACAGTTAGTTATTAATAATAATATTACTTACATAAATAATAATTAATAATTTGATTCCGAAACCACGTACAAGTAAAATATTGTGTAACAAATATATATATTGAAAACATTTATATACATTGTTTTAATATTGATATTAATATAAAAAGGTATCAAGTAAATTATATGTGTATATTACTTCATTTTCTATGTTAAGTGTCAATTAAATATGTAAAACAAGTCCCTAAATCATTGGCTCCATAATTTTGGTTTTTGTATTTTAAATAGCATTAAACAAATAATTAACTTACAAAAATGATAAATATTCCTATTTTTTTAGTTTTTAGATTTCTGATTTATGGCACGCCACGGAAATTATGTTTCGTTTTTTTTACAATTTTGACATGCAGAACTCAAAAGGTTCGCCGACACTGCTCCTCAACATACATCGTTCTATCTCTTCGTTTTTTTCAAAATTTTTGACACACAGAACTCAAAAGGTTCGCAAACACTGCTCCTCAACATACTTTGACACGCAGAACTCAAAAGGTTCGCCGACACTGCTCCTCAACATACATCGTTCTATCTCTTCGTTTTTTTCAAAATTTTTGACACGCAGAACACAAAAGGTTCGCCAACACTGCTTCTCAACATACTCGTCCTATCTCTTCGTTTTTTTCAAAATTTTGACACGCAGATCTCAAAAGTTTCGCCAATACTGCTCCACAACCTAGGTCTAACTTCTTTTCTTTTCTCTGCAATCCACCACCACAATTTCATATTTCCTTAGACCACTGGTCATTGTTAGACATCACTAAGTGTCCAGTCTATTTCCATTTTCTTTCCTATACTATTTCTGTTGTGTAACATAATAAATAAACTAATGTAGGACGGTAAATATTTCCTTATGAATGAGTGTGGGTACATGTCACATGATAAAGCGAGTGCTGTCCTTACGTAAAATCCGTGATTGCAATATACATTTGATATTAATATGAAAGACCAGTTACGAAGTGTCATCCCAAATATTCCATTGATATTTTTCTGTATTTATTTATTATATTACAACTACTCAATAGGTAACAAATATATTGATAAGTGATAAATAAAAGAGTGGAGAAACCACCCATAAGTGGTACTCCACATAAATTATTCTGTTACTTGAAATTAGTTAGCATTGCTGAGTAGATCTCGGGGCCAACATCTTTTTAGCCTTCTAATAGGGTTGGTAGAAATCTGGTGGGATGATAATTGCTTAATTAAAGGGTTTAGGATGGAGGGTAAAGTTTCATGAAATTTACGGTACGTGATCGTATTTCTTGGTAGATAAAAGGAATTTTCAAATGTTATGAATGATATCATTAGAAGCAAAAAAGGAAGCTTGTACAATTTTACGAAGGATTATGGATTGGGCTATTTGGATTCTTTGGATATTTGTACGCTTGGTTGATCCTCAGAGTCCGTAAGTTCAAATCGGCCATTGATAATTAAGTCAATACTTTTCCAATCTTTGTCTTCTTCAATCCCAAACAAGCCTGCACCATGAAAGGCTTTTCATGGTTAAAAATTACTGATATCTTTTTTTTTGTTTTTTTTTTAACGAGTTGGAGTTTCCCGATTACATCATATTTTTTTACTATGATCTCACAAGTTTGGTAAATTTTTCAAATTGAACAGAATCGAATAGCTATAAGAGCACTAATTTGAAAACAATGTATATTAATTTAGCAATTAATATATTTCTAATATTCTAGAGTGATATTTTACAAATTTCTTAACATAACGTTACTATATTCTTGTACAGATGTTGAAGTTAACTCTCGCAATTGTGCTTTTGGCCGGTGCAGCATCCGGGTCCAAATGCCCTACTGATAAAATCTCCATGAAGGACTTTAATATCAACAAGGTATCACTAAAAAACAATTAAAATTATATTTTGTTTCCATAATAATATGAAATATATTGTCATTGTAACACTCTATTCCAGACTCCAGTATCCATCAAGTCACTCTAAAACAGAGGTCTTCAAACTTTTCAATGTAAGGGCCACATTATATACTTCCCACATGTATGCGGGCCAAAGGAATAAATAAAAAAAATAATAATCAGTGCCAGTAATTTAATTTCCTCAGTTATTAGATTATAAACATGGAAAAATTAAAACATATCCTGTTGGAAAAAATCAGGGTTTTATGAAATCAATTAGTGTTATGAATGATACTGTCATTTTGAGTTCAAAATTTCATTAAAATCAGTATCTATGAGTCACACTATAGCGAGAGAGGGAAACTGACCCGGGCTTAGCGCCACCAGTCAGCAGCCTCAACTCTGAATAATTCAAATTATTCTTTTCAAGGCCACCACACAGGGATTTGTTTGTCGGGCCAGATGAAATTATGTGGTGGGCCAGATTTGGCCCGCGGGCCATAGTTTGGAGAGTTCTGCTCTAAAAAAACAAACTTGCTTAAAATAATAACAAACTCAAACAATAATGACAATATTGAAAAAATAATAATTATATTATGTTTATTATAATTTGTTTTATATATGAATAATTAACAATTAATTTATAATAATAAATAGTGAATATTTATAATAAACACTGTATAACTGTTAATACAGTATGAGGTTGGTTCACGAACTGAAACTGAATGACAGTGTGAGAAGGATTCTAAGGTCATTAGTTCGTAAACTTACATACAAAGCCGTTTCAGGTTTCTTTAGGAACACATAAGAACATAGTTTTGGAAATCTTTATCTAGTTATATATACAACATTTCACATAAACACGTGAAAAAACAATCAATGATCAAACCACAATAACAAATGGAGAAAAAAAGACTAAAATCTTTCAACCGTTTTTGATTTTGACGAAGACCGCTTGTTACGGTTGAAAGATCTTAGTCTTGCTTTCCTATTTCATATTGTGGTTTGATCCTTCATATATATATATATATATATATATATATATATATATATATATATATATATATAACTATCCAGTTTTTAACCGTTAGATTCTCAAATGGAACATACGTTAATTTACCAGCTATGGTCATACCAAGTAAGACTTTAAGAATATAATCAAAATAAACAGCCTCATACAGTTATTTATAACTGTATGTTGACTAAAATACAATGTAACTAAAGTGTTTTGTTAAGTTTATTTATATACTATGAAAGCTTTAGTCAAAACTACCAATTACAATGTTAAACAGATATTAGTTCTTAAAAAAGTAAATTAAATAGAAATAAAGGCCATCAGTTTATGTTTCCAACTTCAGGAAACAATGTTCAACAAACAAGATACCATACACTTGTAAGCGCTTCTTTAATGTAGTTATATTTATCGGAGACCATTTAAGTTTAGTATTAATATAAATTTAAACATTTTATATATTGTTTAAGTTGTGTTCTGAAGATCATCACATCAATGATTTATATATATAAAGCTATTTATAATCTATTTACGAGTTAACGAATGGTTTGATCATTCATCTAGTTATATATACGAGAAAAATATAATAGTAAACAAAACAGAAATAAGAGTTTGTACAATTTTGTAATCAATGAACCATTTTAAGTAATAAAATCTGAAGCACTCAGAACACTTGTCACTTCATATTTGTATTGATATATGTATTCTTTTTGACCGTAGTTCACTGGCGTTTGGTATTTGAGAGAAAGGACTCACAATAGATTCGAAAAATCTATCAACTGTCTTTCAGTAACCTATGCTCCACATGAGGATAACACTTTGGATATTACTGAAACTGGAATCTCACCTGTGTCAGTAAATTTTAAAATATGTTTTATTATGATAAGATAATCTATATATATGAAGTTCCTGAGTTTGTTTGTTTGCTTGTTCACTCGTTTTCCGTGGAGATAGAGACCTGACATTGTTATAATCTTTACTTTTGTTGTGATTGGCTTTGTTGTAATCGTATTAGGGGTCGGGGTAGCCGAGTGGCTTGCGTACTCCCATTTCTACAATATTATTGAATAAATTTTTTATTAGGGGGTCAGGGTTGCGTATAATATATAATATATATATATATATAATATATATAATAAACTATTGCATTAGAGCTTAAAAATGAATAATCTTAGATACAAAGTTGATAACAACTGTCAGATAAAACACGAATGTTCTAAGGTAATATTATAAGGACACATTCCTTTCATTAATGTTATTTTATGATGGGTAAATAAATTGAATATTTCAACTTACAAGTTTTGTTTGTTTTAAATGTATTTGATTGTGTACATAACTTAAATTGATGTTTTATTTGTTTATGTCATAAAATATTTTTTTTTACTTTTAATTGATTTTTATTTTGCTAAATATACGTACTGTGTATATATCTTGAATCATGTTAAGAATACTATATCAAAATCTTGGACCGTATAAGAACCTGTTTACGTGCCTTTATAACAAGAAAAAAACTGTCAATGTCAATAAAAATGTCATTTTTATAAAATTATCCCTGTCAATCATGTTCAGTGAATTTATTTCAATAACTATTGCTATAATTTCTTAGTCATACAAAGGGTTACAGGTAGTTCAGTAGTAATATATATGTATATAATCTAGTATTTGGGAATCTAAAGAAACTCTAATACCTGTAAACTGGCCCTCTAAACTTTCAGTTTTAAGACTTACAATTGAGAAGTTTGGTTGTCTGTAAATGTCTGCATATCCGGATCTAGAGCTTGTAACTGGAGTTTCAGTTGCCTACAGGAAACTGGACTATTTCTATGGGTAACGATAGCAGAACTCTAGTTTACCATGACAAGCAGGTAAGAAGTGTAGCTTCTGACACAGGTGGGAGAGGAGCCAATGTAAAACCGGGAGTCCACCTTGGGTTTAGGACGGCAGCCAACGCTATGTAGGAGAGCCTGGTGCGAATACATGGACCACGTCAGTCCCCCGTGTGCAGGGTCATATTTGTTGATTAATCGCTTTTCACAGGCAGTACAGTTCAGAATCAAATAAAAGTACGAAAATATAAATTTAAATCTAGCAAACATTCTAAACTGAAACAATTCGAGATATTAATTCATCAGTTCTATATTATTTCAATGCACATTAATCTTAGCACATTATTCACAAGATATATATCAATATGTATATTTATTTTACAAATTTATAGGTGCCTATAATGTTACAGTTGCTTTTAGCCATTCAGATAGAAAACTTCTGTGAAAAAGCTGAGATGTTTTTTTGTATTTTATTTTGCAAGTTAAGCCCAAATATTTGCATAACATCCATGAATTTTATGTCCATTTCAATATCAAACATTAAGTAAAGTACTAGTACTGAATAACTGATTTAATATAATAGGCTGCGAACATGATTGACCAGCCATATTTATATATTAAAAATAGCTTAAGTTCCAGCTGGTAAGGCCCAGGAGTTGATGTGCTAATGTTTACAATCCACCCCCGATGCCAGCCGATAGCATGCACTTCCATGACTACCAATTAGAACTGTCTGGACGCCGTATTTAGTATCTTCATATTAAGGATGCCTAAAGAAGTTGTTTTGTACGGGACTAAAATTTTTTAACTTCATACTGACAAAACACCATTTTCATAAGTTTTAATAATTTATGTTCTCAGAAAACTGATGGAGCTAAAAGTAATAGTGTCCCTACTGTAAACTCTTGCAAACAACGGGCAATCTGACTATGGACGTTTTAAGGAAAGATTCCAAATGTTTTAAGGTGGCGAACACAATGTTAAAGAGAAATAAAATTGTGCTACACGAATAGACTGAAACCCAAAAATATTGAATAATGAATAAAATTATATAGAATACTTGTAAAATTTTCAAATTCTTATGCATCGACTATAACTAAACTAAAAATAACATTTGAGTCAAACTTTCAAGAATTTCAAACTCTTGTGACTATACGGATGTCGTGCTGCAACCGTAAGCATATCACGCAGGCCAATGGATGGAGTAGCAAAACAGTACTTCTTTTGTTAAAGAAGATACAATAACTTGACTGGAGAGGTGATTTATTTTAACAGAAGCTGATTCGTTTTATACTCAGAAGTAGCTCTCTCGAGGTTCATACCCTAGGAGTTTTTCTGTGGGGAAGTAGATCCTCTGATTCTTATGTACCGTTGGCATCTCACCGCAAGAGTTGGCAAAAGGCTACGCTGATTCCGTAGTAGGTCTTGAATAAATTCTAAAATAGTAAGAACAACTTATCAATGATTTATTAAAACATCTATGCTATTAATGGGGTAAGTTTCTGTTTAATTTTTAGAACATGTATTCAATATAAAGAAAACAAACACTTACTTGTATCTTGAATCTTCAAGAGAAAACAAAATAATGTTTTCTTCTTTCTAACGATTGTTTCTATGCTTTCAGATTTAAGAACAAATTTGATTGGCACGCAAACGCTGTCTATAATGGTGAAGGAAAATTCATCCTCAACGGCAAAACGACAAGTAAATTTCCTATTTTTTTTAACTTTTTTGATAACGTAGTTATATGTGTAGCTAAGTTAAATGTCTTATGAAAAGACAAGTTCGTTCTAAACATTTCATTAGCAAATAGTTTATTTGTTTGGTAATGTGATGCCAGTCAGATACTTACTTAAGTGACCAGCACTACCTAATGCTGACAGATTATGGACTACCATACGACTCTTAGGAGTTGGGTCGTCCCCCTCCGAGGAGAGAATTCCTGTTTCTCCGGGATCAGGGGTTGCAAAGATAGTTAATTTGGCCCATCAGGGCCCTATTGTGGGGAGTCTTGGTACATAGAAAGACATAAAATGGAGAGATTAAAAACCTCTCGTTGGCTAAAAGCCACCTGGAAGGTCCGTGTTTCAGATTAGAGTAGATCCATACGGTCTCTCTTTACGGATATAAAGGGCACGAGATAGGGTGTATCTATTCGTCCCCACTCTGAGTAGCCCATCAATAGCCAAAGCATCTATTAAAGCCACTACCAGTATTCCAGCCCACTTAGATCAGATCGTGGTCCGTTCCTACTGGTAAAGGTTTGGGGCTCTAACTCCCCGGTATGCTAAGCAGGCATCCGCCCGAGAAGTTACTGCTTCCCACTCAGCGACCACAAGGGTCTACCCAACTTGGGTGAGAACCAACAGCAACTACAAGTCCAACCTCAGTTGGCAGAATGGAGAGAGAACCTCTCCATGAGCCCCCATCGCCCATAGTACCAACTTATTTTAAGAGTTTCATATCAAACTCCGGATCAATGGTCCAAATGAACCTGCTCAGCTGCAGGTAAGGTCAGTCACCCTTGTAGTCCCCGGTTTGAAGAACCACGTGGAAAATAAAGCCAATGCAACCTGTGGTATAGCTGCATGGCCCCACTAGGGACATTAGTCAGATACTTACTTGTATTCTACGAGAAAAAACAACACTGACTAGTACTGAATAGTTGTAGTTGCAGTTACTACTGGTGTTGTTAAATTTGGCTAGTACTGTCATACCCCCAAATTTAACTGATCTATAGCGCCAACTCTAACAGATGATTAAGTTGAGGTTACTAAATTTCAAGGAATCAAAAACTTTTTAAAGAAGAGATGAAGAAGGAATTTCAGAAATTAGAGAATTAGGTATAAAACAGATACAAGCTAAATATGTATACTTTTACCAATACAAATTTACAAATAACGAGATTTCACAATAACCACGTGAAACAACAATCACTGTTCAAACCACAATAAGAAATGGGGGAAAACAAGACTAAGATCTTTCAACCGTAACAAGCGGTCTTCGTCGGAGTCAAAAACCCAACTCAGTTGAAAGATCTTAGGTTTTTTTTTTTCATTTCTTATTATACTTCGAATATACATATAAAGGTGTATTATTTAATCAGGATACGGTCAGTTTTCTATGTTCAAAAATCAAACTCTCGTGCCGACGTTTTGGTTTTATTCTAAAACCTTTTTCATAGGCATATAAACAAAGGATAATAAGACAGGATAACAGATAAGATTTATATATCAACATCCAACATATAGACAATATGAAAGAAGACTGTTAAACTTATGAATATTACAAGCAGCAGCATTTCAGAGATTAAATAATATAACTTACAGGAGTAAGAACTTTTTGAATATATATATAAATAAACTACATTAACATAAAGAACACACAAAATTGAAACAGAAACTCATTACTATATTTCGATGGACTCGTCATCAGGAGAATAGAAACGAGTCGCTCCGCAGGCAGACACGACTCCTGATGACAAGGCCATGAAATATAGTAGTGAGTTTCTGTTTCATTTCTGTGTCTTCTTTATGTCAATGTAGTTTATTTAGTTCGTGGAATCGTTTCATTTAATTGGGTATATATATATGTCATCTTGATTTTATTCTGCTCTTTTCGTTATTCTACACATGTATTCTACTTTGATTACAGTGTTCCACAAGAACGAGAACGACCCCTACTGGATTCTGGACACAGATTACGATAACTACGCCGTTGTCTACGGCTGTACTAAAAAATTCCACTCAGTCCACTACTGTAAGTAGTCCTTCTTCATTTCAGTGCCTATACTAATTTTGCTAAGATTTCAAATTTTTTTATTTGATATAAATATGTTAATATACAGTAAATTAGCATACATAATTACAAAATAAATATGGATTTCATTAACAAGGCCTTAGAATTTAAGTTTTCGACAATGAGATTATATTTCGATGAATGAATTTTGCACTTTGATTTTATAACAGCTTTTGCAATGCAGTGGTCATTGCAGGTGTAAGTCTTCCTGTGATTTGGCGTACAAAACAAAACTAATAGAAAAATATTAGAAAGATAATCGGTAATGCAGAGGGTGTGACATAGGGACAGGGACAGGGAGGGATGACTTGGGAAGAAAATATGTAAGAAAGGAAAATGATTTGGGGTAGACTTACTAATTGGTATAGGCCGATAACATCTATGACAATTTCTATCTACTTTATTTCATAAATAATTAATGAAATTATAATCGACTGCCATCAGAAGTAAAATTAATAGTTAAAATAAATTCAATGGAATAATATTGAGGAGACTGTTTATGTCAAGGATTAAAAATATACCTTCTATTGTCAATTGCTCGTGTTGTGAGGTTTATGAAAAACAAAGGACGTAAAGATAAAATCGCTGTTATTGTTGGATCTGTGGCAGATGGTTTACGTATAGTCCGAGTTCCAAAGCTGAAGATAACGTGCTTTGAGAGTGACTGAACAAGCTCGGGCCCGCATACTGAAATCAGGTGGTAGTATTATTCTGACCATTGAAGAGTTAGCTCGCATTGCACCGACTGGCAAAAACAACGTCCTGATGCAGGGTCGGAGGAATGCACGTGAAGATGTCAGACACTTCGGACAGGCTCCAGAAGTTCCTCACTCCCACACCAAACCATATGTTCGTTCAAACCAGAGTTTCGCAAACATTTTTCGACGCGGAACCCCTTTTGCTTCAGTAACTTTCCCAGGAACCCCAGATTCTAATGAATTTATACAATCATAATATAACTATTATCATATGCCTTTATAAATAGCATTATTGCTTGATAACAATTAAAAAGTAATATTACTGCAATGCGTATTTTTCGAAGAAAAATGCAAAACTAAAAGATTTTAATTTTCATATTTTCCACAAGTACATAACACATAAAACAGAATTATGAGCAACTTTAACACAAAGTTTATTTTGTAATCATTTTTTGTTTTATAGTTAAAAGTTTGATTCTCAAGTCAGCAGAGTATTAAGTCAACTCTGGTATTTAGTTTTTATGGCAGTATAAAAAGAAAATCCGCTTTTACATAAGTAGGTCGTGGGAGCAGTATGTGAAGTGCTATTTTTACAATACAAAGAAATTCGGGAATCAGATAGCTCCAGAAACTGACTAGTGATTCATCCTAAATATGAATATAATTTTGGCCACTTCTACTTATGTGTAAAAGTATTATTCGGTTTCATGATTCACAAGAAACACAAAATAAATCCATACCCACAAAAAAAAAAAAAAAAAAAAAAAGCCAGTTTCTTTCTCTAAATGTTTTTCGTGGAACCCACTTTGGGAATCTCTGGTTCAAGAGTGTCGCAAATTTGAAAGAACTCGAGGTCGCATGAAGTCTTGTGTTTACAGAAGTAATTTGAAAGCAATTTTTCTAAAACTCTTTTTTTTTTTTCTTAAGTTAAACAAGAATATATGCTTTCTAATACCAGAAGCTTCAATTATTATTTCATTTTTTTGTGTATTAGAGTGATAACAAGAGCTTATATCAATTAAGAAACAAACTGTAAATCTTAAGATTGTTTAATTCTTAAATAAGCTGACATTAATAGTGATAATTTGCAGCATATGTCTGGATCCTGACTAAATCTCGTGATGATATCAC
The DNA here is from genome assembly GCA_026182355.1 of Hermatobates lingyangjiaoensis. Taxonomy (NCBI): domain Eukaryota; kingdom Metazoa; phylum Arthropoda; class Insecta; order Hemiptera; family Hermatobatidae; genus Hermatobates; species Hermatobates lingyangjiaoensis. The sequence continues at coordinate 711,991 of JAPFBL010001929.1, forward strand.
CAGTGAGATGAACGAGAAAATAAACGCTGTTCTGTCCAAAAACAACTTGAGCAGGTCTGACTTCAGGGAATCAAAACAGTACAATTGTAATGCCTAGACAACGTAAGAGTCAAACTCAGAGACTGTGAGATCATGTAATAAACAATAAAAATTTTGCATTAAATATTCAGCGTCATTTTAATTCCTGAATTGTGAAATAACTGTATGAAATTATATATCGTTTACTGAGGGGACTGAATTTGCAATGCAGAAGTGGAAGCACTCAAGAGAATTTTCCTAAAACAGATTTTTTTCTATCTTCTTACAGTAGCGAATGCCTTATAACTATTTTATATTCTTGAACTAAACTCAGGTTATCTTATGAAATATTACAATTTCTTGGACTACAAAAGGTTCATAGTTATTTCTCGACCTCGCCGTTATCAGGAGCGGAACTCATCTCCTTCTTTTTTTTTTTTGTGAATAATCTCACCGCTCCAGGTGATATGAAATGTTCCATCTGGATGTATTCAAAACCTCGTTATGGAACAAAAATATTGTGTTAATTAATTCTTTAATTAATCTTAGTAAAGTTTAAAATATAATTTTCAATACGACAGTTATTAGTCTAATAACTTATGGTATGTTATGGGTAAACATTAATTCATTTAATAAGGAATATAGTTTCATTTCTTAAAAAAAGCTTATATCTAGTATAACAAAGAGGTGTGCGTCTGCTACCAAAATATCCTAGGGTTTCAGATTTCGAAGAACCCCAAGCAAGACTAATTTTTATACTGTAATTATACGACGTTACTTGGATTTCATTTATATGCAAACATGACGTCTGGTATGCACAACAAATCTGCACGATTTTCGTTTCTTTCTAGAGTAACAATAGGCCATACTATCTATGAGAAAACTAACGATAAATAAAATACATACTGTTAATAACATCTTGGAAGATTTTGTGGATAGTGGCTACGTATTAATCTGTAAATGTTATAAACTATAAAACAAGAAAAAAAGCTGTAGCAAAATATTGTTTTTCTTTAGAGAAAATTTGATAACACATCCATTTATGAATTTCATACTCTACTACCAATTCAATATATTATTCTTTGTGACATCAATTTCAGGTTCTTGCCAAACTGTAAAAGCGCCAAATTGGCGTTTGTTCACCTTTCGACCCCTCAGTGAAGCAAGTGTTCTGTAAAAACGTTTACATTACTTTCATTGTAGTTTATATCTGATGATGTATAATTTACCAGATAATAATAGATATTGGGAAAATACATTAACGAAGCTACTTGGAAATTTATTATTTCCAATTAGTAAACATGAACGTTTAATAATGATGCCATTTGCCCTATATATTCCCTCTGTATACGCTACTAATACTGTAAAAATAACGTCAATTAAGTCTTGAATAACTAGCTCTATCTGGATGACATTTCAGACTGTGTCTATACCCAAATTTTTAAAGTTATAAGCGGAAAGTGTAGAAATAAAGGTTATAAAAAAAACTGAATAACACATAGTCCATTACAAAAACAATTCTTAAGTTTTATTTATAACATTTTATACTTTATTGTAGGATAAAAAAGGTAATGAAACAGTCTCATTGTTACAAGTTGTACAACAAATACCCATGCTTGGTTTTATACCTCAAGAACATTACGTGTTCGAAACGCGTTGTCCATATTATTAACTTCTTTATACTGTGGCTATTTCATTGATTTGTTTACCCTACAATGAGTAAATATCACATAATAACTGACAGTACTACCTTAAAACATTTTATACTGTTTATAATGACCGTCCAATCATTCAAAATCTAAAAAAAAAACTGTAGAATTCATGTGTCCCATTTCTTGATATTAACCAGTCTGTGATGCAGGAATTTCAAAATTTTGTTTCATGTTTGCACTGCTTTTCATTGCTGAAATTTAGAACTGTAAATTAATTAGGACTTGTTCAAAATATTTTAGTCATGAACACATGCGTAAACCTGTTGTACTCGTAGACAATATACTACCTTCTTAGTATGTTTTTTTTCATACTATGAAATAAACAAGTTTTTTAGTTGTTGGTTTATTTGTAATAAATTTTCATTCATAAGAAATTTATCGCAGTGCACTACTGTAAACTATTAATGAAAAGCAGGTATAACAGTGTTCTAAACCAAAAAAGACTGCAAAATTATTATTTCTCGTTCACCCATGTGAAACTTAAGTAAAATAGAAACTCACATTTTGGCTTATACTGAGATAATAAAAGTCCTGTCCTAATTAACACCCAATTTTTTTAATCTACTACAAATACAACCCACAAGAATCTACTCTTTAATGGTTATACAATTATATTTTATTTAAATGCATGTTTATAATGAAGTATATGGAAGCCGTGTGGCGTCTAACACCTGTGAGCCTAAAAATATTGGACGTACACTCTATGAAATAGCTGAGCTATTCTAGATGCCTAAACTTTTAAAGACTTTCAATTCAAAAATAGTTTATTACAGGTTCTCAATCTATGAAATAGCTGAGCTATTCTAGATGCCTAAACTTTTAAAAACTTTCAATTCAAAAATAGTTTATTAAAGGTTCTACAGATCTGCATAAAATAAGCTGAGCTATTCTAAGAATGCCTAAACTTTTAAAAGAACTTTCAATATACAAAAATATTTGATTAAAGTACTTACTTAGGATCCTAGAATCCATAAATAATCAAGTGAATCATTAATAGAACTAACTGCTACTCAAATTTGTTAATGGAAAATGATGGCAGTGGAATGGTTTAAGATAGATGAACAACAAACATTGTGCGGCTTAAAGCCTCTTTGTGTATACCTACGAAATTCCTTACAGCATCAGTCCAATGAATTCTATGCTATAGACTTGATAGTGAAATCAAATTTAGACTTAAACTGGCAACGAATGATGGCAGCCAAATCGAATTTAAAGAAACCACCATGCAAAAAAATTTCAACTCGTTTTCAATTATTGTCAAAATTACAATTCAGAAATGAATCACACATATTGAAAAACAAAGTATTATTTTTCCATCAACTTGTATAAATTACAATCATTCACCTATAAAACTTGTAAAATTGATACAAAAGGAGAATAACAAAAAAAAAACACCAAAGGATATTAGAGAAATGCAGTTTACTTTGTTTAGACTTAAAAACTAAAATACAATTTACACAAAAAAAGTTTGTAATTAAAAAAATTAAAGGGAGAAAAGAGGGGAAGGGGGGGATCAGCAGTAGCACATCCTTATCTTCTTCAAACCTGGAAAAGAAATAATTCTTTAGTTAATACCAGACATAAGAGGGGAAATAAAAACATGTCATACTTACCTGCAACTGTTTACATGAAAAATAAGTGCTTACTCAGGATATTACATTTTTTTTTTTTTTAAAAAAAAATGGCACTATTGAGGCCCAGAGATGCCGCTTTACACAAAAAAAACCCCATATGACTTTAAAACCGAATCTTAAGATCAAGGGCATGTTTATTAATAAAAAAGAACAAAAATCGTATTACATGTTTTCGATGATATTCATCACACTCCTTAATAAAAAGGGAACCCGATTTTAAGATTAAGGGGAATGTTAAATGTACAAATATCAATGAAATACGGATAGCTTGAGAAATGACTTGAGAAAAAAAAAGCCTTTTGATCCACATGGGCAAAATAAATGTATACCTTTGTTACAAAAACAGATAGTGTTTGAAGTATAATAATACGGTACAATTTTCTATGCCTATCCAGAATAAAAACAAGCTATCAAACATTAAGAACAAATGCACACTAATTATTCTATGCTAAATCAATAAGATATAGTCTTATTCTCTCAGGGTGAAACTATATTCAAGTAATTTTTGAATGTGCTTATTAATTTACTATAAATTGTTTAACATTCATTATCTTTCTATTTTCTAATGTTCATCAGTGTTCTTCCGTTGACACTGGTTGATATGTAGTATGTACGAACGCATGCAGTAAGTAGCACTATTACAAAGTAGAAAGAAAGTTGTCACGTCCATCGTCACTTGATTTTTAAGTAAGGCAGTTTTGCATTTTTTTTTATTAATCTTGCACTCTCATTTAGGCTTTCTGTAAACATAAAATGGTGCGGAGCAGTTATATAATCGAATTATTTGATTGGGAAGGTCCGGCGGCTTTAATACTAATGAATTATATGATATATAACTAAAAAGGTAAATTTATTTTGCCACATGTAATGATTAACGCAAATATTAAGATGGTTGCTTTTAAATGAATAACAAAATGTGAAAATAGAGAGAGAGGAGTGGAAAACACGGCCCAAGAAGTAGTTCTCGGCAAGGCAGCGAACACAGCAACTGGGCTCTGGAGCGGGAGCACGCACAGCATCAGCTGCCAGCACGGCACACCCGCCTTCTCGCCTCAAGCACCCCAACAAGCCTGCTCCTAGGGCCCACAACACAGGGTGTCAACCGCCAGTCGCTCTCCTTTGGCACTAGTCTACGCACTCTCTCCGCACACTCTTCTAACCAACTCAACTTTCCTGCCAGTCTACAACTAAAACAACCGAGTACACAACATGTCTTCAGACAAAAATTTTTTTTAAAAAAAATTTCCTGCCAGTCTACAATTAAAACTAAACAACCGAGTACACATTAATTTTTTCTAAAAGAAAATTATAATAATTGCGTACTATTATGAACGGAGATTCCAAGTTCAGTCATGGTCAGAATCAATGAACTGAAACACAGAACTACGAGAGTTTTTATAAATCAATCAAAAGAACGTATCCCTTCCGTTCATTCAACCGGTTTTAGATCTGTCCTTCAGGAACCCACAGATTAAATCAAGGAAAACAGTCTATTCCTGAAGGTAGAAATGGTCCAAAAAAAAACCTTTGAATTGCAGTTCTCTTTAAACCTTATTATAGCGAAATATCTATTAGATCCAAAATAATAGAGAAAAAAAATATCTATCCTTGACAACCCGGAAAAATTTTTGGTTTATATAAAAATATATAATATGTAAAAATAAAAAAAAATACATCGACCTTCTATCACAAAGGAACTAAAATAACTATTGTCAGTTAGTTTTCCAGATCAAACGCATAGTAGACTCAAACTTACATTTAAAATTACTCTCAAATGGTTCAGAACAGAAGAAATAAGAAACACAAAATACAACAAATAACGCAAATTTAGAAAATACATTGTTGTGTAGACCTCATCGCTGTTAGTTCTATAAAAATGCTTACTCCTGTGTTCTCTTACTCATATCACAATTACTTCCACTTGAATGGTTCTGCGTAATGATTATAATAATTTAATTATATTATGTTAGTATTAAAACAAAAAATAATTCATTCATCACCTATTTGACCAGAAAAAATTATGAAATAATCTCCTGCTAAAACTGTTTAGCGGTCCCTATATATTCGAATATATTAGAAAGTGTATATATTCATCATCACGAGAAAGCAAACAGAATTATTAAAACCACAATTAAAAAGATAAATAGATTAAAACATTTATCAATGAATGTAAAAGAACTAACAAAAAAAATTACATTGAGCAAATTAGTTAAAAAGCTAGTCAATCAACTCACTGAAAAGAGTAGGTGCACCACTGTTATAGGTTTTTATTAACAACAGAATATTAGAAATATGAACAGTGTGTGATCACCATAGGGACGGGATAAAAATAGAAATAAATGATGTGTCTACCATAAATCTTCATGCAGAAGCTAGATATAATTAATAGACTAACTATTGAAGAAAAAAAAAAAACCGAGAATATTCGAAAAACAACACAGAAAAAGTGGAGTAGGGTTGACTGCTATGTACCTCAACTTAATTACAAAACATATAACAATTTGTTATACTTTTCCGGCTATATTAATTAATTTTGTCTGATGTTAAGCAAAATCTTCAATAACTGAAGTCAAATAAAAGCATCCCTCTGTTGTCCTTTCCCTATACTTACACTAATAATTTTGTCTGGCTTGCCAGTAAGATTTTAATACATACAAAACATTTTTCTGTCTCTTTCCCATCTCTATTAATTTCATATTTTTAATGTTTGTATTCATGAAAAAATCCATAAAAGTGATAAAAGATTCAGGATACACTTTCCAAAAAGTTGATTGAGACTTTATGTACCTTTTACTGTAAACTACTATTTTTCTTCAACGTCTTTGTAATTTTCATTATTTTAATAGTTCATAATACTTTTTCTTGTCACCCTGATAACGAAAATAATTTGCTTTTAAACGTTCGATTAAGTTTAGACCAGGTAATCTCAAAAATTATTAGTGTCTTCCCTCTAAAAGAATTGATTCTTGATTAACTTATTATTAAATTATAATAATAGTAATAATAGAAATGCATATTTTTCCTGTGTATTTATTTGGAGTATGATATGGAAATTCTCATTTCCATCTGTTCTGTACGTCTTTGCAAAAAGTAAACTAAATAAATACGTAAAATAAAAATAAAACTGAATCGTCTGCTCTGAAAGTTTTGAATTTGGAACCTAAGAGGTTTATTATTTATTTTAGATCTATCAAACTAACAATAACTGAAACGTTCCAAAGTAGAAAAAATCAACTTACAGACAAAGTACTTCTACATTTCGATATAAAGCATCAAAACAAGTACCCACTTGAGTGGCTGGTAGCAAGTCACTACTGAATGTCAAGACATAAACGTCAGATTTTGTCGCTTTTCCCTATGCTTTGATTAATAAAAAAATTATATTTCGATTAAGTTAATTAGTGCAATATTAAAATCTATACTTTGATAAATCAAATAAATTAAAATTTATTTAAGGGAGTTAAAAGTTGTAAACTAGTAGATGTATTGAATTGGTTTTTCCACTTTAAATTAACTTGGATTCCAGTATTATCTCTGGTCAGAAATCCACACACATAACACACACACGCACACACCTCTGAGCAATGAATCAAAATTAAGTAAATAATAGTACTTGCGTTTCCACGAATATATTACTAAATGTATATTTTGTATTCCCGACTCAAAGAAAAAGCAATATAAATATATATCACTTACAAGTATTGCAAGTTAAATAACCGACCTCCCTGCTGTTTCACCTATATTGATAGTAACACTAGAAATGACTCGCATTCCAGGCGGAATATCGTCAACTATACTATCCTCCCCTACAGACCAGATAAGGGAGAGAACTTAAAATCTAAACTAGCATAAGGTAATGTATCTTAATTATAAAAATGATCGCCTTATTGCATAAGGGGGAAATTTGCCTACACCCAAAATCCATTACAATAGTCTCTTTCCCACCTTCTATAAATAGTAACTCTGAATGTTGCATCAAGTGTCTTAATATCTCAAGTGTCGATAATTAATCTTCATTGTTCACTTACAATAATTTCTCTAATAAATCACATTACTGTAATTATTACACTATATAATAATTGTACATTCTCTAAACCATAAAACTATTTTCATTTACAAAATGAAATAGACACAGTTTTTCGACAAAAATTGTTCATCTACAGAATTTTAAAGACAATCTCTCCTAGCCTAAACCCATACTTTTGTAGGCCAAAGACACCACTCTATCAATCACCAGATTTCCAAAATACGGTTCGTTATTCGTGATTTCACTGTCCAATTTTTATGAAAAACAAATATAAAAAGCAGACCTATAAATCTTGAAAACAATTAAATCTTTCAGTGAGAGAGGGTTCTAATAACAATACCGAAGGGAATGACAACACTGAATCTGTTTGAGGTTTAAATCTGGAAACGTTCCAAAGTATATTTAATGACTTTGAAACGAATTCCGGACTGTTATAATTGAAACAGCCTATTTCTATAAATGATGGGGAATTTCAAAAGGTAGTCTCCATACAAAACAGCTTTATATCAAAACTAAAAGCACTTAAATGTTCTTCTTTAGGTTTACATCTAAAAAAAACACATATCTATGGGCTTTAATAACATGAGCTACTTGAAAATTGAATATACAATTAATTAATTAATGGTGATTAATCATTTGTATTTAATTTCCAAGTAACTTATTCTTATGTTATTAAGGCTCATATATATATATAAGATTTCACATTAACACGTGAAATAACAATCAATGATCAAACCACAATAGGAAATGGGAAAACAAGACTAAGATCCTTCAACCGTAACAAGCGGTCTTCGTCAGAGTCAAAAACCCAACTGACTCTGACGAAGACCGCTTGTTACGGTTGAAAGATCTTAGTCTTGTTTTCCCATTCTTATTGTGGTTTGATCATTGATATATATATATATATTTTTAGATGTAAATCTGAAGGAGGATATTATGTGTTCGAAACGTTAGTTTTGACAAAAGCTCTTTTGTGTGGAGACATATTTTTTTGAAATTCCCAATTGAGTGAATACCACACAATAGCATACTGTACAAGTAATGGATTATTTCTATAAAACTGATATGTTACTTTATTCGGTTAACTAAGGTAATGTTTATGACGGTAAAATAAAACATATGATTCCAAGGCATTCTACCTGATTCCGAACAATTCATTCAAGAGCAACTAGACTAGTGCTCTTCCTAGACTAGTGCCTCTCAAACTGTATGTCACGGACTCTGCTACATTTCAGCATACCTCTAAACACCTCTAGTGTAATAAACACAACAGCTTCAATGTATTTTCAATCAGTTCCATACAAACTGAGTAATTAAATCAAGCAACTATTTAAGAAATTGGTTCACACATAACTTTTAAGTTAATAAAGAACCATTTTTCTTGTAAATAATTGTATTAATTGAAAAACACTTCGCTAAGAATCTAAGAATAAAGACGGGACTTAAAAAAGTTAGATCGAAATCATTTGATATCTTACCTTGCACATAGTGTGGGGGTTCTATAGGGTTAAAACACTGTCCATATTCAAGAACAACCAATCTACACTGAGTAGCCTAAACCAGTTCCTCTTGAATGTGGACTAGAGACACCTTCATGTGCAAGGTAAATCCAAACAAATTTTATCTTAACCAAGATAAAAATAGTTAGTTGCAAATTACTATTTCTAACTTCTTGATATGTACAACCTCTAAAATATATGATCAAACAAATATTTGGGGACAACAAAAAAGTTACGTTTGGTTTTAAAGATTTCATTGCTAAATATTCATTAATACTCAGTGGGGTAATTAAAATAAACTAAGAGTCCGCGGAAATAAAAATTGTATATGAGTTATGGTTCTTTTCCCCACTATGATCGATCTCAATTCACTCGATAGTCAGAAGTATAGCAGCTCGCATTCATAAAATTCTTACTTAGAATAAGAACACCTACACCACACGACTGACCTCCCTTCAGATTATTCTATAACTTACCTTTTTGCTTCTACTAAATTAACTTTTTTAGCTTTCTTATTTCATAACCAATTAAATCTGGTGTATTAGAACAAATATACAAAACCAACAAGATATTATTGGGATTATTATAGCAAATATAAATTCATAAAGAACAAGAAAATATATTTACAAACTAACCTTAGATATTGTATTATGAAGCTGAGAATTCGTAGACTAAAAAATGCTTGGGACATAAATGTAAGTATGCTACAGTAATCCGAAGGAATGAAAAATTACAACTTTATAAGAAAGAGAAGTTTAGTCTTTCTGAAAATTTAGGATTAAATAAAATGTTCTGATGTCTTAGAAGACATTTACTACTACAATTGAAAAAAAAAGTACATTTCAGTCTTTGATCTAATGTACAATTGTTTTTGTTCAATGGAGGAGAATCATGTGTCCTTGATCTAAAGGAAATGCTGAAATTTTTATTCAGCTGAACCGTTTGTCATGAAGTATTAAAATCAACAAAGAAACCGATTGTGAGTGCAAGTATGTAAATTTCTTGAATTGTGAAACATTAACGGAAATTAACTATCTTAAAAAAATACTTTTTTTAAGTATGTGTACATAATAACTATCCTTCGATTATAATATATACACTTGAAACTGAAGCAAACCTCGAGTTGATAAGGATTATGCTGCATTTATAACTACTGTCTGTATAGATTATTCCTAAACGATAATGAATATGTAAATTTTGTTGAGTTAAACTACTTTATTTTCTTTGTTTCTTTCTTATCTGTCTCACTGACTTCCTCAAATGACAATGTTCGTCTCTTCATTTATATTTGTTTTATTTTATTTGTTTTGTTTTATGTTTGAATATTTATTACTAGCTGATCCACTCAGAGTTGCCTCCGGCCGGTAGATTATGTCCCGGCGTTTTGGTTATGGACGGGAAAGGAACCTGATTAAAATCAAAATATTGTAGTTAGTTCCCCCGAAAAAAGTTATATAAGATCTATATGTTTCTTTGTAACTAAATGCCTCTAATTTTATTTCTATAGCGAACAGTCAGACAAACTTTGTATTTTATATATACAGGTAACTCCATCAATTTAAAAAGAAACTCGTTACAAAAGTATTGAGAAACAACGAATCTGAACCATAAAAGCTAACAATTAGAAAAAATATTTTTAAAGGATTTTATGTAATAAATAATTGTTTACAGAAATATACTACACAGACATTTTTTTTGTAAACGTAGACTTTACTTAGTGTTTTGACACGAACTATTAATATCCAACACATTCCAACATAACCGGAGAAGTAAAATGAACCTGATTTCTATAAAGGTAATCAATTTAAACAATATATTAAAAATTCAAATCACATTACTATTAAATTTTTTAATTTCAAGTACTCGAAATAATGTTGAGACTACAGCTCGTTGCTGAAGAAGAATTAAGGTATAAAGCCAAGTTTATTCATTTAGTTTGCAAACTTACATGTTTAGAAACATTTAGTTTCTTTATTAAACCTAAATTAAATGTAAACAATGTATAGTCATTTCTAATCACATGTATTGAACTTCTGAGTGGAACAGCCTTACTATTCTTTTTAAAAGAGCAGTAGAAACTACTAGACGGAAAACTCGGTAATTCAAATGCAACTATGTAACTAATAACCTGGGATATTCGTCAAAATTGAATCAGCAGACTGTGACACAGTCCAAGTTTTTCTCGAAAGTTATTCACTACTAGGTTTTGAGAGGAATACCAGCATATATCAATAAATGACGTTCTTTGATAGTAAAATAGACTGAATTGTCCATACGGATAATTAAAAGTTAACATTTGTTAGCTGAGAAATGTTACCATCTACATAAATGAATTATGGAATAATACACAATTCCCGAGAACATATGAAAACTATACATGAATGAGCAGTAAAGAAATTACCTTTTCCGTCCGTTGTTCACTAGTACTTTAATCAATTCTGCAAAAATGTCAGTTCAACCCCCCCCCCCCCCCCCCCCAACCAACACATACACACAATGAAACACCAGCATTCATGCATTTAAGAAAACAGAATTGATTGCAAACTTTTAGTACCTGCATAACTTTGTATTCAAAAATTAAAAACTAAATCAAAACTAATATGAAAGAACTTATATGTTTCAGTCAATTCTAAATCCAGCTTTGGTATATTCACACTGTCTAACTACTGATAAAGAAAATTACAAACACATGCAAGATCAAAAATCTATTTCATACAATTGAAGCTACAAATTGAATAATCAAGTTATATGATTTAGAAAAGAGAAATATTTTTTATATATTTATAAATTCGTTCAATTAAATGCAATAGAATTTCAGAGATTATAAGAGATTCCAAATTAGAAGTAGTGGTGGAAAGAGAATTAGTTAATCAGTGTGATTTATCTTTCTGCTAATAAATGGAAGATGAACTTTAATCCATAAGACTGTCGTAAAGATACGACTTTATTAGGGATTATGATTACCTGTGTCCCAGCATGTTCACAAACCTTTTCAAAGTATTACAGAGCAAACAAGCACACTCGCTCTATGCAATAGTCTAACCCACCGAAAAAATGAACTTTTTTGATTTCTTACTACATTTAAACGTTGATTTTTATTTCACAAACGTTTATTGTGAAATCTTGTTATATATATATATACGTTTCAAAGTAAACAGAAAAACAGACTTGCAGTCTCTAATTTTCGGTTTAACCGTCATCAGGAGAGAAGAAATAGGGACACCAAGTGCACTTACTAAGCAACGATTGGAGACCCCATTATATACTTCATTTTCTTTATATATATTATATATATATATATATCTGTAAATTTTAGTAGCAGTCCTTCCTGTATATAAATATTGTAAAAGTAAAACCCTATTTGGCTGAAACTTGCTTCTTTATAAGTTTCTCCAGTTTTATAAATGACGATCTAGTTACTACATCCACAGAATATAATAACTAGATTGTTATTTAGGAAACTGGAGAAATTTATAACTAAATTTCAGCAATATTCAGCAGCAGTTTCAGTCAAATATGGACTTATTTTTAACATTATATATATATATATATAATGTATATATATAATATATAATGTATATACTTTATATACATATATATAAAGATTTCACATAAACACGTGAAATATCAATCAATCATCAAACCACAATATGAAATGGGAAAACAAGACTAAGATCTTTCAACCGTAACAAGCGGTCTTTGTCAGAGTAAAAAACCCAACTAAGATATTAGTCTTGTTTTCCCATGTCATATTGTGGTTTGATCATTTATATATATATATATATATATATAAAGATTTCACATAAACACGTGAAACAACAATCAATGATCAAACCACAATAAGAAATGGGAAAACAAGACTAAGATCTTTGACTCTGTTTTTGACTCTGACGAAGACCGCTTGTTACGGTTGAAAGATCTTAGTCTTGTTTTCCCATTTCTTATTGTGTTTGATCAATATATATTATATATATAATATATATATATAATATAGTTAGCGTTATTTAGAGAGTTAGATTAGAGTTATATATATATATATTTATATAGTTAGCTTCAGCTACTCAAAGGGACTACTTCTACCCGATGACGACGACTGTCGAAATATCGTTGTGAGTCTTTTGTGTGTGTCTTTATTTGTTTTTTCTCTTTCATGTGTTAACTATATATATATGCTTTTTCGATGAAAATACGATCCAAAAGGGACAAATAAAAAAGTCCAATGTAGATAAAGAAACATAGGGAAATTAAAAACACACCGTAACAGCCTCAAATTTTCGGTTTGAACCGTCTTCAGGAGAGATAAGAAACGAAGCGCAGTAGTATGGCGACCGACAATGCTGCCGCATACGGGCACGGTCACAGAGAATAAGTTAAACAAGAATGAATTTAAAATTGAGTAAATTTGATGATTGTTGGTCTCCACCCGTTCTATACCAGTGTGCTTGGATTCCCTCTCTTATCTTTTGAGAAGACGGTTCAAATCGAAAATTAGAGACTGCAAATGCATGTTTTTAACTTCTCTACGTTACTAATCTACATTGAACTTTATTTTTTTTTATACATATATTTATATATAATCAATGGTCAAACCACAATATAACATGGGAAAACAAGACTAAGGTCTTTCAACTGTAACAAGCAGTCTTCGTCAGAGTCAAAAACCCAACTGGGTTTTATAAATGTGCTTATGTGAGTAAGCAAGATTCTCATTTCACAATAAATATGTGAAATAATAAGTAACATCTCAACAGTGAGAAATTCAAAAATTGATCTTTCGACTTTCAACAAAAAGAACTGGTCCTCGTCAAGGTCATATAATGAGATCAAATGAATTATTAATAGATTTGTTCATATTGAAATTTATATTCAAATGAACATAAATCAACGTTAAAAAACCACAGTACCATAGAAGTTCTGATGTGGGACTAAGATCTATCGGCCAAGTAACAGGCATCGTTAAAATCGTATGATGAATCGTAATCCGATACTGTGATTATATATGATTTCACAATAAGCATGTGAAATAAAAATCAACGTCTAAACTACAGTAAGAAATCAGAAAAATGAAAAATGGATCTTTCAACCAAAACATGCGGTATTCGTCAGAGAAACTGATACTGATAAAAACCGCTTTCTTTTGGGCTGAAATATCTTAGTAATTTCCCTGAGTTCTTACTGTGGTTTAGACATGACATTCATATACATAAATATTATCCAAAAATATTATATATATATATAAAGAAAGATCACAATAAATAAATATGTGATGCAATTAATGAAGCTTAAAACACAATGGAAAAAACAAAACAAAAGAAATAAATCCCCCGAGGCCTTTCAATTTATGTCATCAGAGAGCAAAGTAAAAACTTTTAATTTGTGTAAAAAGCACCACTGTGGTTCAAACTCCATATATATACATATATATTTGTAATATTTGGGGGCAGTTCTTCATTTAAACATATTTCGTTGAATAATTGAACATATTTTGCTAGTCATTTTCTTCATAACGTTTTTGGATGAAGAAAAGAAGAAATTACTTAGAAACCCTGAAAAACTTATGAAGAAAATAACTGCAGCAAAATATGGTCAATTATTCAACGAAATATACATATATAAGCACTCATATAAAACTATGCCACGAACCTAACTAATGATCAAACCACAATAAGAAATGGGAAAACAAGACTAAGATGTTGGGTTTTTGACTCTGACGAAGACCGCTTGTTACGGTTGAAAGATCTTAGTCTTGTTTTCCCATTTCTTATTGTGGTTTGATCACTGATTGTTATTTCACGTGTTTATGTGAAATCTTTTTATCGATGAACCTAACTAAATTTAAAGAAAAAAAAAAACAGGCACAAAAGTTCACAAAAACTAACATGTCAACTGCCTCGTCATCAGGCAGAAAGAGGTTAAGGTGTTCGGAATACTATTGACGTTGTGGTTTCTACTTGATAAGGCAATCGAAATAAAGGTGAGTTTCTGTTATCTCTTCTTTTGTGTCCTTTCTATATATTCAGTTTATTTAAATCGCAGAATCATTTTATTCAATTGCTTATATACATATAATTTAAGACAGTAAAATGATGTGTCATACTATGTTGTGTAAAACTAAAATAATATAAAACACAACATACATTGCCTTTATAATTAGTTTGGGTTAGAAATTACCTTTCAAATAGTTTATTTCAGAATTAGAGCCGGTTCATTATTTATTATCTAATACCAGTAGGATAAACTCAAACATGCCAATAGTAGTAAAGGTTCACCATTTTAGATTTGCAATAAATAGGAAATATTTTATATATAACCAAAATTTGCAATTGAATGAAAAAAAAAACATTTATACACTCATTTCATAATGAAATGAAAATTATTTTCAAAATTTCGCATTTATCAAAATTACTTGCAAGTGAAGGTCCAGGAAGGAGAATAAAATACTATTAGATAGCGTTGTAGTACATTCAAAACTTGAGAACAACTGAAAGCCAAAGTTGTTTATGCAACAGAGGAAAACAAATAAGGAAAATAAATAACTGACTTTGTTCAAGTAATCGAACTGGATGTGATAAAATGATATAGTGGCGCCATATCTTTAGTTGTCTCAGAATAGTGGGCAGTTGATAAGAAACAAGTAACTTCAGTGTAAACTACAGATTAGTCTTACAATTTAAATGTGTTAATAATTAAATTGTATTTTTCAATGGTGATAATTTTATATAGCAGTCAGCTTTGATTTTAGAATCATTTTCAATACAGAATATAAAATATCATGCAACAATGTTATCGAGAGGAAAGCAATCTTGAATGCCTGATTATTTCATACTTTCCAATCATTCTCACTTCGTCATAACCAAAACTTCTTTAAACATTAATTAACGCTGTCAGTATCAGAAACAGTTTGAATATAATTAAAACTAAATCAACTTAAAATAAAGAAAAAAAAAATCAATGGAGGTTGTAAATTGTTAAAAAGAACAAAAGACATATGTAAGTTGTTTAGGAAATAAAAAAAAATTACCGTTAATTAATGAAGAAATGAATCCGTCAATGGAAAAAATCTGGTGCATTTCTCAGTCTACCTAAAAACACAAACAAAACAACAATGTTCAGGATTAAACTAATAAAGAGAAATTACTAGATTAAATGTACTATGTACAGGCCCAAGGTGTTGATGTAGTATTCTTAACATGACTCAAGACAGTAGGTATAACATGATAATATAAACACAGTAAGTATATTTAGCAAAATAAAAATCATTTAAAAGTAAAAAAAAATAATTTATTTTATGTCATAAATAAATAAAACATCAATTCAAATTATATACACAATCAAATATATTCAAAACACAATTTTACCCTACCCAATAATAGTACCCATATTTTACATTTTTACCCAACATAAAATAATATTAATGAAAGGAATATGTCTTTATAATATTACCTTAGAACATTCGTATTTTATTTGACAGTTGTTATCAAGTTTGTATCTAAAATTATTCATTTTTAAGCTCTAATGCAATAGTTTATTATATATTATACGCTACCCTGACCCTCTAATGAAAAATATTATTAAATAATATTGTAGAAAGTCGAGGCGAGTATGCAAGCCACTAGGCTACCCTGACCCTCTCCTAATAAGATTTGTTATGTAACACAACTACAACAAAGCTAATCACAACAAAAGTAAATATTATAATAATTTCAAGTCTCTATCTCCACGGGAAAAGGGTGAACAAACTCTCAAACTTTATATATATATATATATACAAAAGACTTTTTCTTTTTCTCGGAGTTTGGTCAGGGTAAATATATGGAATCACCTTTTTGCCAACGTTTCGTCTTTATTTCAAGACATCCTCAGGGCTATAAACTGATTTCTTATCAAGAAATAAAGACGAAACGTTGGCAAAAAGGTGATTCCATATACATATTTACCCTGACCAAACTCCGAGAAAAAGAAAAAGTGTTTTGTGAATATTTTGTGGTCAAGAAAACAGTACCGTATATATATATATATATATATATATATATATATATATAATGATATTAAAAAAATACACTAAGCAATTACAAGGATTTTGAAAATCCTAGTCAATTATACATGAACTAACATCTACAATGTGTAACACAAATTAATGCTCTTATATTATTCAAATTATATATGCATGTAAAAAATTGCCTAGTCCATAAACATTTTTCAAGTCAAAAACAATTACTAAAGAACTTTTATTAGTCGAATTAACAAGACAATCTAAACAACGATATTACTCTACAGATTTTCCTTATAGAAACACTCTGCATATACTAAAAAAACAGGACTAATTATCAGCTTCATATAAACTCGAACTACTTTAAGATTTGATTTAACGCTGAAATAACTGCCTAATCCTATTAACAAACGACAAGACCCTCAAATATTTTATTTGTAAATAACAAGAGTTCTAATATACATTTATATTTCTCATTAATTGAAAATCTAATCCTTGACCAACTTGAATAATACTAAAATAACATCGAGTCTAATGTAGTAATTTTCAGACTTATATAAAACTCTGAACTACTTTAAAGAGTTTGATTTGAACCTGGAAAAACTGGCCTAGTCCAAATTTATTTAAGCAATACATAACAAGTTACCTCGAAAGGTCTTTTGATTTGCTCAAAATAACAAGAGTTCTAATGCCTATAAAGCCAACTTCATATTAACTCAAAATAACAAGAGTTCTAATGCCTATAAAACCAACTTGATATAAACTAAAAATAACAAGAGTTCTAATGCCTATAAAACCAACTTGATATAAACTCAAAATAACAAGTCTACGAAGTCATATTGATGTATAACTGCTGCCAAAGTGTCAGACATGCAGTAATTCCTTTAATTCAAAACTAAATGAATACATATATACTTCAATTACTTTTAAATAAATACTGTACGAAAGAGTACAAATAATTTTTTTTAATTGAATTGAAAATTAAATCCGACCAAATTACATTCACATACATTCTTATCTTAACCACATGAACCACTCAGATTAATAAGTAAGTAATCAGATTATCACTTAATAATATCGACCAAGGTTTTAAAAATTCATAATTTTTATAAAAAACATATTCTCAATAAAATATAACTAATCACACTAACTAACCTAACGAATCTTGGGCTTTAAAGTTACATTTTAAAATTAACTTAATGATGGATGTTTAAAATCAAAAATGAATAACAATATAAAGTATAAAAACAAACACAAAAATAATGAACATTCTTGATCTATTTAGCTATTTATGAAAGTAACCATCCAGAATTAAAAGATTTATACAAGAACAAGAGTTCATACATTACTTCATTCATAGAATAAATTAATGAAAATTAATTTGTAATTAAAGATAATTTTTAAAATTATTAAAATTTTATTAGTATAATCAATAATTTATTCATAATAAACAAAATAAAACGACAAATATATCCGGTTTCATGTAAGACATCAAAAGAACATTAATAAGGTAGAAAGAACTCACCTAGAACGAGAACGGGACCTGGATCGGGATCTTCCTCGAGAGCTCTTACTTTCTGATCGTGACCTCGAACGAGATCGTGACCTGGAATAGGACCTCCTTCTTGATCTTGAGCGAGACCGTGATCGGGATCTAAAGAAAAGTTTTTCATGTATTCTGGATACTATAAAGTCAAACCAACATAAATATAAAAAACAGAATTAATACCTTCTGCGACTATACCTTCCACTCCCACCACGACGATAAGGTGAAGATGGTCGCCCATAGCGAGCCATTTGTACTCTCAATTCACGCCCATCAAGGACTCTACCGTCCATAGCGTCCAATGCATCTTCAGCATCACGCTTATCGTAAAATCTAGAACATAACAATCGAATATACGGGTTGTCCCTGCAACCTAAACTAAAATTGCTTTAGAAATAAATTATCAATTAAATATATTCAATTATCAATTAATATACTGTATCACTATAATAATTACAGCAGCCAAAAACCAATATTTTCCCATAAGCAAAAAAAAATACAATAATGTAACTTAAAGCTATATTAAATTGAACGATTATCTCACCTAACAAAGGCAAACCCTCTGCTTTCACGAGTAAATCTGTCTCTGGGAATATAAACATCACCAACTTCACCGCATCTCTCAAACACTCTCCTCAAATCATCCGGTGACGTTCTATAAGTTAAATTATCAACTTTAAGGGAAACCATTCCATCTATCCTCGGTGGTGGACGCCCGTAACTCATATTAGCGGTATTTTGTCTAATACTGGAGAAGCAAGAACAATATCTGTGACTACCAACAGAGACTGTAAAAGAACGCCACGAGACAAGCAAATATGGCGGATCAATTACTCTAGCGGTTCGAGACCAAAATAGCCGCCATTGTTGCCACATATGCACAGCTGACAAGTAGTCTACAAAATTGCTTATTTATTTAGAATCTTACCTTACAAAAGCAAATCCTCTGCTCTCTCTCGTGAATCTGTCTTTTGGAATATATACATCACCAACGTGTCCATATTTACCGAATATAATTTTTAAATCTTCACAACTTGTTCTATAGGTTATATTTCCAACTTTAAGTGACACCATATTATCAACACCGGGTGGAATACGTCCGTAACTCATGATGCACAAAATATGAAAAAAATACTATAAAAATATGACTTTACTTAGGTAAATTATAAAAACACTAAAATACTTTATCTAACTACACTATAACAGTCCAAACTTTGATTGTTTGAGATGTGCAGTGTTGAAGTTGTCAGTTAATGACAACTATGAGTAGAAAGTTCCCTAGATATTTGTTTATTTAAGATAAATAGAAAAAAACTACATCTCTCTGATCAAAACAATAATTTCGTATCAGGTGATAGGAATGTCTCCTAACTAACAGACATATGTCTCAGTTTTTAATCAGTACTAGATACCAGTTTAGAAAGAAATACTAAAATCACTGAATTTTCCGTAAACATCAACAGAATGTCAAATTATATTTCTCTAAGTTACTTATACACTATCAAAAATTTTTTTATGAATAATCCAAACTTATTTATGTTTAAATGTAGAAGTTACTCGAATTAGTCCTTTTAAATTAATATCAAGTTTACTTAAAGTTAATATGAATTTATTTTTTTAATAACAAATATAGAAATTATTTATTATATACATTGTTACTATTGTTATTAGCAATGGTCAATGAGGCTAATAATTTATGGTCAACACTTCCTAAAAGTTAAACATTATATTATTCCGATAATAATAAGCATGTATATTAAAGGAATTTATGTGAACAATTTTCCTACTTTAAGTTGATTAGAATAGAAAGTGATATTCAATAAAAAATTATAATAATTGAACTAACTAAAAAGTTCATTGTATTTTCAGTGATGTTGTGGAAAATTCCTGTTACACAATATAGTTATTTAAATCTGAACAGACCTTAAACAATAGTCAGTACTACTTCACTATTACCTAAACTTTTTCCCGTAAAATGATCACTTTTTCATTTTCTTCCACGACCCGGCGAAATTTTCTTTAAGTTATTAGTAAAATTAAAGATATTTTAATACGTAAATGGTTGCATTTACTATTTTATTACGTTACTATTTACCATATTACGTTAATGGTTTTATTTGTTATAGTAAATAAAAAATATGAAAACAGAATAGACATGCAAATACAATAAGAAATTGTTTGTAAACATAATTTACAATAAAGAACGGAAACTAAAATTGATATAACCAAAATAATTTAATTCGTTATATACTTATACAGAATTGTTATTATTAAATATTAATTATTAAAGGACTACCAGTTTGCTAACGTGACCCATCATTTGATAGAAATAGGTTTGCTTCCTGCCTGCTTTACTGTTACAAGCTTGTTACCTTCCAAATTTTTATCTTGATCTTTCATTTTCTTCTAAAACGTATTATTTTAACGATTGCACAGTCATATTTTTTTTACCCCTCGCATTCTCTGGATTAAGAAACAGAAGAAATGCACTAAATATTTTTTGAATAACTTCTTAGAATTAAAAAATAAATAAAATTAAGAGGCTGTATGTTCCAATCTGTGTTTTTTTTTTAAATTATATATCACAATTGAATCTGTGGTAACAAAGAAGATGTCAAGCTGGCTCAGGTAGATTAGCAAAACTTCATCAGATCTGTTCATTGTCTTTGCTGTTTCAAAAAACTTTATCAAAGTCAAATGGTGATAGAAAAATAGTAAAGTTGAAAAATGAGAGTTGAGAGGAAGTATTGTGTGATTTTGTGGAAACTGAATCAATAATATCCTACTTCTTCTAGGATCAGTTTGATGTTTGCTTCTGGAAAGCTTCAAAAAGAATCCAAAATGTGAAACATGAGAGATAATATCTCCATTTTAACATGCGTCACATAACGTACGATAAAACAGCTGGTTCTGCTAATAAAATAAGCGTTAAATACTCAAAGTCGACACATTTTTCATAGCAAAAATTTCCCAGTAGTATTTCTATCTGAGATGAAATCGAAATTGATGGTCCTTAAATTGGCATGTTTTCACTGTATATAGGTAGTTAAAACAAAAGGTATTAGATACCCATCAAAGATTATTTTTCTAAGAAACATAAGCTCCAAATAAAATTTAGAGCTCTCGATGTAGAATCAACATGGCAATGTTTATTTCCAACGGCCATACTTGTAGGCTTTCAACTTTTAGTGCTGTTCTAGCGGAAAAAATTGTGGCTCATTTATTATTTCGCACCCATTTTAGTATTGGGAGAGCCACATTACCGAGTGATTCTATATTGGGAGTCCTAAATTTTGCTTAACCCAAGTGTATTTAGAATAGGGATCATTAACGAGTACCTGACTTCATACAGGCTCGGGACCAACGCTTATGGCTCATTTATTATTAGGCACCAATTTTAGTAATGAGAGAGCCACATTACCTGTTGAGTCTACATTAGGAGCTTTTGATACTTGCTCCACTTTGTAATATAAACAAAACAAAAAGAAAATTTCAAGTTGAATAGGAAGTTGTATGATTTGCAGAGAGTGGTGGCAATATGTCCAGTGTCGCTGCATCCCTTTATGATGAAGAGTACAGATCTCTCATCAAACTTTTCTGTCTTTTAAAATCCAAGCTAAGAAGCGGCACTGGTAAGTACTTATTTATATATAGTTTTCAACCAACGGTGATTACACTGGTATCAGTGAAGTTAAGCAACGTTGAGCATTTTTTTTTACTAAATCCTCTTTGTACTTTTAGTAAACATTTTTGTAAATTTTAGATTTAAGAAAAATGTATTTCAGGTTGATGCTAAAGTGGAATTTATTTTCTTTTTATGAAGTTTTTTCCCATAGTTGATGTAAACTTTTTTTTTTTTGTTACCAGATATCAACATCAGCGAAAGATGGTTGGTTAAGATAAAAGAAAGCACTGGCGATACTTTGAAGCAGAAACGAAAACGAAATATGTTCTTTCGCTACTTGATCGGAGTAATGAGACAGGCGGTGTTAGAAGGAGCGCTCAAGCTACCGGGCTCCAAGCTACTGACTCCTTCGGAAATGTGCAAGCTAAGGGTGAGAGAATCAACTTAATAGGACAATGTAATTGTGAGATTATTTGATTCAGGGTGAAACAGAACAAAATTTCTTAACTTATGCCAGTGGCACAGTAACTATTTTTGCCTTCCAGCCCCCCACCCCCCACCCCCCGTTAATGATCCCTTAACATTCAAAACTCAAGAAAGTCCTGAAAACATTTATTTTCATCAAATTTCAATCAAGGATCTAATCTTAGACTGTTGTCATTGGTCCTCAAACTTAGATCAAATTACAATACTCATATACATGTATGATCAAACCACAATAAGAAATGGGAAAACAAGACTAAGATCTTTCAACCGTAACAAGACCGCTTGTTACGGTTGAAAGGTCTTAGTCTTGTTTTCCCATTTCTTATTGTGGTTTGATCATTGATTGTTATTTCACGTGTTTATGTGAAATCTTTTTATATACATGTATATATACAGTCATCATCAAAAAAAGGTTAAGATTGCTCAAAACAAAAACTTATTATTCAAATCATAAAAAAAATTGTTAAATTATAAATTAACTGGGTAGGCAAATAAATATACTAAATTTTCAAATCCCATTAAATAAGTAATTTGAAAAATTTAAATTAATTCATTTTTAATTTGCAAATATTAAAATTGAAAATCCCGTTTAAAAACAGTAACACAAATAAAGGAAAAACAATTCTGACCTTAAAAACTCGTTTTGGTGTTCAATTTCAGATTTTTTGTTAGCTTTCTATTATTTTAATTTTTTTCTATTTTTACCCAGGTATTTCACCCCCGGTTACCCAGGGGGCGACATGTCCCCTGGCACATGTCGCCCCCTCTTGCTACTCCACTGTATTTGTATAATTAAAACCATAATTTTTTGATAATTAATATGTAAAGGATTAAGCGCATGTATGAATGGTTTTTAACTGAACGACAGACTACATTTTGATACGCTTTGCTCCGGACGTCTTCTGGCTAAATCCGACTTGCAGATTCCTGTTCCACTCTAAGGGTAATGGGCGTGACATTATTCCTTTTTATACTTATACTGTTGAATTTTCGTTTGGAGACACTTGACACTTTTAAAATTTTTTCTGCAAGATAGATTCCAGACTGTTTTTTTTTTTATTGTTTAAACCGATTCCCTAGTGGATGTAACGTCAACCGTTTACTGGCTTTTTGTTTGATCAGTGATTCTACATTGGAAGTCCCTAATTTGGCCAAACTGAAGTGCATTTCGATTAGCGACTTTTAACGAGTACCTGAGATCGTACAGGCTTGGGACCAACAATTAAACGTTCCCTATCTGAGGGAGGCGAACTCAGATTTATTCACCTCCCGCGTGAATAAGTGGAGGGCCTGATGTGGATCAAACCCTGGAGTAGCAGCCCAGAGGCAAGTACGTTAACCACTGAGCTAAACTGGCCCCTATTCCAGACTATTACTCTTTATTGTCGTAATTCAGAATTCCACTGTATCCAACATAATAATAACTCTATATGGTGCATAATTAAAAAATGATTGTTAAATTTTTTATCTCAGAATGAAATTGAACGACTTGGGACTGGTGAGGACCGAAGAACTCCAGTGCTGGACACACTGCAAGGCAGTGCTCCTCCTGCCTACATGAGTCAGTGGTCGCCTGATGGCAATACCTACGTGGCTGCCCAACCCCTGCCTGGATCAGGCACTCTCATCTACATGGCTGTCTGCGACCCTCGCGAACCAGGCTGGTTATTTCCACAGCCCGCACAATCCAACTCCTAATCCACCATTGCTCATCAAACAGCTTCCACATGACCTTTCATTAAAAATCTACTTCTTCTTCAATATTATTTAATAACACATCTCTGTTGAGTCACAGTGCCGAGTGATGAGATGCAACATCCAAAGTTCGATGTTCGATTTTTGGATAAACTAAAATAATATGTTCCGTCCGGTATACCTAATGATATATAAAAAGATTTCACATAAACACGTGAAATAACAATAATGATCAAACCACAATAAGAAATGGGAAAACAAAAGACTAAGATCAACTCCTCACCAGATGTTTTCTGCATCTAGTGTTTAGTTGGGTTTTTGACTCTGAAGAAGACCGCTTGTTACAGTTGAAAGATCTTAGTCATGTTTTCCCATTTCTTTTTGTGGTTTGATTATTGACCTTATGATCTACATAACATTTCATTTCATACCTAAATATTTATACCAAAGTTTCCTTATTTTGATATATTCTAAAAAAAATTTTTTTAGAGCTTTGGTTCAGCCTCAAACAATTCCCCCCCAAAAAAAACACCTTAAGCCAACAATATTTCTATATTTCTAGACATCTACAGGCATTGACATTTTTATATTTTGGTACAAGTAAAACCAAAAATACAATACCCTGAAGACGTTTAGTAAGGTAGATGAAACTTTGGCTTAAGCTAGAGGTGGCTTAAAAAAAATACGTCGATCTTCAAAATATTATTGGTAGATCAAGCCATTAAACAAACAAATTAACATCAGCCCACAATTCATTCCGTCACTGATTCATATACAGAACCATCAGTCGATGGGATTCTAATTTTATTTTTTATGCTTGGGTCACTGTACCACGACAAAAGTGGCTTAAAGTGCAGTTAAGCCAATAAGCTAGTCACTAACTTGTCTCTTACTCATTTTCTTTTAATCTTTTTTAAAAAATTAGGAAACAGTATAAAAATAAGTGGAAGGAATGAATCGAGAAAGAACAAAAAAGAGTATCACTTATATGTGAAATGGTAAGAGAAGATTTCTTCTCGACGAAATATTACATACATCATCATGAATTCTTAATATATTTCTAGACAAATACAGTGGGTAGATTTGTGACTTGTTCATTTCATAAGCAGCTTGCATGCAGAAAATGTGCGAGCACCTCTGGCTTAATAAAAAGAAGGTATCACACAGAGAAACAAAGGAATAAGTCACTTCTATATTTTGAACATCATCGTCATCAGGAGGCGAAGAGTCCTGCACGAATATATAAAATAAAAATTCTAAACAGTCCAAACCGGACACATAAATAACTGAAAAAAGCACATAAAGGATAAAAAACAACACATACAATTTATTTTATATATAAAATACTTCGGTTCGAAATATTGATCCAGTAAGTGTTCTCGTTCTTTATGTGTTGTTTTTTTTTAGTTATATAATATATATATATATATATATTTTGATTAAAATCAGACTAAAATTAAATTTTGCGTAAGAAAATCCAGAAACTTTATGTCAATGATAATAGAAAAGGTAATTTCAATATATCAATTATATTCATTCACTATCGCACTGGTGAATAGAAAATAATAATAATTCATTTGACGTTTTTCTTTTGTTTAAAACGTATTTGTTGTATATTTGTCAATACTTCATAAATTATGATTAGAATTCGTTAAAATATTAAATAAAATAAAAATCAAAATCAAATTATACTAATAAGTAGAATGATATTTTCAATTTATGGTTATGTACAGAAAGTAGAAAAGTATTATTTTCAACAAATAATATCAATTAACTTACGGTTTTTAATTTTACCAACGAAATGAAATACAAACAAATAAAACATCAGATCTTAAAGTAACAAACAATTTAAAACTGCTTTGTAAGAATCATTATGTATTATTATGGCTTTTAAATTTTCACTAAAGTCATTGGTTTTTAAAATGTTTTAATCTGAAAACTTTGCTGTAAAGTTTTTATAAATGTTCATGTTGCTTATAGCTTATACAAATAGATTTAGACGTAAGAAAGATCTAAAAAGTCATATCTACACTTCTTAGAGACTTTTTGTTACTTAAATACAAAAAACAAAAAAGCTTCAATTAAAACAAAATAAACTATTCAATTAATTTATAAAAAAACAAAATTAAAATTAATCACTGTCTGATGAGTCTATAGTAGCTGTTGTCGTAAGTCGTCTTTCTCTCACAAAAAATTGGTTCAATGTTTGCTGAAGAGCTTTTTGTAACCAGAAACAACCCCTAAAAATTTAGTAATGTCTTTTCAAAAAAGCACAACACTAATTGAAACATTACAAAAATCACAACACACTACATAATTGAAACTGAACTCTAAAATTAGTGAAACAAAGTGAAAATAAAATTGTATTAAAATTGCATCGATTTTTAGTTAGAAAGGGAATCCCAGAGTTTTGATGGCATGACGCAAATTAGAAAAAAAAATTTTAGAAAAAAAAATTTCAAAAAAAAATTTAAAGACTCGAACCCAAAACAACGCAACCTCGAAAATCTAACGACGCACAGTGAAAATTAGTACTAATTAAGCAGCGACGCAACGTCGAAAAACAAAACAACGCAAAGCAAGGTATTCGTGTAACTTTAATACAACTCGGGTTGGTGTAACTTGAAACCAATAAACAACTCGGAAGAATGTGTAGACAAAGAATTCGCTTTGAGAACTTCCTTTTCAAAAATTGATAAGCAGTAGGAAGAAAAATGCATCCCTAGTTTAAATTGAAATAAACGGAGATTTTTTTTTCAAATTTGAACAATAATTCCAATATACATAAAATATTTCCGATTTAATACAAATGCAACAGTTATTTTTCTTTAGTAAAAAAAATTAAACGAACTAAAATTTTAAAAGTAAACAAAATTCTTTCAGTTATTAAATCGACATATTTAATGTTAATACTAATATTAAAAATTAGTATATGTTTGTACAAACATATTTGTTATGACTTATTTATTGTGAATTGATTAAAAACATAAGGTTAGTCTTGATTTGTAGTAAGATTTAACTTTAATTAATTTTTAAATTAATTAAAAATTCAGTATAAACTGAACTTGTCTTACTTTTAAAATCAACTGTTCACATTATGAAGGAATTATTTGATTCTTAGAGATATTCCTTGGTTTAAATGCACGTAAAATAACATATACCACTGTTTCTTGAAACATTCGGTGTGTTTAACAAACCATTTTTGAAAAATAGAAATCACATATTGATCAGAAAAAATTTTAACATAAAAATTTTTTTAAGCTTACATATTTTTTTTTAGGCCTTCACTCTACTCACTATAAATGAAAAAATATTAATCTGGTTAACAACATAATGATTTTTGTTTCCTCAAAAGCACTCACATTAAATCATAAGTCAAATTTCTTTTTATGTTATTAAAAGAAATACAATTTTACTTTCATATAAGCAAAATTATAGTGATAGTGAAAAAAAATTGGATTTGAAGATTTTGACGGATTTACATTTTTTTGAGGTCCCCAAAGAGGATTTATGACATTTTTTCGATGACGTCTTTCTGTGTGTTTGAGTGTATCCAAAAGCTTGTGTACCTGCCTACAGTCCACAACATTTCACGGATCAAATTAATATTTTCCACAAACATGGATCTCATAGTAAAAATGAACCTATAGTAATTGGGAGCAATTATGCATGATGGGAAAGTCACTATTTTTGACAGAATGGGTTTTTATTTTTTTCCTTCTAAACTCCTAACTCTATAGAGTATTCATTGGCATTATGTTGGAAGCAATAACTGTAAAAATCTTCAGATTATTAAAACAATTAAAAATATTTGTTTTTTGAATAAAATATAAAAATGCTGACTTATAATTGAATCTAAAAGCTTGTAAAGAGGATACAAACCACACCATTTGACAGATCAGAATGAAATTATACCAAAAAATATTATGTGTTGATGAGGTAAGCCATTTTTTTTAAATACATTAACAAAAAGGAGGGTTGTGGTAAATTTTATTATGTCAGTAATGTTTTGTTAACGCCGGATGGTTAATTATGGAACAATATAATATTTCCAAACAATTAAACATAAAAGTAGCAATTTATAAAAAAATATATATAAAATTCCAATTACAGCAAAGGGAAGTATAGTTATAACAACTGAAATTCGTCTTGGAGTGATGGATCGTCGGCTGTTGAATAAAGTTGATCAATAATAAAGTATAATTCAAGAGTTGTTTTTGAGAGAGGGGGTGGAATAAATATTATATTACAGTTCTGTTGGAACTGACCATCAGTTCAACGATTGAAACCTAAGCGACTGCTCTTTAATAATTTTCAATGCAAATTTGTTTTTTTTTAAATATATTACAATTAAAATATTTTTAAATTTTAAAATTATTTTACTAGAATGGAATAATCAGTTCAATGGATTAACATCATGGATGCATATCTATAAACATCAAGTTTAGGAGGAGGATTTTTAGGCACACAGAACTACGTTCTCATAATATTTCTATATCATAAATAAACTATAGTAATAATGAAA
The DNA here is from genome assembly GCA_026182355.1 of Hermatobates lingyangjiaoensis. Lineage (NCBI taxonomy): Eukaryota > Metazoa > Arthropoda > Insecta > Hemiptera > Hermatobatidae > Hermatobates > Hermatobates lingyangjiaoensis. The sequence continues at coordinate 740,748 of JAPFBL010001929.1, forward strand.
ATTTCTATTTCAACATTTTGAGAGGCTTGGATGTTTTGAGGTCCTCTGAGTCCATTTGTGAATGATTTTTAAGATATTTGATGTATTTGTGGATGGGTGGGTTTGTATCTAAAAGTTTGTGGACTCGACAAGTTCACACTGTTTGATGAATCATTGTAACGTGATAATGTAGATGGTTTGTATAGTTTGTTGACAGGTATGCTTCTCTTACAAAGGAGGAAATCTCGGGATGAATATAAGTTTTATGGACAGAAATGAGAATATTCTGCGTATACCTCTATTTTGTTGTCGTTAGTCTTTTTAAAAAGATATTACATTGTCCTTGATTATTGCGTTCAAGACAATTCAATCCAAAGTTTTAGGTTATATTATTCCACTTTACTTCTTTTTAAATAAGCAAAATATATTTGCAATTATAAGCGTACGTTCATGTAATAAAAGGATGGTTAACAGGGCTATTAACTTTCCTGATCTAATTTACTTAATCATTTCGTTTAATTCTAATATTATTACAGTTAGAATTGAACAGTTACAAATCAATTATTTCAAATTGATTTATCAGCAAGAACAACTATTTATCTGCATAAGCGAATCATTATTATACTCTCAAAAATCAAGATTTTTTTAAATGCATTTATTTAATTTAATTTATGCATTGCTTTTATAATAAAAAATAGTATTAGTGCAAAGTAGTTTTGAAATTAAAATTAATATTGACAATGTAAATGTTTATCAGTAATCATAAAAAACAAACGTTTTGTTTTGTTCCTCCTCAAGTATAATTAAGAACTCCTGTGTGTAAACTAAGTATCAATGAATTAATTATTAAGGATGTAACATCAAACCAATGACGATTAAGCAAAAGGCTATCAAACTATCTCAAGTATAAAGAAAAGCAATGCAAATTGCAGTTAGTAATGAGAATTAGAGTATAGGCTATTGTTATAAAAGCCTTTTTATTAGATGACTGACTACAAATTTATAACTCAGCATAATCAAATACTTTTAACATACTCTCGTTCTTATGTAAACGATCCTTTGTAAACTAAAAGCTATACCTAAAATAATGGCAATTGAAACTACAGAGGGAAGAAAAAATGCTAAAGGATGTAAAGATAAAAGCAAGCGTGTGCCCATAAAAGTTGGGTACTTAAGATCCTTATGTCCAGTTTAGATGGTCAAGTCTATGTAGAACTTAAAATCACCTGTTGAATTAACAAAGATCATTCCCTGACGAATATTGGTCAATCGAGAATAATATGTGCTCATGTTCAGGGGATGTTTACATCACAACTGTGTCAGGTAAAGGTAGGAGAAGGCAGTCATGATGCCAAATCTATGGAGGTAGGCTCTGATGCTATCATGAAAAGAAATGTGTATAAATAAAATACATTAAAAAATTAGTTCCATTTTCAGTTATTTAAACTTTTATGATATTAAAACGTCATATATATGATATATATACCTCATAAGCAACAGGAAATACAGATACAAAAACAAAGTGGTTAAAACCCATTGGTACACCTCAAACATATCTCTAGTCCTATAGGAAATGAATTACACGTGAGGGTAGAATACCAACAGATATACAAGAACAGATTAAAATCTCATAAGATATCTACTTATTCAAGGAATAGAACTTACTTTACAGATTACCATCAAAGAACAAGGCTAGCCACACCTCTTCCTACACCTTAAAAGAGATTATACTCACAAAGGCATATGAGTCACACAATAGAGTCGAATAGAAATATTCCGTTAATGCAGATTAAATACCATAAAGCATATACCTATTTAAAACAATAAATTCATATACACACACAATTAAAACAACAATAGAATCATACCTTATTATAGGCCTGAAATGAGTTTTTACCCAAGGAAAATATATTTTGCATGAGAGGGTAGAATAGAAATAGTTATGTAAATGTTAACTTATAAATCATAAACTTTACTTATTTATCAACTTATAAATTCATATATACATAGAATTAAAATGAGAATAAAAATATCTTTGTGTAAACCTAAAAAGCGTTTTTATCCATGAATATATATGTATTTTGCATGAGAGGGTAGAATAGAAATAGTTATGTAAATGATGAATTATAAATCATAAAACAAACAACTATACATTAATAAACGCATAGAATTAAAATGAGAATAAAAATACCTTTTTGTAAACCTAAAAAGCGTTTTTATCCATGAATACATATATTTTGCATTAGAGGGTAGAATAGAAATAATTATATAAAAGTTGACTTATAGATCATTAAAGAATAGGTTATGCCTGAAGAGGTTTATAACCCAAAAAATATATATATTTCATGATAGGGTAAAACAGAAATAATTATGTAAATGTTGACTTATAGATCATAGAACATTACCTATTGAACAACTATAAATTAATAAACACATAGAAGTAAAACGAAAATATAACCATACCTCTATATATAACTGAAGGGGTTTATAGCCCAAAAGATATATATTTCATGATAGGGTAAAATAGAAACAATTATGTAAATATTGACTTATAGATCATAAAAAATTACCTATTGAACAACTATAAATTAATAAATACATAGAATTAAAATGATAATAAAAACATACCTTTTTGTAAACCTAAAAAGCGTTTTTATCCATGAATATATATCTTTTGCATTAGAGGGTAGAATAGAAATAACTATGTAAATTTTGACTTATAGATCATAGAACATTACCTATTGAACAACTATAAATTAATAAACTCTTAGAATTAAAACGAAAATATAACCATACCTCTATGTATACCTGAAGAGGTTTATAACCAAAAAATATAAATTTCATGGTGGGGTAGAATAGAAATAATTCTGTAAATGTTGACTTATAGATCATAAAACATTACCTATTGAACAACTATAAATTAATAAACACTTAGAATTAAAATGATAATAAAAACATACCTTTTTGTAAATCTAAATCGTTTTTACCTATGAAAATATATATATTTTGCATGAGAGGGTAGAATAGAAATAGTTATGTAAATGTTGACTTATAGATCATAAAACATTACCTACTTAGCAACTATAAATTATATACAGATAGAATTAACATTAGTATGTAATCATACCTCTTTGTACAACTCAGAAGGGTTTTATCTATAACAGGATATAATGTGGATTCAATAGCAGTTCATGTTGTAGCCTTTGTCAGGTTCTAGGGTAATGGCTCTGAAACTATTTGAAGTCGTTAAGTTCCTAATTGTGCAAATAGCTCAAGGCACACTGCATACAAATCTTCGATATATTTTTTAATTAAGTCAAATACTATAGGAAACAAAAATTATTTAAAAAAATATAGAAAATAGGACTCACCTTTATTTCGTTAATTCTTGTCCTCCGAGAATTATGAAGTTGATGAGCCGCCTGTTGTTTTCTTGTTGTTGAAGTTGCCTTCTTCACTATAATGATAGGTATAGGGAGGAACTCGCTTTTCTTCTTCTAGTCATTGATATGTTGTTATGTATCGCCTGTTGTGACTAAGGAATAATGTTGTTGCCAACTATTGATTTTTGCTCAGAGTGGAGGGCAAAGGAAATCTCAACATTGTTAAACCAAGAAATGTTTTAGACAACCTTTCAGAACCACTGTTTTAGAGCAATAATAGATCACGATCAGTCTGGAAAGAACAGTGGAAGTGAGAGGGTTGAACATTGTTTAAGGTTCAATGTCTGCTTGATTTCCAATCATATTTCACTCTTATCAATATAAATAAACATCACTCTTACAGCAAACATCAATGAAAACCCGAGCAACGTTGGTTACTACAATAAGTATAACATATAAGCTAAACACATAAACTTGCAATTATTACATGCAATAAACACATAACATGCTCACTAACCTGTGTACAGGTATCCTTTCGTCTGTACCTGAAAAAGTAAACACATGTTAATAATGTAACATATAATAGTAATGGTAACGTAAAATAATGCGAACTCTTTATTCAGTCGTTTGACTAGCTATAATCAAATAATTCTGTAACTTCCTTATGACAATACATACTAATTGTCAATCAAAGCCGTAACGAAGATAATAACCAACAAAAAATATATGTAACAATTAAATGTAATAATTGATGTTACAATTCTATTTTACAAAATGCAATATATTATATAGCATCTACTTCATCAAAATGAGTTGTCTGTGGATTCAAAAGTATACTTATCAAGTTATTTGTATGAATAAATAATCTAAAAAAGAAAAAATATTTATTCATTTTCAATATTCATTTATAATATAAATTTATAAATATCTGGAGTGGCCTGCACTCAACTTTACCATAAGTAAACTTAATATCAATCTTCTTGGGTATATAATATATAATATCTCATTTAGGCATAATGTAAACATTTAAATGGGAGATGTTTATTAGACTTTCATTCCTGAGGTAGTACAGATAGTGATTGATCGACTTATCAATATACAAGCTTATTTTTGTATATCACACCACTGATGCAAATAATCTCATTAGTATAACTACAACAGTAATAACATTTTTGAAAAGCCAAAGTAAAAAACTTCTTGATACGAAATAATCTTCTACAAGAGAACATGGCTTTTGTTCAAGTAGCTAGTGGATATAAGTCAAATTTTCAAATTTAAAACAAGAAAATCTCTTATTTTCTCTGAAAAACAGCATAAATATTGATGAAACAATGTCGCTTTAACAACAAACAAGTTCTCACGCTATATCATACCGAGGAAAGAACTTTCAACTCAGTAAAGAGAGTGATTAGTGATGAGGAAGCAGTTCATTATCTAACAGAATTTCTTGACTCTGAATTTATTTCTCCTGGACTACCTGCTCATGAGTAAAAACTTAAAGTAGGAGCACCAATCATGCTGCAATTTAGTAGCAGTGAACAATTTCATGTTACGAAACGTGAGTGCCCCAAAAGTGCACAACGGGACACAACTCTGAGTTCGTGCTCTGCACAGATATGTCATAGATGCGGACATCATGACTGGGTGTGGAATGGGGAGTCTGTGTGTACACCATCCATATCATTGATTCCTAGCCACTATCTGTTTCCGTTGAAACGATTGCAAAGTCCTTTCAGAGTCTATTTCGCATTGAAGTTAACTAAGTCGCAAAAGGAAACTTTATCTAACGCAGGAATTCAAGTTAGCGAGACCAAGTTTTTCTCACATGGGTAACTATAGTTTACTTGCTTAAGATTCAGAGGTTCCAACAGTTAGTTCTTCCATGAACCTGAAGGACAGACAGCTAATGTGGTGTATACAGAGGCATTTACTTAACACTGTACTAATAATGATATTTCCTATTATTCTATAATTTCTAATTATAGTATTAGTATAATACTATAATTGATATGGTATTCCATGGTATTTTGGAATACCAATTATTATAGAATTTTGATTCCGTCAAAGACGGGTACGTTTGTTAGTTACTTAATATAAATAAAGAAGGAAATTATTAAGTATAAACTTAATGAATTTATTATATTATTTAATAATTATATCACATTTAAATATATATTACTTTAATATATTATAATAATTATCAGTAAATGCATTATATAATGAAGCATAAAAATAAACAGAAATCTATTGCGTTTAGGTTTTAACAAAGCTTTATAACAGGGATAAAAATTTAAATCTCTTCGTTAGTTATTTTATTTGAAAGTTTTCTTTTCACACTGCTCAGTTATAACGTTTATGTTTATTCCTATATAGTTTACACAATGAGGAATTATTTTAAAATATTAATCATATTTTAAATTTATAACATTTTTTTTAATAACTTCCAGAAATAAGTTATTACTAAATGATTTAAAAATAGGTTCAGGCAACAATATTTTACTTCAATATAAGTATAATGCAGTGATAATAAAAAAAAATTATTTTAAAATTTCGATCGATGTAAACGTTTTGATGTTCAATTTAAATATAAAATTAACATTTACAACTTAATGTAGGTACGATTGGTGTAATATCAACTACTAGATATATATTTTTTCTTCAATATATAACTTTTTTGGGTTAATTCAAAATAATCCAAGTTTAATTTAAACTTCAGTATAGTGTGTATGTATTTTCAAGTTGACAAACTGTTTTAAATATAAATTTGAACACTATTAAATTAAATTATTTTAATTTAAACTTGGATTATTTTAAATTAAACTTGGATTGTTTTAAATTAGGTTATGTTGCAATGACAGTCTCACAGAGACTGTGTATACTCATAAAGAAAGAACACACAAAGGCCAAACATTGGCCCTTTGTGATACCACACAATGAGCATTCTACATTGGCAGTTCTAACTTTTGCTTAATTCAAGTGTATTATTTAGAGTTTAGAGGAGAGGCCTTTAACGTGCACTTGGTACAGTATGGACTCGGGGACTAACCTCTTACGCCCACTCCGAGGGATGAGGTACTCAAATTTTTTTTCACTTTTCACGTAAATAAATCAAGAGTCAAAACGGGTATTGAACCCGGATCTAACAGACTCGGGTACAATGTAAAAATTATTTTAAATTAATTCGAAAAAGTTGTAGTTAGTATCATAAACTGTATTTTTTATATATCTAATTGAGCAATTGACATTCACCAGTCATGTAGTAATTGTTATGTTATTTAAATATTCATATAAATTGATTAAAATTCTTTTAAACCAAGAGCATGATATATAGTAAAAGTTATAAGAAATAATCTATGAAAAAATAAGGTATAATACAATAACGATAGAAATAATACATTTAGAATAATATTTTAGAAACATTTTAATTTAGATGCAACAATACAGAATAAGAAAAGAAATGAGGATAAAATTGTTTAAGACCAGAAATTACTAAGGGAAATTTTTAAAACTAGGTACAACTATTACATTAAATAACTGTTTTCAATGATATTAAAAGATGCTTTTTGAATGTTGTTATAGAAGAAGCCATTTTGATTTTTTTGATAAATTTGTTGAGCCTTGAAAACGATTACAAGGTGATTTTTTTCATGATACATATGATAGTAATTAAATTAAGTATTCTATTTTCCTGGTGAGATGTAATGGTTGTACAAATATAATATTACTATAATATAATATTGCTATAGATAAGAGTGGTCAATCAAAAGAAGAATTAAAAACGAAATATTGAAAAGATAATTAATATAATGTTTCCACTGACCGAATCATGATGTTCAATACCTTCTGTGTTCTTGCATTGTCGTTCAATCAACGTAAAATCTAATTTAAAAGACATATATTAAGATACATTTTTCAATAAGAACACATTTAAATTCATTTCAAACTGTTACAAATAAAACTAACGCCTTAAGTATAGAGATGCAATTGAAATGAAAATGAGTTGGAAAAAATGAGAGCTGTGATTGGTTGAATTGAACATCGGCATAGAAGAGATATGCGCATTATGTATTATTGCTGCAAAATGAAGGGACTATACTCTGATGAGTAATAATTATTTAAACAATAAATGGATACCTACGAATCTGAAATTGAATTCCATTCAACTTTTTTAAAAACCATTTCTAATCCAATTTATACTTTGATAATTTGATAAGATACTTTGATTATACATTGATAAGAATAACCTTGTTTTACTGGCATTGTTTCATTTGATAAACTATATTATATGATTTTCTTTTTATTTATTATAAGTAGTCACAATAATATCAAATATAAATACGTTATTAGAGATAATGACTTTCAAATTATTCTAACAGATTAGATTAACTTTGTTTTATGGGCATTATTTAATTTGATAAGCTTCGTATTATGAGGTTTTCTTTTTATTTATTATAAATAGTCACAATAGTGTCAAAAGTAAATATGTTACTAAATACTGAATTCAATATTATATTATCAAATAGTATAACAAATAATACCATCATTCTATTATTTCATATGGACATCCTATAATTCCTTAATTTACCTCTTGAATTTCATTATATTAAATACAATTTCTCGAAGTGTGATTATGCTTCATGATTATACTTTCAGAATTTAGTTGAGACACCATTTTCATTCTCGAATATAAATGAATGCACTAATTATTTCTATGAGACTATTTCGCTTGTCATAGATCATTATATGCCTAAAATTAAAACAAATAATACTTCAGCTTATCCAAAATGATTCTTCTTAGAATTAATAGATAAATTAAGCGAAAAAAAAGATGTACCATTTACTGTTCAAACAAACTGGTGATGGTAACTACTACGTAATTTTTCACGTTTAGAGATGAATGTAAAACTTTATTTCAGGAAGGTTATAACAGACTTTTAGCTGATATAGGAAAAAACAGTTCAGAGTAATACTAAGATATTCTGGAACTATGTAAAATATAAAAAATCAAGCACTGCTATGCCTTCTAATGTGTATTTCAATCAAGAGTCTTCCTCACATGCGATTTCTAACTTATTTGATAAATATTTCTCTTCTGTTTTTGATCCTCCTTCTTCGTTTACTTCTTTTTCATGTAGTAATTGATATAATATACATATTTACAGCTACATTATCACATCTGAACAAACATATTGAAAATATAATTTCTAAATTAGGTAGTAATAATTCTCTTGGTCTTCAGAATATCCTTCCATTTTTGTTAAAAATTGATCTCACTATTTAATTGCTCACATCTTCATATTTACAATCTTATCTTCAGATCTAGAAAGACGCCTATGTTATTCTACTTCACAAAGCTGATGAAAAATCACAAACTATAGACCAATATCAATCTAATTCACTTTTTCAAAAATATTTGACTCCATAACTATTAGTAAACATAGCAGTAATAATCATAAATTATTTTATTTCTCAACAACATGGTATTTATCTTAATAGGTCAACGTCTACTAATTTGCTTTCCTTTCTAAATTATATCCTCAATTCTATAAACTCTGGTTTGCAGGTTGATGCGATTTATACTGAATTTACTAAAGCATTTGATAAGATAGATTATGGTTTACTCTTTTCTAAATTGAGGTCTACAGGTATTTCAGGAGACAAGTTTAACTGGCTGCAGTTTGGTTTTAGTTACCTTAGAAACTGAATAAAATTTACAAACTTACATATCGTTAAAGTAAGTAATATCGTTAAACTTTTAAATCAAACCCGTTCTTTGGAACATCTATAATTCCTTTAGAGTCCCATATTGGTCCATTACTGTTTTCAATATTTATCAACGACATGTATTCCCTACTATCTGATGTTGAATTTTTACTAATTATCTTAAAATTACTTCAAGGAGGTTATTGAAATAACCTCCTCTTATGATTGTGAACTTCTTCAACTTTCTTTCAGTAAATAAACTTTTAAACTAGTGTTTTTCAATAATCTGAATCTAAATTTTTCTAATTTTTCCATAATATCCTTTTCCCGTTCAAAAACCACAATAATATATCCTTATAAATTTTAAGTAACCTTCTGACCAGAATAGACTCTGTGAAATATTTAAGATTGATTTTTGACCGTAAAATAACTTTTAAGAATCATATTGTTGATTTAAAAAACCGAAGCATGAAAATGATGTGTTTATTTACTAGAAATTCATATGACTTCAAAGATACCAATACTTTTGTTACTTATCAGTTAAGCAAGCAGTTATTGGTGGTATTTACTCATCATTAGGGAGGAAAAGAACACTAAGTCTTCCAACTAAAAAAGAAATGGAAAATTAATTTTTTTCTTGGAAGACTTAAGTGTTACTTTTGTTACTTTTCTTTATAAATGTCTCATTCTTCCACTTTTATAATATGTTTAGATCACCTCTTTGGAATCCGGGTTACAATCATTATCATAAATTGACTTCAATACGTTGATTCCAAATTCCTTAAGAAGCTTTCTGATAAGTCGAGTTATCCTACAGATTTATCTTATTATCGTTCTTTTGTACTCAACAAAACATCTTTGATCTCCTTTCTCATAAACACTATGATGGCATCTTACTTATATATAAATTATTAAACATTTAATTGATTGTCATTATCTCATTTCTCAACTACCTTTCCACATCCCATCCTATAACATTTAGAAGCACCCAAATTATCCTATGATTCATGTAATAAAAATAATTATTTGCTTTAGTTCACATAATATCTTATGAGGTACACATAATATAAGTGTAATGGTGTTTATAGTAGTGTAGATTCTTTTAAATACCACCAAAAGAAACTTCAAAAAGTAATGAACATCTACTATAGTTATCCATCATTATGTTGCAATTTGTTTAGTATGAATTATTTTATGTTAAAAAAGTAATGAACATCTATTATAGTTATTCATCATTTTGTTGCAATTTGTTTAATTTCCACTGACTCAATCTTGTTTGATTTAATGTGTAATTGTTCATTAGTTCAATATGAATTATTTTATGTTAAAAATAAATTTTAACATACAATTTGTTTTACAAATGTTGTCTTTGTTTTACAAGACCTTGTTTTGTAAAATCATTGTGATCTGTATGGAAATAAATAAACAATCATTAAAAGGGCTAATTTAAAGTGAATGTTTTTTTTTATCAAGTGTATTAATTTAGCTTACTATAATATTTTTTTATTTTAAATTATCTACATGTTTATTCTGAATCTAAATGATACATGTCGCTTAACCAATTGCTTCTATCACTTGCAACAAAAGCCTTGTTCTCCTGTAGGAGATTATTTCGTAACATGAAATCTTCGCTTTGGCTTAACACTAGTCCTATTACTACTATGTAATACCAATGATATTAAATGATATCAATAATAAGCGTGAATTTCGATGACTGGATCAATCACTATCTGTACTACCTCCTTGAATGAAAGACTAATAAACATCTTCCATTCAGACAATTATATTATGCCTAAATGGGACATTATATGTTCAAACCACAATAAAAAATGGGAAACTAAGACTCAGATCTTTCAACGGAAACAAGTGGTCTTCATCAGAGTCAAAAGCCCAGAGACAATATTTCAGTTGGATTTTTGACTCTAACGAAGACCGCTTGTTACCGTTGAAAGATCTTAGTCTTATTTTCCCTTTTATTATTGTGGTTTGAACATTGATGTTTCACGTGTTTATTGTGGAATCTTGCAATGGGGCATTATAAATTATATGCCCAAGAAATTTGATATTATGTTTACTTATAATAAGTTGAGTTCAGTAAGGTTGAGTGTAGACCACTCCAGATTTTATTGATTTCATATTGTGAAATCGAAGGTAATTGACAATCAATATAAAAATCAACTTAAGTATTTATCTATTTAGAATAATTTTACTAGATTCATAAGTTTAGTGATAGGATTAACTAAATTTAGCATTTCCATTCAATAAAATAATAGTGTATTTTTAATATATATAATTTTGTAAGTCTATTGATAACACCATTATCAATCTCGATTCTCTCGATTAATCAATTCAAGATGAATTAAAAAAGGCATTGACATGAGGTGCTATTGGGATGGTAACTAAGTTGCAGGTTATCTTGTAGTTTTTGTCGTTAATAATGTTTAGTTCATCGTTATTTCGTAGGAATGTGTGAGTATTGTTTTATATTTTCAAAATACAACGCTACTCAGCATGTATTAACAACAGTAAAACAATTTGAGATAGTTTTTTGTAAATATACTTTTAATTTTTGTTCCGGACTATAATCATGTCGGTTATAGAACATCTTGATACATTTGGTATTATAATTAGGAGATAATGTGAACTTCTCATGAATTAGCAGATAGCAATGTGGTTTAGAGTTTTCTAGGATTAAATTTTTAAGATGCTTGAAATTTGTATCTGTTTGTTTATTATTTAAACTACAATGTTGTTTTTAATCATTACAATGTATTGTTTTTTTAAATAAATAGTACGAAAAAACTAATGGTAAAATAGCGTTTCTTTTAGATCCGGCTTCCGCTTATTGATTGATATCTTAAAGTATATTTTGTTAGTTAAAGATGTTTGAGATGTTTAGAATTCAGGATAAATTAGGGAGCTTAATATTGAAACATTTTAAACAATTCTTATTAGTTGGAATATTATTTTTTGTTACTGATTTACTGTGATTTCAGATTGATTATTAATCAGAAATGTCCGAATTGGAACTTTTCCACAGAAGCAACCACTATTTCAATACCTAAAAGGATTCAGAGGGGTCCTACCGATATTTTGAGAGTAAGTTTCTGTTTCACGGTTCTATTAAGTGTACCTTGCATTCTATTAGATATTAAATATCTAAATATCTTTATACACTATATTTGTTTACTACTCTGTTACTGAAATATGATTTGATATTAGTTTTTTAGAAGTTCGTCCTTAATCCATAACATAATAATAACATAAACTAGTTATCGCCAGAGTTTTATTAATTTTTTTACAAATATGTAGAAAGCTTTTTTTGAGTAAACATTTATTATTTTAATAATAAGGGTTTATATTAAATTTATGTTGAACTTTAAGTATGTTTACAAAAATGCTTGAATTTCGATCCATAGAGACCTCATTACTATAATATGAAGAGTGGTACAGGTAACTCAACACTCGAAATAGGTTTTTTTAAAGGGATAAGCTTTGTACATAAAGAGCAAAAAAAAAAATATTTTTTCATGGTGATCCTTTTTCAGGCTCTCGCTGACGTCCACAAAAGAGACTTAACAGCTCCCCATTATAAATATCATGACGATCCCTATTTGATTCCCTATTCAAATTCAACCAAAAGGTCGTACGCACTGTCTCAAGAAGCTGGTAGAAAGGCTGCTTATTGGATAAGACAACAGCATCCTGAATTATTCACTCACTCTGAAGCTGACCCTCCTATTGAAGTAAGTAAGGATAATGTAACAACATTCTAAACTGGAACATAAGAACATTGCAGTTTTTTTGATTAGTGCTAGGTATAATTAATGAGTCCCAGCTGGATATTATTCATAAGTTTAGATTAGATATCTTTCATAGTTAGTACTAGATAGAATTCGTTGGTTTGGAATATATATGGGTTATAAGCTAGTACTAAACAGAATGTATGGATTACGAGCATTAGAATTTATTGACTATGGTTAGGTATGTCTCATGAGTTAGAACTGGATATGATTCGTGAGATAGGAGCAGATGTGGTATGATTCATTGTTAGGATTAGGTATGATATTTTGCTGCGACTAGATTAGGTATATTGAATATGGCAAGACATGTCTCATGGGTTCGAACTACATGTGATTCGTGAGATAGGACCAGATGTAGGTATGATATTTTGATGCTACTAGATTAGGTATATTAGTTATGGTTAGGTATGTCTCATGGGTTCGAACTACATGTGATTCGTGAGATAGGACCAGATGTAGGTATGATATTTTGATGCTACTAGATTAGGTATATTAGTTATGGTTAGGTATGTCTCATGGGTTAGAACTACATGTGATTCGTGAGATAGGACCAAATGTGATATGCTTACTTTCCGCGATATGGCTGAATAAGCTGGTAGCGCGATATAATACCAAAACAGATATGATTAATTGTTAGGATTAGGTATGATATTTTAAATTTGAGAACTAAATTTGATTTTTAGGATTCATCTTAGAATTAAAGTGTTAGAACTGAGTATGTTTATTTCGAAGATCCCCTCTTATGGGCTTTCGTCTTTAGTACTTTTCTATGATCAGAAAATATAACGTGTTGGTTATATAGCACCATTTTAGATATTGGCTGATCATTTACCGGTTGTTTCTGTATCGGAAGTCCTCTGTTTACTTCACTTAAGATTATTAGAGTAGCCATCTTTAACAAATACCTGACCTCGTGCGGGCTTAGGACCGACAGTTTTACGTTCTATCAGAGGAATGTGTGTTCAGTCCATGGCATCGTATCTCCCTCCACCTTTTCTCTTTTAATTCTCTCTCTCTCCCTCCACCTTTTGTTTTTTAACTCATTCATCCACCCATCACTCGGAAGGAAACTTTAGTCGTGCTGCTTAAAAAATAATTTTGTATACATTTGTGTTGCTACAAATAATTTTAGTGGGAGAAATTATACCAACATCTTGAAGAAATAAAAGTAGTCTGGACGCTGTGAACATCCTGTTGATGTTTGCATCCTCATTTTTAGTATGTTAAATTGTTTCTGTGTGTATTTTCTTTATTAATTTTTATCTAGTATATCTCATTGATTCATTAGGTATGTACAAGACTATTTTTTTATTTACATGTGGAAAAAGTCCTTGTACAAGGATATATTTACACGGTAGAATATTATAACATTAATTAAAATAAATTAAAGCAGTAAAGCACAAGTTAAGCATATTACAATTAAAGCAACAGAAGTAGTTGTACACACTTATAATAAAAGTTTAATTATTTTTTAAATTTGTTTAAATCAGAATTAAAAAAGTCTACATCGCTATCCAGACCGTTGTGATTAATCATTATCCGAGACATAGGGGAATTGAGCAAATAGTTATTCTTTTCATTCAGTACATAGAATATTTTTGGTGTTTTTAAAACATACTTTGGGACAGATAAATGTAATTGGGGGATAAGGTAAGGAGAATCAATGAAGTTATTTCATAGTTTATAAAAAGATTTCACATAAACACGTGAAATAACAATCATTGATCAAACCACAATATGAAATGGGAAAACAATATTAAGATCTTTCAATCGTAACAAGCGGTCTTCGAAGCAGAAACATCTGGTGTTTCAGTTGGGTTTTTGACTCTGACGAAGACCGCTTGTTACGGTTGAAAGATCTTAGTCTTGTTTTCCCATTTCATATTGTGCTTTGATCATTAATAGTTTATACACAGGGTGTCCCAAAAAAATGTATACACACTTTAAATTATTGTAATTTAGATGTTTATTATAATTTTTTTAACCATGTAAACTAATTAATAAGCATTATTTTATTGTTTTGCCACCAATTGTTCCCAAACTGCAGTCCGCTTTGTTCTACATACTACCGATAATGCCAAGGGTTTACAAAAAAATGTACCCATCTTTTCGAAGCTGATTAATGCGGGTAATCAATTAATGCGGTACAACCAAATGCAAACTTAATTGTTTGCATTTGGTTGTACAAATGTTTTAAGTGGAAAAATTAAATTTCAGATTAACTCATTCTCTTACTGATGATGATCAAGACCGAAAACGTACTTGAAAAGGTGCAGCAGGTTCAAGTAAATAAGACCAGTCACAGTGGAGTTAAAAAAATCACTGAATTAATCCTTTTGATTATAATACACAGCATACTGTAATTTCTGATGAGTTAACATGGCGGTCGATCACAACTATGTATATAGTTATATGTAAAGTTATAGTTATAATATAAATTATTGTAGTATTACAATAATTTAAATTGTGTATACATTTTTTCGGGACACCCTGTATATGAATAGAATGTTATAATAGGTTCTACGGGAAATGGGATCAGGAATATTATATTGTGAGCAAAGGAAAGGCGAATATGATGAATCTGTAAGATAACTGGACTTATAGCAAAGTTTCTTACAGAATTTTGAATAAACTGATTGAAATAACTGTTGATAACGATTGTAATGCGGAGTCTAAACAGGTGAGCCGTACTCTAAAATTGGAAGAACGAGAGAATACAAAGCATAACAAGAGTAAGAGGATCTTTGAAGTTATACGTGTTTCTAGTAATAAAACCGAACATTCTCATGCCACGGTTTTTTACATATACTGGTTAAAAGATAATTTAGTATCTAAATTAATCCTAAATCTTTTACAGAATCTACTCAGGGTCAAGAACTCATATTCAAGTTTATAGGGTTATATTATTGGATTTCTTAAACGGGAAAAGGAGATTATGAAACATTTAGATAAATTTAAGTTTAGATTTTAATAATGAAAGTTGTAGAAGTTCACAATCTTTAGGAGAACTAATTCTGAGATAAATCTTAAGATCATCTGCAAAAAGTAAAAATTTAGCTTCAGATAATACTGACTGAATGTCATAGATAAATATTGAAAACGATAACGGACCGATATGATATCATTGTGGAACTAGGAACTGGCTTGATTTAAAAGTTTTAAGTTTAACATAATATCTTCTGTTATATAACTCTGCAGTCAGGATAACATATCTCCTGAAAATACCAGCAGCCTGTAATTTTGATAGAAGTATGACATGATCTACCTTATCGAATGCTTTGGCAAAGTCAGTATAAACCGTATCCACCTGTAAGCCAGCGATCATAGAATTAAGTATGTAATTTTGAAAGAAATTAATTGAAAGTAATTGACTTTGATTATTTATTTGTTTTGGTTTTTATTTTTAGGCTTTTCAATCAAAAAAACAATTAAAGGAGGGAGAAGTGACTGTTTCTGATTTAGTCGATGCTATACACAACTTGGTTCTAGGAGATGCCATAACTCTGTACGATATATTGGAAAAACAAGGAGTTGGTAAGAAAACGTCAATGTTATATATTATATGCAGAACAATTTCAGGCGGGTTTTAGTCTAATATGAGTCGGTTTATTTGTTTTGAATTACTGAAAAAACAAGAACTTCACATGGAACAAATGAACAAGTCAAGAAACCCTCATTTACTTACAACTCGAAGATGATTCGGAAAGGATTTATTTATACTCTCTTTCTCTCCCTCTTTCTTACATACTCTCTTCTTTTCTATCCCCATCTCACTCTTCTTCTATATTCCCGCGTGAATTGTATTCACATTTAGAAATTAAAAATAATTAAATATTTTCTCAAATATAGTAGGAAAATATTTTAAGTTTAATTTCTTACTGCCTATTTGCAGTACCATGGAAGAGTTTGTGTAAGTTAAATTCGTTGGTTACGAACCAACAGTTTACGACATAGATGGTAACAACCTTCATTAATTTAATTTTTAAATTGTTTATTGTCATAACGCTTATATAATTTAAGTTCAAAATCGAAGAACATACTTACTAACTATAAAGAAACACACTTACTAACTCAAAATTTCGGAAATTCTCTTTAGGAGAAAAGAGAGATTGATTTGCCAAAAATTTGAGTTAGTAAGTGTGTTTCTTTGCTCTATATGTTACTCTTCTTCGATTTTGAACTTGTGTATGTCCTGTTTGGATTGCCTTTCCGATTTTATAGTTTACCTATATACTTATAAAACTCTGATATTCTTGTTTAAATATTTGCACACAGGTGAAAATGGAATACCTGTTATGTCCAGTTTATGATGAATTATTCAAATAAATATTAAAGGTAACAGTAAGTAATATATAACTTTACAAATGATGATATTAAAGAACAATTAAAAAAAAAATATCTCAACTCAAGTCAAGTGAAATTAATGACTCCAGATGTAAAATCTATTTATGTTATAGAATATTCCTGACGAGTTTCCTGCGAAAGATCTCAGTCCCATTTTTTGATATCTTATTGTTGTTTAGATGATGTTTTTTTTTAGTTCACGTATTTACTGTTAATTCTTGTCATAATACATATAAAACAAATTGTATTTATTAGGAATCGGTCAGTTTTCCAAGTTCAAGTCAAACTTTCAAAGCCCACCTTTTGATTTAACAGTCGTGTTTGGAACTTAAGCAATACACAGATATATAAAATTCCAAAAGTATGTGTAATAAACTATTATATTAGACGTTTGAAATGAATAATTTTAGGAATATAAACTTGAACAGAAATGTCAGTTTAAATACGTTTGTTCTAAGGTAATATTATAAAGACACATACCTTTCATTCATGTTATTTTATGTTGGGTAAGATAAATGGAATATTTCAGTTTACAGGTTTGAATATTTAACTTGAATTGAAATTTTATTTATGTAATAAAATAAATGAAATTTTTCACCTTTAAATGATTTATTGTTTTACTGAATATACTTACTATGTATATATTTTAAATCATGTTAAGAATATTATATCAAAAGCTTAGGGCCATATAAGAATCTTTGTTTTCATGACTTAATAACAATAACAGTTATTCCTGTCAATCATACTTAGTGAATGTATTTTATTAATTGTCTTATAATTTCTAAAACACTGAGTGACACAAGGGGTCACACGGGTCCTCTGGTGAATTATGTAATTTAACAAATACAGTGATACCTTGAGATACGATTTTAATTCGTTCTGTAACCATCGTCGTATGTCAAAAAATTCGTATCTCAAAGCAATTTTTCCCTTTAAAACAATGTAATATGTATTAATGCGTTCCAGCGATACTAAATCACTCAAAAAAAAAACGTTAAATTGCATATAATATAACATTTTTTGTACAAATAAACGAGTAATAACACACATATGGTAAAATAACATATTGATGTATGATAAATGTTAATAAAATCAATAAAAAAAGGAGTTTAAATTTTTTTTTTCAATTTTTTTTTAGATTTGTTGTATCTAAGAATAAGGCCCAATTTTTTTTTCAAAAAAAAATCTGGGTCTAAATTCTTAGATATCCCCATAATTTCTATATTTTTTTTTTTTTAATCATCACTTAGGCTAATCATCACTTTCATGTTGTGCCTTTTTGGCCTCATTCACTACGTGAGACCTTCGAAAAGTAACGGTCAAGAGAGGTTTGTTTCTTCTGCCTCTTTTTAAAAATGTTACAAAAAATGTGAGACACGTATCATTAAATAAGGCACTCGCTCTCCCAGAAACATTTTCTCTGGTGTCTTTTTTCTACGAAATCAAAACTCCTGCCTGATGAAATCGTATCTCAAATTTTTCGTCGTATATCGGAGCAAAAAATGGTCGAATATTTCGTGTCGTATCTCAAATAATCGTATGTTAGGGCAATCGTATCTCAAGGTATCACTGTATGATATTTTGATTAGTCTAAATTGATTGAATTTGACTTTCTTTCAGAGATAGATGGTGAAATTAAGCAGGCGCTATTGGAATTAGCTTGTTTCTACAATAGTGAAGATGTAATGTCTACTGAATGGATGGAGGAATCTTGGTTTAAATCTGATCAAATGATGCGAGCACCTCTCAAAAAGACTTGGAAGTATGTTTTTCAAATGTGTTCTATAATCATCTATAGATTATAGATGATTATCTGAGATAGTAAATGTTCAGTGTGAACATCTAGTCTTTCCATGTTTAGTTATAGTCTTATTTTATATTATACCAAGATCATTTAATAAAAATTAACGTATAAACCACAGAGAGAAAACCAGAAATACGACTAAGATTTTTGGACTAAGGAACGGTAATTGTCAAATTCATATGTTCTAAAAATCTTTTAACTTTAACATTTTTAAAAGATCTTTTAACCTCTAAAGAAGTTCTTTAATACTCTTCAGTGACTTTTATACGTTGATATAGTACAGGTTGGACTTTATTAATTTTGTACTTGTTTGTTCTGAGCTCTATAACCCGGGGTGATTCTAACTTCCCCTAGGACTATTGTCGATACTTACTTTCCCTTCGACTTAATATTCTAGTTTAGGTCCTTGGCCTGGTGTGTGGTAGTATTGTATACTCCTTTTGTTCACTTCTTCTAGTTCATTCCATCTAACTTTTTGCATCCCAGCCGCAACATTATCAGTCTTTAAATTTTTTTCAGCCCCTTCCTCCACTAAATCAACTGCAACATTGTCCTAACATTCCACGATTCAAAGTTCATAAGTCCTAATATTACATCTGGTTTGATATTCGTATTAGGCTTCGCAAGGTTTGCAGTAATTTCAGAAATATCTAACATAGTGCAATCAGTTATTATGTGGAATTTACTCATTGTAGGGTAAAATGCTAATGAAATGGTCTCCACATATAAAAATGTAATCTTATAACCAATATGTTTCGAACACCTAGTGTTCTTCTTCAGGCATGAACTAAAAAGTACATTATCATCAGAGAGTTATCTGTAGTACGAAGTAAATATAGTACAAATTAAAATAATATAAAATAAAATAAGGAAAAAGACGAACCTACGGGTGAGTGTCTGTGGTACAACTGACTGGGAATAGGATGGACGTGGGTACAGTATGGAGGTACATCTGTTTCATATTGTAAGGCAGGTACATTTCTTTGTATTTTTTTCTTAAAGTTAGGCTGAGCCTTTACATTTGCTCTAAGACTAAGTGAAGGAAACATATTGAAAATATAACACAGATATTCTGAGGTAAAATGGACAAACCAACAAAACTCTCCACACATCCATTTTACCTCAGAATGAGTAAATACCGCACAATTACGGATTCCACAACTAATGATATAACACAGATATGTTTCCTGATATACGAACCCGTAGGTTCGTATTCTTTTCTTTATTTTATATTATTTTCATTTGTATTATATTTACTTCGTATTATAGATAGCTCTCTGATGATATTGTATTTTTTAGTCCATGCCTGAAGAAGAACGTGTTCGAAACTTGTTGTTTATACGATTAAATTTTTATATGTGGAGACCATTTATTAGCTTTTCTACCCTACAATTTCAGAAAAGGAAATGAAAAAGGAAAAGCATTCTTGTTTCTACCTTTTCACATAAGCAGATGAACCTGAAGAAAGACACTCTGTGTTTGAAATGCGTTGTTTTGGCTTTGTTAATAAAGCAACTTTATGTGGAGACTTGTTTCTATAATTTCTAATGAGTAAATATAATATAAATAATTTACAACTAAAGAAAAAAGTAGCTTTGGGGTACCTTGTACATGTATCATTTTATATTGTATTGAGTTGCTGTTTACTAGCCGAGTAGAACTCATCTTCTTCTCCTGATGACGACGAGGTCGAAATATTGAAATGAGTTGTGTGTTGTTTCTACATGTTCTTTTATTCTAATCGTTTAAATTGTATTGTTTTTATGTAGAGAACACTGAATTAATGCTCTTAGATCTTTTGGTTTGCAGTCATGAATTATTTTAATAAATATTTTATTGATTCGATTTAATTTTTCAGAGAAAATAGTTTTGCAGAAAAGTTGTTTAACAGTATTCAACCACCAACAGCTGAAGCATATTGTGCAATAATTAGTGGAATGAGTAAATTTGGCAACCTTGACTCAGCAGTTCTTTATTTTGAAGAAGCCGAGAAAAATGGATTTAGTTTGAATGTGACAGTGTATAATAATTTACTATCTAGAGTGGTTTTCATTAAAGAAGGCCACGAGTTGATTTGGAAATATGCAGAGGTATTGTTTATATAATTAGAGAGCGTCTTGCTTTCATTAGTGAAATATTTAACGTACTATTAAATTAGTGACTTTTAAAGCGTTATTAGTGTCAGAATATGTTTTAATTTTGCTAAATGATTCAGTAAGAACTGTTTATACCAGCTACAATTGTAGTAACTTTGCCAACCAATAGTGTCTTAATTTTCTGATTCGGTTAGGTAAGGTTACAATGGCAGTCTACGAGGAACGCTCGGACACACATAGCTCTAAATATTGGCCTTTTTTGATACCACAAAATGAATAATTTACTACCTTTGGAGTCCTAAATTTTGCTTAACTGAAGTGTATTTAGGAGGGAGGAGCTCTCTTTAACGAGTACATGACATCTTGAGGGACGACGTGCTCAGATTTATTAACCTCCCGCCTGAATATGGAGTTAGAGTGGGTATTGAACACCCTGGATCTGCCAGTACAGAAGCGAGCACATTGCCACTGGGCTAACTTGTCACCTCTAATTTTCTCATAGCATATGAAAAAGAATTATTAGCAACTTTAACACAAATTCAATTTGTAATTTTTGGTTTTATAGTTGAAAGTTTGATTCTTAAGTCAGACCGAACATTAAGTCTACTTTGGCATTTAATTTTTATGGTAGTATAAAAAGAAAAACCTGTTTTACATAATTAGGTAGTGGGAAGTGGCAGCAATGTGTGAAGTGCTATTTTTTCAATAGAAAGAAATTCGGGAATCAGATAGCTCCAAAAACTGACTATTGATTCATCCTGAATATTTATAACATTTTGGCCACTTCTGCTTGCGTGTATAAGTATTATTCGGTTTCATGATTTACAAGAAACACAGAATAAATCCATACCCACTAAAGAAAAAAAATTTAGAAACATTTTTTCTCTAAATGTTTTTCGCGGAACCCCAGACAGTTCGTTAAGGAACCCACTTTGGGAATCTCTGGCTTAGAATTATTCTATTTGCTGTTACATATTCTTCATGTGATGCAAAACCGATTTTTGAAAGCAGGAGTGGTCATAATTGGTGGTCAAAGCAACAATTTTTTGCAAAAAAAACTTATTGTGTAAAAAATATGTTGGCAGTTATCAGGTTATAAAACAAAACTGTTGTGCTCTTGTATAATTATTTTTGCGTTTTCATGTCCTGAAGAGCTTTGAATCTCCTGTCTAACTTGACTTAAAAGACACAATGTCTATCGTTGGTATTAAGTCCCTATAATCGTCATACCTAGTATATTTTCTTACTGGTTCACTCGTTTTAGAACACATCCATCTTCAGCAAAGAGTGAAGATTGGCTGTTCTGAAACAGGTCGAACAAACAAACTAGTTAGGTGGTTAGGTTAATTAATATTTATAATAAAACTTTTAATTACTAATTGAATAATTTTCTTAATTATTTTTCTTATTTCTTACAGAATTTGTTGAAAAAGATGAATGAAAAAAAGATTAAACCAAATATTGATACGTTTAATGCAGTATTAGAAACTCTATCTCGTATCAGTACTTTCAGGTTGGCAAAATCATTGGCATTAGGGATTTTAAAGGAGATGCAAGTGTGTAAAATTGAACCTTCATTGACTTCCTTCTATCATGTTTTAAACATTTATTACTCTGAACGTAAGTATAATGTGATATTATTTTTAACTATGAGAAAAGTAAACATTAAATACTAGGGAAGGCATTGGTTTTTTGCAGTATTGATAGACGAATCTGAGTGAGTACTGTTCATTACGTGGAGGTATGCTGCAGGTGACCTTTATCATATAAAATGCTGCCACTAGTCATTTTTTATGACTAGATATCATTTATTGGTCACGGCTTGAAATGTTTCATGGGTTAATGCTGAATCTTCTTCACTAGATGACAGGATGTGTTTTATGGGTTAGGATTAGATATACTTTAAGGGTTATGGTACTATACTGCTCTCCAACCGTCTTTGAGCCAGTGCGCTTGGTTTCCCTCTCTTATCTCTCCTGAAGACGGTTCAAACCGAAAATTAGAGACTGTAAGTGTGTGCTTTTAATTTCTCTATGTTTCTTTTTGTACATTGAATTTTATTTGTCCGTTTCGGATCGCGTTTTCATCGAAAAAGTTTATATATATATATATATATATATATATATCAATGATCAAACCACAATAAGAAATGGGAAAACAAGACTAAGATCTTTCAACCGTAACAAGCGCTCTTCGTCAGAGTCAAAAACCCAACTGTTCTTATTGTGGTTTGATCATTGATTGTTATTTCACGTGCTTATGTGAAATCTGTTTATATATATATATATAACAAATTCAATAATATATCAACCGTTGGATAGAATAGGTGTATAATGTAATCGGGATTCGGTCAATTTTCCAGGATCAAAATCAAACTCTCAATGCCGACGTTTCGGTTTTATTAAAACCTTTTCATAGGCATCTTCTCCATATACTCTTCTTACGGGTTTTTATGAGGAGATAAGAAGAGTATATGGAGAAGATGCCTATGAAAAAGGTTTTAAATAAAACCGAAACGTCGGCATTGAGAGTTTGATTTTGATCCTGGAAAATTGACCTAATCCCGATTACATTATACACCTACTATATATATATACATATATTGCCTTCCTGCGGGACTCTTCGCTCTTCACACCTCCTGATGTCGACGATGGTCGAAATATCGATGTGAGTTATGTCTGTGTCTTTATGGGTGTTTCCTTCGTTTTGAATTTATTTTATATATATATATATATATATATAGTTCAATATAAACAAAGAAACATAGAGAAATCAGAAGAACACACTTACAGTCTCTAATTTTCGTTTGAACCGTCTTCAGGAGAATAAGAGAGGGAAACCAAGCGCACTGGATCAGAGACGGTTGGAGACCAACAGTGTTGCCGCATGCGCGCCCCTTCACAGAAAAATAAGGTAGACAGGAATCAATTATAATTAATTTAAATTTATAAAATAAAATATGGAATATGAAAACAATAAATAATAAAAAAAAAAAATTGAAAAAATAAGGGAAATTGATACAGGAAATTGTACATAAACAAAGTGCTGCTAAGCTTAATAAAATAAAAAAAAAAGAATACAAAAATAATAATAACAAAAAATAATTTAATAAAAAAATGTGAAAAGGCAAGGAAATTTTGAATTATCGCTTTAGATTGAGGCCAGGGACTAGCGCATTAATAGCCAAATATGGGGAGGATTGATCTGGGGGGATTGGCGGGGAAGGGATATATGGGAAAGTTCTTTAATGATGGTACCCAGTCTGTGGATACCTGGGGAAGTTGGTTGTTATAAGGTAAGACCCAGAGGGAGGGAAGAGGAGGTTGAAGGATTGTGTGGGGTGGGAGGGAAAGTTTTGGTTAAAGGGGAGGGGAACCTCGCTCACAATTTCTTTTAGGCATTGTTGTGGGTTTACTTTAAACCTTTTAATCTTTATCGATAAAAAATTAATGCCTAAAAAGTAAATTTTAAGGAGGTTACCCTCTTTTAACCGAAGATGGTTTGAGACCCCAAAATTAATAATTTTCCTCCCCTCTGGGTTCCCTCCTTAAAATACTTAGGTATAAGAGGGTACCATCTTAAAGAACTTTTCCCGATCATACCCTCTTCCCCAGCCACCTCCAAAAAAAACCTTTCCTAATCCGCCACGCCTATCCTACAGACGTCCTCCCAACCTTGGCAATTTTCTTTGCACAGGAAGCTAACCTCCACGAGGGCAAACAGTTTGCCCTCTGGAGCGCAGCTGTGCGGACGTCGAGGTTGCCTCACGTGTCCCATTATAAATCCCCAACACACTTCACAGCTCCCCCCCAAAAACACCCTCTATCCTGTTGCAACTGACTGCTCGTGTACCTCCAAAAACTGTGTGTACCGTTTGGAGTGTACCAAGTGTGATTCGTTCTACGTAGGCCAAGCATCCACCAAGCTTAGTCTCCGTATGAACAATCACAGAGCTTCAGTCAATAGTCGCTCCCATCTTCCCATTGCCATACATGCCAATAGCACGGTCTCACTTTTAATGAGTGCTACAGGTTACAGATTCTGCGACAAATACCCTCTGCAGCAAAGATCTCACACTACGAGCCTCCGAAGAAGCCCATATTTGGCTATTAAGTGCGCGTAGTGCACCTGGCCTCAATCTAAAGCGATAATGTCTAAAAGTTCCTTGCCTTTTCACATTTTTTATTAAATTATTTCATTTGTTATTATTATTTGTATTCTTAGTTTTATTTTATTTTATTATAGTTAGTCGCACTTTTGTTTATGTATCAATTTCCCTTATTTTTTCAATTTTTTTTTTTTTTTTTTTATTTTTATTGTTTTCATTTCATTATTTTTTTTTTAAATTATAAATTAATTATAAATTGATTCCTGTCTACCTTATTTTCTGTGAACGGGCGCGCATGCGGCAACACTGTTGGTCTCAACCGTCTCTGATCCAGTGCGCTTGGTTTCCCTCTCTTATCTCTCCTGAAGACGGTTCAAACCGAAAATTAGAGACTGTAAGTGTGTTCTTCTGATTTCTTATGTTTCTTTGTTTATATTGAACTATATTTGTCCGTTTTGGATCGTATTTCCAACGAAAAAAAGTATATATATATATATATATATATATATATATATAAATGAATTAAAAGGAAGGTAGCACACAGATAGACACAGGAATAACTCCTATATTTCGACAATCGTTGTCAACAGGAGGCGAAGAGTCCTGCAAGAAGGCAGGCAGGGTGGTGACTGCCTTCTTTCGGGACTCTTAGCCTCCTGATGACGACGATCGCCGAAATATAGAAGTGAGTTATTCCTGTGTCTATTTATGTGCTACCTTCGTTTTAATTTGTTTTTATTTATAAGTCCGCTGGACCGTTTCATTTAATTACTATATATATACAATTTTACGATGAAAAAACAATCTGAAATGGGCAAATAAAGTTCAGTATAGATAAAGATAAAGATAAATTAAAAACACTCACTTACAAGCTCTAATTTTTGGTTTGATCTGTCACAGGAAATTTCATCGTATCTAATTATGATATGGATGTTGGTTTTCAAAAGACTCTCAAGATTTCAAGGTTCTGCGTTAAGTACCAAACTATTGGGAATCTCCCAAAGAGTGGCAGCTGTGATCATATGTGTATTTATATTCAGTGTAAATTAAATCAATTGAATGCGAGTATGCTTGTCTAAAATATGTCGGAATAATTGAGTCATTCTGCTGACACCCGTACATGGCTGGTTAGTCATTTAGACAGTGCTGGTCTGTGGAGGTATAACCATCTTGCAGAGGTGTCTTTGGTTTTCAATTTCTAACCCACTTGAGCTGAATAAATGGTTGATCTCCCTTTGCACACAGAGGCAACTTTGGAGATAATCTCCACCCTGTAGATGTTGTGTACGTGGCTTTAGGAGTAGTCATTCGAAATATTGCCATGATTTTGACCTAGGGTAGGTAGGAGTGGTTGTTTCTATTCTCTGCCAGTTTCAACTGCTAATTCCAAAGATCTTGTGACTACATTTTTCACAGAAGCTTTGAGGTTTCGCAGATAGTTGAGAATGTAAGAGGGGCAAGTGATTGAGGCAGGAAGCATCCTTCTGTCGATAACATGCTTCCAATTATATGATAAAACAGTAGTTCTTAATCTGGGTTCGATGAGTCGGTCTCAGGAGTTCGGCGGAGCCTCTGACGCGGGCATGTAATTTGTTGTGAGTTCATGCACTGTGCTGGTTCTGTTCTTTGAACAAGGTGATATTCATGTACGGTTCATTTTGTACTTTTCAACTTTTAGCTAACAATTTCTTCTTTTAAGATATTTATTAAAAAAGAAAACAAACAAAAATCATCTTCATAGAAAATTAGGATGAATACAAAAAATATTCGTATGCTGATCTCGAACACCAATTTCATCTCAGTGATCTGCTATTAAGTGAATTACTTCAGTCATAGGAAAGATTGGAAACAATTCAGTTTAGCGCATTATCAAAAGTCTTATATTCATTATATTTTGTTATCCTTATTATTGTGGTGATTTATTTACCTGTTTAATAGATATTAAATTTGGTAAAATAGATACCAACCTATGATTTGGTAATCATTACAACAAAAACGAATTGTTTTGTTGTTTGTATATTTTGATTATTATTTTTACAGGAGCATATAACAGTGGAATTTTATATGATATAATAGAGTATTTAGAGGGGAAACAGATTACAGCAAGAAACTCCCTTGACGTTCTTTTTTTTGGAAGAGCGATTGAGGTTTGCAGAAATAAACTTCACGACCCAGATCTTGGGTATAGAATATACAATTTGCTGAATAAAGATAATAATTACTCTCTCGTTGGGGATTCGTTTAAGGAGTCTAATTTTTAGTAAGTTGATAATATTCAGTTAGATAAATAAATGTATTTGTGGTATATACATTTTTTTTTTTTTTGTAGCAGGTACTTGTTTTTCCTTATTTGTGAAGGAGAGTCAATAGAGGACTTCATGGAACTCTACGAACGTTTTGTTCCACATATTTATATCCCTGAACCTGCTGTCATGGTGGTAAGAATATTATCAATTCATATATCAATAAAACTTAATTAAATATTTGTTTATTATTATTATTATTATTATTTGAGGGTGACTGTAGTACTACGTCTTAAAAAAAAAACTATTGTATTTCCCCTCTTCTGTACTAAAGTACCCCAGCAGTTAGCTTTAACGTCTCCAAGAAGATCAGCATTTTTGCTGGTTCCAGCGGTAAAAGTTTTTCTATGGTTTGTTGTTAGTCCTGAAGCACCTACCTCTGTGCAGCAAAGTTGCCTTACAGTCAGTCAGCAGGTGCAACGGTGTTTCTTCCTCTTCTTTGCAGAATCTGCACAAACCATCATTGATAATGCCTATTCAGGCTCCCTACGTTACGGGAAAAAGCGACTTCCTTTCTCCTTCATCGGGAGGGTCTTCTTCGGGTTCTTGGGTGCACTTGTGGGAGGTTGGCTCCCACTAGTTAGCGCTTTTAGACCCTCTGTACTTTCGGAGGATGGTCTCCGGACTTCCTTCTCCTTAGTATCATACAGGGGAAAATTCCTGTATCTATATCGGTGGTATTTTATCCGCTCCGGCAGAGCACCGCATACTGGAGTAAGGCTATTTACTCAAGGGGGTCTCCTGGTACCCTTGAGGCTCCGTTCATAATACAGTAACCCCTGTATCATCCATCCTTCGGCACGGATCGCTTAACACCTTAGGTTGGGGCTGGGATAAAAGGAGGGGATTTGGGGATTAGGAAGGATGTGAAACGAAGGTGGTCAGGCCCAGCCCCTGATCACCTTCTCCTCCTCTTTCGTATGTCCCTGCATATAGCAGGTTAACAGGGAAGCCTCGTGAAGGCCGAAAGTCGGAGTTGAGTGTTAGAGGCGCTTAATCACTCCATTACTCCCCCAAATATTTGTTTGTATAAGCATTATTCATAATGAAAATCAGTGATGGGACTGATCAGCAAACCATTTCATAATTAACTTTTTATCGGTACGGCAAAGATTATTGGAAAATTTTATCATGAAAAAAAAAGGTTTTCCTTAATTGTAATGTTTTTTGAACACTAAACTACTCGCTGCTTTGTTTTTATTTTGTTATTGACCATAACTGGAAGTTATCAATATCTGTAAGTGTTCATTTTATTTGCTGTTTCTAAACACTCTAGGTTTCAAAACCTAAGTACTGTTTCTAGGCCTGGAAAGTGTGGCTTATTTGTTTGTTAGTCCCCATTTAATCGTGAACCACATTTTCGGGTTACGTCTATATTGGAAGTCATATATTTTGCTATAATGAGGTTTACTGAAGTAAGGTGTTTTAACGATTATTGCACAGACTCGGGTCTGACTTTATAGCCCTCTCAGAGTGATAAATTTTATATCTCCCATATGAAAAATCTCGGATCATGTAGACGAAATTGTAATCTTTAGTAGTATTTTAATTGGGTCATTTTTTTTAATATAGCTATCTCTATTTTGGCATTTTAATCTCTGTCTAAACGAAATGTATGCATTGTATAGCACGATCTGATAAATGATAGGTGGAATTTCATGCTTGTCTTTTTATTATTAATTTTGCAATATTCAGAAATCATGACATTTTGATAATACATTATTCATTTGACGACAATACTCAATACAAAATGCTTGTTTCTAGGATCAATAAAATCCTAAAAAAATGAATACCCGCTTTGACATAAAGTATGATAAGATACCGGTTTTTAATACTGGTATAATAATTATTATTATTATTATTAATTATTATTAATAATAATACCGCCGGTATAATAATATGGCGATCCTTTATATAAAATTTTAATATTTGTAGTTCATTTAAAAAAAAAAATAATTTTGACTTTCCGAAATGCACCATTATTATTATTATTCCAAGTTTATTTTTGCATTTTAAGTGCTCTACTACCTCTTTTAATAGTATACTTCAAATAGAAAACCTGAGCTGTGAGACTTGTTGAGTGTTTACAAAATTATCTGTAGATACCCACCCAGTCACATGCAAGTAGACATAATAAAAAATGGATTCACCTTCACTATACTTTATAATAACAAACTAAAAAGAAATGAGCACGTTTTAGTTATGACCTGAAAAATCATCCTATACGTGCATAGTTCAAAAAAATAATATATGATTATACATCATTCTAGACTTACAATTACGTAATGATGCGTAATTATTCTACAGTTATTTGATCAACTTAGTACGATAAAGTAAAGAAAAAATATCCCAATCCGAAGCACACATGCAAACAAGTTTAGTAGAAATTTATACGTTTACGCGATGTATTTTCTACTTTGTACATACAAAATTAACTCATTAAAAGTATTTCATGATGATTTATTTAAAAATTTGAAAGTCTAATCAATTTATTTGGTGTGAATGTGACTTTTTATAAATAATTGACAAATTTAATATCAAAAATTTAGAATTAGAAGTAGCTTATTATTCAGTTTCTACATGGAATATTATTCCAAGTTCATTTTTTGTATTTTAAGTGCTCTACTGCCTCTTTTAATAGCTACAATTTTTAAAATTATTTCATATCAGTTTATTTTTTTGCGATCCTTTATATAATTTTAATATTTTAATGTTTGTTGTTCCTTAATATATACATATATCTGACTTTACGAAATGCACCATAGTAGATCTTTTTTTGGGACGTAAATTCGTCATTCTCCTTTAACGAAACATTTTCGTGTTCAATTTTATTATGATCCAACAAATGATGTGGTGACCACTATGTTTCTACAAACTTCTGAAAACAACTCAGATTCATGCCCAGATCATTAAAAAAAGAAAAAAAAGAAGAAAACTTCAAAATTAATTTGAAGAGATATCAAAATGTAGAAATCTTTTTTTCCCCTTATTTTGCTATTTATTATTTGTAGTGAAGTAGCATGTTTTCCAACACTATTTTAAAAAAGTGATTTTGGTTATTAAAATAAATTAAAATAGTTATTAAAAAACTATCTTTTCAATAACTATTTCAGAAAATTAATCTATTGGATCCCAAATGTGGCATTGCCAAGTTGTTTTTTACTTTTGATAATGGGTGTTCTTACAGTTAAGTTTGGTGTAGACCACTTCAGGTTTTTTTATACCAATTAAAGGAAATAAATGATTTAAGTATTTTGTCAATACTGTGAATTGAATAATTGATTTATTTTGATTAATTATGGTATTAAAATGACGAGGGATCGTATAGTGAAATGGACAAAATTTTCTAAAAATGGTTGTTTGATTTATGAAAGCATGCCGCTCGGAAAGAAATATACTAACTTATAATTGTATAATGTGTTGGTTAGTCAAACTTTTTTTTCTTCTGTTTCAGGAAATACTTAATTCAGTTGAATTGAACCACGGATATAATTATTTGCCAAAACTTTGGAGTGATATAGTTCAATTCGATTTGACTGATCGACAAAATATATTGGAAAAGATATTGATTTTGGCTAACCAATGGAATGATGAGTCATCTTATCCTGAATTAATTAAAATTGGTTGGTCTGTTTGGGAAAAAATAGAAGGAGAGACGCGGGAAAGGATCAATATTGGGCAAGTGAAAAGAACGTTTTCTCTCATACTGTCGTGTATACTTAGGAAAACAAACAATTTAAGAGGAGATCTTTGCTTCACACACACGCATATATATATATATAAAGCTTTCACATAAACACGTGAAATAACAATCAATGATCAAACCACAATAAGAAATGGGAAAACAAGACTAAGATCTTTCAACCGTAACAAGCGGTCTTCGTCAGAGTCAAAAACCCAACTTCAGTTGGGTTTTTGACTCTGACGAAGACCGCTTGTTACGGTTGAAAGATCTTAGTCTTGTTTTCCCATTTCTTATTGTGGTTTGATATTTGATATATATATATATATACTTTAACACATAGAAAAGAACACAGAAAGACACTACAGAACTCACTTCGATATTTCGACATCCGTCGTCATCGGGAAGAAGTGCGAAGTACTCGCGTTGAGAAGCAAACTACTACTCAGTAGTTTGAGTATTACTACTGAGTAGTATTATATAGTTTGAGTAGTTTGAGTAGTACTCAGTACTACTTGAGTAGTAGTTTGCTTCTCAACGCGAGTACTTCGCACTTCTTCCCGATGACGACGGATGTCGAAATATCGAAGTGAGTTCTGTAGTGTCTTTCTGTGTTCTTTTCTATGTGTTAAAGTGTTTATTGTCCACACGGACCTTTCATTTTATTCGAAGTATATATATATATATGTTCAAACCACAATAAGAGATAGGGAAAAAAGGACTAAGATCTTTCAACCGTAACAAGCAGTCTTCATCAGAGTTAAAACCCAATTGATATATATCACGATATATATATACAAGATTTTGCATAAACACGTGAAATAACAATCAATAATCAAACCATAATATGAAATGAGAAAAAAAAAGACCAAGATCTTTCAACCGTAAGAAGAGGTCTCCGTCAGATTCAAAACCCCAACTCACTATATAGTACATATAAGTATTGATAAATCATGGATCGTGAAATGGATAAAGAGTTTAATTTGAATCTGAAGATCTGACCGAGTCCTGATAAACTTTAGTTTTATGGCTATATATATATATATATATATACTTCGAATAAAATGAAAGGTCCATGTGGACAATAAACACTTTAACACAGAGAAAAGAACACAGAAAGACACTACAGAACTCACTTCGATATTTCGACATCCGTCGTCATCGGGAAGAAGTGCGAAGTACTCGCGTTGAGAAGCAAACTGCTACTGGCCTCCAGAGTAATTCGTGGAACCACCGCAATGCTGCCCCCCAGCGGAGGAGAGGAAAATTGAAATCCCTCCAATATTTATTTATAAAACAAGATAAAAAGTATATAAAATACGAAATAATAATGAAGACAATAAATAATATATAAAAAAAAAATTAACGGTACAGGTTAAGACCAGGAGGAGAGCGAGTCCCAAGGAGGCATATGAATGCCTCTTCGGAAGCTCTAAGGGTGACATGGGAATTAGACTCGGGGATTTGTTTGAGGATTTGTACCCTGAAACAATCATTGAAAGGGAGGTCATGGGAATTAGCATGGATAGCTATGGGTAAGTCTCTGCGCTGACCAACGGACGCCCTGTGATTGTTCATACGATCAAAGGACTGGAGTTAATTAGGGGACAGGTTTGGCAGTTACGGCGTTAACTCATTGTGGTCATTCTCACACCCACCAGCTTAAGAATGACCGAGGAACGGTCGAAACCGGTAGCAACGACATGAGGGGGACACGAGGAAGGCGCCACGCATTCTTCAAGAAAGTACTGCAGTAAAGGCTCCAACGGCAAACGCCAGACATACTCAAACATCAACCCATAATGCCCATAGCCTGGACCAGATTCTTACGAGGAACTCTTCTATGTGGGGACGCCTATGCCATTCCTGCCCTCTGTGAGCCCTCTCCAGGAAGGACGGTGGAGGCGGCCAAGCGTACGAGGAAACCGAAGAGGAAAGATGGTTCTCCATACACCCACAACAATAGAATCTACAGAAAACACCAACAACCAGTATCTTATGAAATCCACTAAGCCCATAGGAAACACCAAATTCGACGAGGTACACTTCCAAGCAAGGACGCCAAGACCTTCATCCAACTCTATTGGAAAATTAAGTAGGGACTGTGAACCGTCATCAAGGTTTCAAGTCACTCCGAAGACAAGCATGGACTCAGCTTGTCTTCGAAGTGATTCACATATTTCTGCCTGATGACGAAATAGTCGAAATATAGTTGTGAATTTCTGTGATTTCGTTTATGTGTGTTCATTTTATGAATCTAGTTTATGTATTTATAAACGATAAAGAAATAGTCCACAAGGAAACTGCATCAAATTACACTGAAAGGAACAGGGATTTCTTTGTTTATAGAATCCTGAGTGTTTGTGATATATATATACATATTATGAATATTGATTGTTATATATAATGCAAAGGCTGTGCTGTAGAATTGTATCAACTATAAAATACTGTACAAATGATATGATTGTAATACAAGATTGATTTTAGTCCTATATAAACTAGTAGTAAACACTTCGCATTACATTGATTAAAACAGAATGATTTCAAACTGGTGTCATTGTTGTCAAGAAAAAAAGGTATGTAATAAGAATAAACATTTGTTTCAGCTGGACCGGCCCTATGTTAGGAGATTTGTTGTCTCTTTTTGTTAAAACAAGTGAATTTGACAAGGCCTCTTTAGTTCTTGGGAAAATGATCAGTAGAATCAACAATCTAACTGGAGAACCAAACATTGCTTCTCTTAGAATGTATCTAGATGGTGCTATTGCACAAAATAATCCTGATGCAGCAATAGTCAGTATCAAGAGATGTTTTATATTTAAATTTATTCGTAATATTCAATTTAACAATCTTAGAAGGTTCTCTTAAATAGTATAACATTATCAGTAATATCAACGATATTATTAGTTGAATAAAGCATCTTTCAGAACAGCTGAAAGAACGGTAGTTATTTTTTTAGCTTACAAGTCTTCTGGTGGGAAATTAAAAGTGAACAGGCATTGTAAATAAAGACTGTATTTTACATCACCTTTAGGTATATATATATATATATAAATCAAAACTTGAAATGGTCCAACAGGACTACTAGTTAACACATGAAAGAGAAAAAACAAATAAAGATACACACAAAAGACTCACAACGATATTTCGACAGTCGTCGTCAACGGGTAGAAGTAGTCCCTTTGAGTAGCTGAAGCTAACTCCTATATATATATATATATAATTAAAATAAATTCAAAACGAAGGAAACACACAGAAAGACACAGACATAACTCACATCGATATTTCGATGTGAGTTATGTCTGTGTGTTTCCTTCGTTTTGAATTTATTTTAATTAAAAAAGTCCGCTGGACCGTTTCTTTTAATTATATATATATATATATATGAGTAGCAGTTTGCTTCTCAGCGCGAGTACTTCGCACTTCTTCCCGATGACGAAGGATGTCGAAATATCGAAGTGAGTTCTGTAGTGTCTTTCTGTGTTCTTTTCTATGTGTTAAAGTGTATATATATACACTTTTTCGTTGGAAATACGATCCGAAACGGACAAATATAGTTCAATGTAGCAAAAGAAACATAGAGAAATCAAAAGCACACACTTACAGTCTCTAATTTTTGGTTTGAACCGTCTTCAAGAGAGATAAGAGAGGGAACCAAGCATACTGGTTCTGAGACGATTGGAAACGAACAATGTTGTCGCATGTTCCTGTCTACCTTATTCTCTGTGACCGGGCGCGCATGCAGCAACATTGTTGGTCTCCAACCGTCTCTGAACCAGTGCGCTTGGTTTCCCTCTCTTATCTGTCTTGATGATGGTTCAAACAAAAAATTAGAGATTGTATGTGTGTGCTTTTGATTTCTCCTGAGACAAAACTAGATTTAACAAGACTGAATGAGAGTCTGACAAAACTGACTGGTGTGACAAGACTGGAGCTGCGTCGTAGCGCTAGCTCTTATATAAACAATGATAGCTTACATTGGGATTCCAATATTCCTGCCTGGTGCAACTGCCTCCTGGACAAAGAAGGTGGTTTTTTGTTACCATCTCCACCTCCCTTAGAATGAAGCTCCTCCTGGTAGGATGACTTCTTCAAGTTGGGTGTCCTGTTGTCTTTCAGTAGGTGTGGTTAACTTCCATATGGTTGATACCTTTTTCCTCTTTAAGATGAAACGAAACACTGCTCCTAACAACATCACATATAACACTACAGTCCATGCACTGGGAATGTGGAATCTATAATTTGTGTCCACTTCTCTATAGGTTAATGGCATACTTGACTCCTGATTAAGTAAAGTTTTAAATTTAATAGTTATATTGGGCATAATATCGTCCTCAAACTTTAACTCTACTTCTGGCAATAGGTGAGACTGATCAGTGGTTTTTGAAATAAATTTTTTGTTTCTTCCTCTATATTAAATAGTTGAATTTCCTGTCTTTATCAGGAAAATTTCTTTTAAAAATTTGAATTCTACATCTTCTTTGTTTTCTATTGATATTTGTTCAGACTCCTTAAATATAGCTAAGTATTGATTAATTTCTTTATTATAATTGATTTTATTTTCGTCTATATTGACGTTTACAAATTTACAAGAATTTGTTTTTGCTGAAGTTAATATTTGTTCTTCGCAATTTGTTTGATGAAAATTATCATCACTTAAATAAGTCTCATATCCCGAGCACTTACCCTTCAATGCCAAGATAGAACTGTCTTCATTTTTGAAGAAATATTTACTTTCAGTTAATACTGAGACAAATTTATCTTCTACCTTAGATGGAATTGGGATTAATTTAAAGTATGTGTATGTATTTTTTGAGCATAGAGGCACGTCATTTGATCATGGCTTATTTTACAATGAATGTTTATTAATGATTCTAGTTTAAGCATATTTCCGTATTTTAATTCTACAGGTAATACACCTAGAAGAAAATATTCTTTAATTTTCTTTAATTCTTTATATAATTGATTTGAAGACATAATGCTACGATGCAACGCTTGCAATTTACAAAATGTGATAGCATTTTCTATTTCTTCTAATGTATTTAATATTATGTTCATTGCAATTCCTATTTGATTTAACATGTCCCTTTTCTGTTTCAAAATTTTATATTTCTGCCTATGAAATGATTTTAAATAAAAACCGAAAGGTTAGCAATGAGAGTTTAATTTGAACCTGAAGAACTGACCGAGTCCTGATAAACTTTAATTTTGTATATATATATATATATATATATATTTCACTTAATTATAGTAGTGTGGACGTTACTTGCCGTTGCGTCTACAACGTGCTTGGTCTCCCTTTCTCTTTTCTCCTGAAGACGGATACCCGAAAATTTGAGTCTGTAAGTGTGTTTTCTTAGTCTGTGTGTTACTCTTCTTGAATTTTGAACTCGTGTATGTATATATATAATTATTATATAAGGGTTGAAAGATGAATGAATTTCTTATAGATTAACAGGCTTAGCCTTAGGAGTGAAAAGGTGTACATAAAATTTGTATTATATATCACCATTGGATTTATGTATGCATATATATTAGTTCAAAATTGAAGAAGGGTTACACACAAAGTAAGGAAACACACTTTCCTAAAAAAATCCGTTTTCAGGAGAATAGAGGTAAGGATTTTCCTAAAATTAGAGTTAGTGTGCTTCTTTTCTTTGGTTTTCTTCTTCGATTTTCATCTGATACATGTCAAGGCTGGATGGTCTTTCCAATTTTATGTATATATATTATTTTTTTTATAATTTATATATAAATGTCGAAATATTAATGAATTTATAATAGATGAACAACTCTAGCCTTAGAGTGTTGTATTATAACGTTCATACAAAATTTCTGTTAGATTATCTTGAGATAGTAAAGTAATTAGCTTGGTTAGCTCTTGAATGAAGGTATGTTTGATGTGTCCAACCAAGTACTTTGGCACCCCGAGGTAATATGATTCGTCCATGATTTTTAAATGGATAAAAAAAATGAGCCACACTTTCACTGTTTTGAACAGTCAGAAAATCGTTTCCTTCTATAAGAGTAGGCACTAAAAAAAAAAAGAATCATTAGTTGTGCAATCCGAAATTGTGTGGTATTTACTCATTCTGAGGTAAAATGGATAAAGAAACACAACAACAACGCGTTTCGAACACTTTGTGTTCATCATCAGGAAGACACTATAATACAAATTATATCTAATCAGTTATAAAATTAGATTGAAATAATAAAATTCTATTAAGAGAATTAAAGACATACCCAAGGATGTGGTGCTGAAGGGTTGGTCCAGTGAAATCAACTAGTAGGAAATAGGTCCGCTGCGATAGAGTTTTCTGGCCTTCTGTATTTCAGTTAACGCTTTTTAAGCATATCCGACCTCTTTGTCACCTTATCTCCTAAACGCCTCTCCCCACTCTATCGCAGCGGACCTATTTCCTACTAGTTGATTTCACTGGACCAACCCTTCAGCACCACATCCTTGGGTATGTCTTTAATTCTCTTTAATTGTATTTTATTATTTCACTCTAATTTTATAACTGATTAGATATAAATTGTATTATAGTGTCTTCCTGATGATGAACACAAAGTGTTCGAAATGCGTTGTTGTTGTTGAATAAAACTTCATTTGTGTGGAGACTTTTGTTTGTTTATCCATTTTACTTCAAAAAAAAAAAGAATATTTAATAAAAAAAAATGATTGGTTTTTGGATTCATGAGGCGAACATGGTGAGATCGTCTGTGAGCATGGGGTTACCCATAAGTATCGATCAAAAAATAAAGTTTATTTATCTTTCAATTCGTAATGGATGTCCTCGTAGAGAGATCATACCCTGGGTAAGGTTGTAATATCTAAACATTGTGGTGTGTTTTACTTATAAATGGAACTGTTACTTTGTTCTCAATAAAGTACGTTTAATTTCGTTTCTAATGAACGATATTTGGTTGTAAACATTATTGTTTCACTTGTTCCTATAGAAAATACAATTTTTTCTCTGTGGGCATTTTTATAGTTATAAAAGGTTATAATTTACAGGGCAAGATGGCTTATTTTTCAAATATTGTAATCAATCATTGTGTCCTAAAGCTATAGATACAATCAGTTATGTAATATTTACTACTGCAAAGAAAACAACATGAAAGTTATCATGTACAAATTTTTAATTTTTCAAATAAAAAATAATACATTACTTGTGCAATCTGTTATAGCGTGGTTTTACTCATGATGGGGGAATCTAAAAAAAATTCTTTTGTGTGGAGGCGTTATTTTTGAAATTCCCATAATGAAAAAATAATACAGTTGGTGGTATATTTCACTTTTGATTTGGCCATCTGTAGATTACACCTTAAATATTTCCTTAAAGTTTAAATTTACTTCAACTATCTAGAGTCAATAAAATACATATATAAAATATTTTTTTTTATAAGATTGATGGGGAGTAAAGCAGTAAGAGGTTGGTGTTGTAAGTAGATTTGTTGACTATGTGCAGTTTAATTAAATTTAAACAATCTAAATTGTTAAAGAAGATTAGAGAAATTTTTTGTTAAAGATAGACATTGCCGTATGAAGATAGCCTCATGGGTGGCTGAAATATATAGCTCATTGCTTTAGTTTTCTGA
Source organism: Hermatobates lingyangjiaoensis (assembly GCA_026182355.1). Classification (NCBI taxonomy): domain Eukaryota; kingdom Metazoa; phylum Arthropoda; class Insecta; order Hemiptera; family Hermatobatidae; genus Hermatobates; species Hermatobates lingyangjiaoensis. The sequence goes on from JAPFBL010001929.1 coordinate 779,555, forward strand.
GAAACTAATCTTATTTTTGATAGTGAGGACAATTTTTTCCCTTCATTATCATGAATAAATACCACATAATAACTGCTTGCACAGCTAGTGAGTAATCTCATTTACTATTTACTTTTTGATAGTACATGTCCCAGGTGATAGAATTTAAACAGTATTTCATTTTAGTTAGTTAAAATAAAAGTTCCTGATACATTTATTTAAAAATATTCTAAACTATTTGTCTTTATCGAGGTTTGGTCTAGCGCCTTTAATAAAACACATTTCAGCCAACGTTTCACCCACGTTTGTAGACATTTTTAGGGCTACATCAATACAGAATTGATTACAATAATATAAAATTAAATATGAAGTTAATTCTGTTTTGATTTAGACCTAAAGATGTCTACAAATACAGGCGAAACGTTGGCTTAAAGGCGTTTTATTGAGAAGTGTTTGACGCTGGACCAAACCTCGATAAAGAAAAATAGCATAGATATAAATGGTTGAGATAAGAAAACATTGAATTTAAAAATATTTGAATTTCTACAGCTTTGCTTATAATTTGTTAAATATTAAGTTTCAAGTTTATTTGGTAGGGATATATAGATTTATTTGAATATTTGAAAGTGCATTTGTTGTTCCCTTTTTTGTATAAATCTTAATTAATAATGAAATCATTGTTATTTTGTTGCAGAAACTAATTCGCTACTGTAAAGATTTATGCCTTTTTGAAGCAGAGGAATTCGCCCAGCAGCTCCGTACTTCCTTACCTCTCTCTGAACAGCATATTAGCAGGCTAAATTTAATAGTCCCTCCAAACTCTGAAACTCCACCCAAATAATAGTCTAGTCACTGTGTTATTTGTTGTATTTGTTGAAATAAAATTTTTGTTGTTGTTTTTTACTTCTTAATTTATACTAAATAATTTATGGTACCACACAAATACCCTGGATTGATTTGAAGTTTTATCTTTTGGAGCAAATACGCCAGGGATCACAAATACGACTTCATCAAACTACAAAATTATTTAGAAAATAATTTGAAATGAAATTTTTCTCGAGTTAGTACCTAATAATTGGTATCTTTATATAGTATAAAGGAAATAAAACATACAATCATAAAATGTAAACATAAGCTGGATAAAATCCTAACTATAAACAGTCAAACACTTCTACTCGTATATTTTAAACGCTGATTCAAGGTTTTAAAGTTCAAGAAGTGTGAAGAAAAATAAATTCCTTCCACTAGTCACAAGTATTGGCCTAAGTAAGCAGCAGTGATCTATTTCCTAAGTTTGTATTTTTGTTTATCTCGGAATGTGCACAACATAAAAATATTGCATTTCTGAGAACTGTGAAGTGCACAGCTTTACACTGTAAACAATATTATGAAAGAATATTTCATTTCTTTTTATAAACTAGAGAATAGCCAAAACAGTACTTTTACACTGTGAATAATATTATGAAAAAATATTTGTATTTTTTTTATAAACTCGAGAATAGCCAAAACAGTACTTTTACAGGTATACTAAACAGAAAAAAAACTCAATATATTGATTGCTTAATTCATTCGATAATATTCTTATTTATTGAGAAAAGGAGGCACAACAGTTTCGCAGTGCCTATATTCAACTGTCCAGAATGATAGAGAGCTCTGACGAAGCAAATAATATGCCCTATGACTACAACTATGAGGTAAGCAATAAATATTCTTAATGTCCAAACCAGAGTAAGAAATCAGAAAAATGACTAAGATATTTCCATCAAATTAGTGGTTTTGATCAGAGCCTACTCCTGATGCTGTTTATTGCACGAGTTTATTGTGACATTTTGTTATAAATGTTCTTATGTCAAAATTGAAACAAACCTCATCTCATTTTATATAATGAAAATTATGCACAAAACTGTAGTGTACTGAGGTAAAATGGATAAACAAACAAAACAAAAGTCTCCACACAAATGAAGTTTTATTCAACAGCAACCGTTTCGAACAGTTTGTGTTCATCATCAGGAATACTATAATATAAATTATATCTAATCAGTTATTATAAAATTCTCTTAATTGAGTTTTATTATTTCACTCTAATTTTGTAACTGATTAGATATAATTTTTATTATAGTGTCTTCCTGATTATGAACACAAAGTGCTCGAAACGCGTTGCTGTTGAATAAAACTTCATTTGTGTTGAGACTTCTGTTTTGTTTGTTTATCCATTTTACGTCAGAATAAAACTTATTCTTGTTATTAGCATATACGTTTTGCTTTGTAACAGTTTCTATTATTAAACAATTTTAACCATTCACACAAATATTTCACATCAAACAGTCAATAGGGTTTAAATGTCAGTGATACATACGAAACATATAGTTTGTAATTTGGCATAAGTGAAAACCATGACAATTGTTTAACCGACACCCAAATATGTTGCTTTTTTTTAATGAAAATTAAGGTATTAGATACAAATTATAATTATTGGGAAGATTTTTGTTATTTTAACAAACTTCTACTAGTATCTCTAACTAGCACGTAGCTCCAACAATGCGATCCTTGTAATAAAATAAGATTGACCACATTGATATTAATGAAGTATAATATGAATTTTGAATGGCTGGATGGATATAAACAATCTTTCTTTATCATTATCATAATCCTATCGTTGTTTGTTAAATTTCTAAATGCTTTCATAAACCCCATATCTTGTTCGTGGGCCAAGCAGCGTGTCTGGATTGCTTATCAAAAACGTTATTGAAACTGTAAAATAAACGAATTTTAGGGAAAACTATTTTTTATAATAAAAATTTAAATAAATGTTATTTATAAAAAAAAACAATGCGTTTCGAACACAAACCATTCTTCTTCAGGTTATGTAAGCAATTGGTGGAGTAAGCAAAGGGGAATAACCCTTCCAACTATTTCTATGGTTATTCCTCAACTCTTGGGACTACTCTTTCACCTTATGGAGAACACTACGTGTTCGTAACGCGTTATTTTTATAAAAATATTTGTTTGTAGAGATATTTGTCATTAATATCTTTCTCCAAAATGAGTAGATGCCAGGAAATAACTAATTAAAGAAAAAAAATTACTTTTATCATTCCAATTCCAATGAAATACTGGATGTAATATTTATTTTAATTTGGTAATGAAAATCACGTAAGTGGGGTGTACTATTTATTGATTATAGACCATTTTATATTTCTAATAATTTTATTTTTCCTTTGAATTTCATTCATTCAAGCATTTAATTTATTTTACTTTTTGTAAGAAGAATTACTAAATTACTTGAGTGTTGATATAACAGTCAAGTCATGGTAGTCACAGTGAAGCGAGTTTATCATTTATGAAAGTTTCCAATAGGTTTTTATGTAAAAGACAATTAGAGAGAAATACAGAACATAAAAACAAAAAAAAAACTTTTGAATCAAAGTAAAGATACTTTACATCATACTCGCAGTGTTAGAAGTACATTCCAATTTTTGAGTTAATATTGGATTAAAGGACGTTTTGTGGGATACATCAATATCAAATTAATAATAAAAATCTATATAACCAAATGTTTTTTATAAAAAACAACGCGTTTCAAACACTCACTATTCTTCAGGTTATGTCAGCAATTAGTGGAGTTGGGGAATAACTCCTCCAACTGTTTCTTCATCTGTTATTATATTATTCTATATTAGTATATATGAAAATACATGAAAATACAATGTATTTTTATTTACGAATTCAACTCAAATTCATATGTAATTATTTAACTTACTACAGTTTTGTTATTTAATGCAATATTTATAAAATAATATTAGTTATTGTTGATTGAGAAAAGAAATTCAAGTTTTCCAAATTGGTTCTTTATAAACTGACTTATACAGTAATTTAAATGATTAATTCATTTTAGATTATGTGAAAAATATGTAATAAAATTTTTAGTTAATGTTAAAATCTTATCTTATCTTTTCCATTGACGTATATTTATTGAAGTTAGATGGATTTCTTTCTGCTTTGGTTATTAAAAGAAAGAGCTTTAAGAGTTTCTACCCATCAAATCTATTGCATTCATTGAGAAGTAAATGAGTGGTAATGCATTGATTTTGCAAATTATTTACAATGAGATAGTTAATGATTTGTGATATAAGTTTATTGCATAATTCATAAGCAGGGTAATTAGTTCTGAAATTATTTAACTACTGAGAAATTTTATTTTTATTTCTTTTCTGTTATTCTATTTGATGAAAGATCTTGACATGAATGAATAGTAGATCAACTAACTGATAAATATAAATTTTGTAAAATCATGATTTCCAATGAAATTCCTCCTCATCATTTATTAATCAATTCATAATAAAACTCAACTTGAAAAAAAACCAGTTATCCTGTGGATGGAGTTTCTTCCGTATTGCGGGTATTCTGCAAATTATTCTTGCCTGCTTTGCATTCGTAGTCAAGCTCACAGAATTTATTACATTCACTTACAGGCTTCTATGATCTTAGCATTAATAATGAATTAATAGTCGACGTAACAAATTGTACAGGTGATCAAATGAATAATTGGGAAAATGTAGAAGATTTAGCGGCTGATCTCGATGGAACTTGCAGCTTATCTAACTTGAGCGTGGACCTTGTTCCACTCCCTTCTATAATAGGTATTTTCAATTAAAACAGTATTTGTATATTAATTAATTATATATTATTATTTTTTTATAATTTTGTTTATGTATTATAAATTAATAAACCTAAATATAGTTGAAGATTTTGCCTGTTATTAATAATTCATAACAGGCATTTCTTATTAGTTCATTTAATAAGATAATGAACTAATCTTATTATCAAAAAGATTGCCTATAAAGTTATATCATTGTTTCTAAATTTTATCGAAACCATCTTTGAAGAGAAGAAGGAAGAAAAATTCATCACTATGGGTAATTTAGTCTTGAGTGTTTGTTCTGTTACTTCTGTGTGTTTCAACTTGCCTTTGATCTAAGATTCTTTATATTGTTATAATTATCTGTGAAATTAACAGGAGGTACATAACCAAGCAAGACATTTACTGTAGATGTAAACTACAGAACTGTGGTTCTATTGATGGAAATAACTCTCTATGACTGTCTGTCTCATTTTTTCTCTCTATCTATTTCTGGTCTTCGCTTCTGGCTCAAGTAGTGACCAGAGACTCAAAGACCAAGAGCTGTCCTTCTTCACTTAGTCTCTTCTTCTGCTAAATCACGAATGATGTCAAAATATGAGGGACATTCAATAATTAAAGAGACAAATTGTTCGTGAAAAAGAAATGTGTGTTTTCTCAAAATCAGCCTTTTAACATGATCATCACAAATACTCGTATTACACTAGTCCAATTATTAACTAGTTTTTACACCTGATGCAAAGAAGTATTTGATTCCATTTTTAAACTACTTTCCACAAATTTTAGACCTCCTCTTTGTTACCGAATTATTACTTATGTAATACTTCTTTGAATGGATAAACAAATAAAAATTCGAGTGAGTGAATTCTGGACTTCAGTTTGTTACTGGTAATGTAATTAAGTGTGCCAATAATTACTTCAACTGTTTATGCAGTAATTATTTTTTTTTGTAATTTTAGTAATTTGTGCAGTAATCAGTCTTCACAAATATTGACGTCATTGCGGGTATCAAGTTGAATAGTCGACACTTGATATGCCCCGACCAGGATATTGGTCGTCAGTAACTTAGATTCGACCGTTTTTGAACAATTCTTCCCACTTAACAAAATCATTAGGGAAAATTGATTAGCCGGTTTTTCGTTTTCAGAAAGTAAAATATGGAACCGTGAACTTCGTTTAACTAATATGGAAACTTCAGTGAGTTTATAATCAAAACAATCTTAATCATTGCTATTATGAGATATTATTATAAACAAGAACACATGTTACCAGTTCACTGTTCTCAGTTCATTTCATCGATTGTAATCTGCAAGTACAAAACTACTAAAACTGTATCATTTTTTCATACTTTGTCTTTTTAATTATAAAATGTTCCACAGTATGTGTGTTTTGTTACATGTTGCTTATTTGATATGTATTATTAAGTTCAGAATAGAATTCTAATAGGAAAATAAAATTACATATATTTATAATACAATTCCGAGAGTATTATATTTATAATTTTATCAAGAATATTTTCGATTAACAAAGTTCTTGAATATCATTTTATGTTAATTTACTTATATTATTTATTTGTTAATTTATTATTTATATTGATTATGAAAATGAGTTATGATGAGAGCATAAACCTTAAGATTAAAACTTAAGTTAACTTATTTGGAGAATGGATGTCTTGAATTAAGGATGGTGTAATTGACTATTTATTGGCAAAATAATACAACCAGAAGATAAATATAATATTTACAAGGCAGTCTCATTTTAACTGTGTTTTGAAATCAATGTACTCTATTCATAATGTTAATATTAAAAATAAAGAATTAACTAATGACACCAATCAAGTAATTTTGTATCTTTAAAAAAATTTGTATTATTCTTAATTTAAAATATGTAACCTCCAGAGTAGTGTTTTTAATCAACAGTTTAAGTATATTTCAATGTAATATCATACATGCATGTTACAGTGAAGGGCTCCTGGCTTTACCGTCGTTATCTTCTTTCAAGCAAGAACTAATGTCACCTTTTACCTCTGACCCGTGAGTAACTAAGTTGTTTTTAAAAGGTATTAAAAGCATTTTTGAAGCACTTGTTTGTATACAAGATCTTGAGGTGAATGACTTTTAACTAGGATAATTGTTTGACCGATTGTTTTCCCAATTCGAATAATTACTTGAACCAAAATATATAGAAATATATTGATTACAATTCAAAAATAGGTTTCTTGGGGATTTGTTCCAAAGAATTAACTACTCCTGATTATAAACCATAATTCATAAACTACTGATAATACAATAACAATAATAACAACATATTGATTACTTTCTCTTTTCTATTTAAATAAGTATATTTGACTTAGGATTTTTTTTAATTAATAAAGCAAACATTATTTAAAGTTATGATTATCTCGGAAATTAACTATTTACTACTATCAATAGAGAAAATTCTCTATAGTAAAGAAAATGAAATCTAGAATTTAATCCTTAATGTAAAATACATGTAAAAATCCAATGGGTTAATTAATAATTTATGTGTACATATTAATAAGGAGATAATTAAGCCACTTCATACATTCTATGTGTTATGAACCATTTACTTAATACATAGGGATTGTTATTTTCACTGATCTTAGTATCAAGTGAAGTTTTTACAATTAAACCCTTCTTATGTACAAAGCATAAGGTAAAATGAATTTGTGTATTTATTGCTTAATAAATACTTTGATCAGGGATACTGTAAAACATTAAGATCGTTTTAAATGTTGGTCCATTAAAGTTTTACTTTTTTGCAATTTCTAAAGTCTAAATGTCTAAAGAGGTTTGATTTAATGTTTGCTAAATTATGCAGAATGAGAAGTTGATATAAAGTTAAAGTGAAAATCACTAAATAAATAAATGTTCTATAGACATTTATTAATATATTTTTCTTTGTAGTCATGGATTGAAGAATGTACAACTTCAAGATATCCCAGACAAACAAATTAATTTTGAAGCAGGTAAATATGTTTCATTCGTTGTTTCATACCTTAATTATTATTGATTTTCGTTTTTAACTATTATAGACGAGCTTTGTGATATCAGTCTTGTCTGTATGTTTTATAATGAAGAGAACTTTTTTTGAAATAAAAAAATGAATGTTTGTACGTGTATCTATGCATTCATATATATGACTTGTTGAGAATTCACATAAATTATGTATCAGAGATTGTGTTTGTTTTGCTACATAGCTATTTTATAGTTCAGAATTTTGTGGCATACACTATACCAGGGCTGCAGTACCACAGATTAACAGATGGCACAAGTAGATGAGTTGCTTCAGAGATCAAAATATTAAATATAGTATGCCTGCCAGCTTGATTTTATCTTCGGTAGCATTGATAATAAGCGATGACAACGGAAAAACCACTGAACTTCCTAATCAGACCACATGTTAAAGTTCACAAACCTAAGAATATAGAATCAAGTATGTTATGATTTATTTAGGCATGGAGAACATGGATCGGTTTGAAGGATGCCCAAACCAAAATGCATTCATCGAGTTTACAGCTGAAATTGGGCCTATGATTTCTTCAACTTTTTTATAATCAATGTATGAAAAACTCACACCAGTTAAATAATAATTTATATCATTATTGTTTATTGGGCAGCAAATGATAAAATATGATTTGAAAGTTTATGTTTGTTTTAAGTATGAAAGTTTATTAAATATGATTTGCGCGCCACGTTATAAAAGTTTTTCTGCAAATTCTTGTAAGAAGATATTTCTGTCTGATTCAGAGGCTCTATTCTTTTGATTCGTCAATAAGTTTCAATCGTATTACGGTTAAAATAAGATAAAAATGACATCAAATCATTTTCCTGTCTAGTAGAAAAAAAAGCATGTAGCAAAGAAAAAAAGCCTTATCTGGGTGAAAGAACGTTCTTCAACTTGTTGATTATAAAACACTCCTCTATTTGATAAAATAACATCACTTATTTATATAACTGGCACTACGATGACCAATGACTAGTGTAACTGTGTAGACCTAACTTACTGCTCGTCCATCCTGACTGTCCAATGTCCTCATTGTAAACATTTTCTTTTTATATACCCATATTATATAAAACAATGAATTTACTGAAAAGATACTCCTTCATAAGAAACTTTGCATAACAGAATAGAATCCCCATCCGTAATTTTAAAATATTATTTGCATTAAACCATTTTCAAGTTTTTGACCGAACAGTTTCAAACTTCCCTGTTTTGGTTCCTGAACACAATCTGAATAAGAAATGTTACAAATACAGGGTCAAGTAAAATGATGACACATTTGTAGTTTTAATAAAAGGTAAATAATGTAAAGAAACAAAAAAGTGTTGTTATTTTTGAAAAGTACATATAATGCCATTTTAGAAAATAACATTTTATTGTTTCTTTACTTTATTTGCCTTTTATTAAACCTACAAATGTGTCATCATTTTGACCTGACCCTGCATTTCCTTCCAAGTCATGATCTTTGTTGGAATATTTGTTCATGTTTGCCTCACTTTCTATGAGGAAAGAAAGAAATGTTCTTAACGTCTAAACCAGAGTACGAAATCAGAAAAATGATAAGAAATCTATATCTTATGACAAGATAAGATTTCTTCAATGCCGTAATAATGTTCTTGCAATATAATTGGCATATCTTAGTAAGCCTGCTAAAGTTCAGAATTAAAATATAAATGCTTGAACACTGGAAGTATCAGAACAAACACTGAAGCAGTGATGTGTACAAGGATATGGGGGAGTGGAAGAAATAATATAACACGTGATACCTCCTTCAGAGAAATAGACAAAGTCATATTATGTAATATGACTGACTTACCACAATATACTTCTAAAAGACAGTGAAAACATATTTTTTAGCACAACTGAAATGTAGATTTAGCTCTGTAGTTTTCTTGAAAACTTCAATTTCATCATTCATAGTTGTAAGATTCTATTTCACAATGTTTTAGTTTTTTTTCTTTAGTCCTAATGTAAGGTCTATAAGCAAGATTCCCATTGGGGCATCACCAGACATCTGCACTAGAGTACAAGCAAACTCTGATAACAGTAAGATCATGGTATTTTAAAGATATTTATTGAATTCAAGAACTGTGCACTCATAACATCTCAGTAACTACAACTGAAACAATACAGTTGTTCACAAGTAATTAGTCAATTTTATGATTTATATTTCGTGCCTGAAAACTTCTTCCTCTCAGCCGTCAAGCATTCTGTACAACCTTATCATTTCTGCTGAAGTCGGGTTGTCCAAGGTGGGTACCACCAATACCAACATGTTCTCTTGTCCTATTACCTTCCATGCAAAGAATTCAATAGCCCCACATTCTGCGGAGTCATTTTAATATATTACCATCAATATTGTAACTTATAAGCTTGTGTGGACTATTTTTCTTTTATGACACAAACCATTTCGTGTTTGGAAGGTTTCAAACAAGGCGATGGTGCATATACTTCATTGAAAACCAATCCCAGGGTTTAGGAATATAGCTTGCTAAATCTAATGTCCTTGTTGGCAGTAGGTTGGTGTTGACAGATAATCACCATTTGTTAGAGAGTAAGATCGTTGTCGAATTACTTTGTATCATCTAACGAATATTTGTAGCCTATTGTTAACTATTCTTTGTAAAACTTTGCACAAAGTAGAAGTTGATAGGTCTATAGCTTTTGGTTTGTCTTGGATATTTTCTTGTAAACTTTACAAAAGTTAATTATAGGTTTATAGCTTTGAGTTGACTGATAAACCTTCTGTAAGACTTACACAAAGTAAGTTGATAGACATACTTTAGTTTGACTGATATCTTCTGTAAAACTTTACTAGAAAGTAGACAGTTGATCAGTCTATAGCTTTGGTTTACTTGGATATCTACTGTAAAACTTTACACAATAGAAGTTGATAGTTTATTACTTTGGTTTCTGAAATATCTTCTTTACTAAATAAATGGCTTTCTATCGAGTGACTCAGATAAACTTCGTGTAGATTTATACTTAATGCTAGTATGAAAGTCTATCTAGTACTTTCTAGAAAACAGAGTAGAAATGTTTGCAAGTTAATACGTCTGTTGTTTGTTAGGTGAAGTATCTTTCAGTAAAATCAAGACTTATCTTGAGTTTATACTTAATGTTGATTATAACAGTAGTATGATCAAAATATCGTACCTCGTTATTATAGACTGCAGTCAAGCATTATTCAAGTTAATCATGTATGAAAGTATTTCTCTATAGCTCATAACAATTAATCACAAAGTATCTCTTGCTGTACATGTCACCCTTGTCACGAATTTCCTAACGTATACGTAGATATTCAGAGATAAGTCTATACATTAATACCTTCATTACAGTAGCCAAGCACATATAGCAAACTAAAGTTTTTATCAGTTTTACAAAATTTAGAATAAGTAGAGAAAAAATTTGCATGACCTCTAATCCTGGGGGGGATCATACAATTGAGTCCACGACCTTTTCTGGTTAATTTAAAATAATCCAATTTTAAATTGTAAGGTTAATCCACATATCAGTTTTAATATTATTAACATTATTTATAAAATACTATTATCAATAGTAAGGGTTGAGAACTGCTCGTTCACAAAGCCATTTATTCTGAATAGATAGTACATCTTGAACTTTGGGAAACACCATGTCAATAAGCTCAAATACGCAATATACTAATATGCCCGCATGAAATTAAAATCAACTAACAACACCTACTTGCTACACCTGTATAGTTTCAAAATAAACATTTCTGTGAAGTTAGCGAAATACAGCTTAAAAGTTCATAACTTCACTTCTAAACTGAATTTTCAATCCATTCAGAGCCTATATTTTAAGTTAGACATACACAAATCTAGTGTCAATGTTTCAGTTCGTTATGTCTCACGGTGGCTGAGTTTACTTGTGACAAAAGTTTCTGCTTTAAACGTCCATAATTTCGTTTCTACGTTGAATATCCAATAAATTTAGAGCCTATATTTTAAGTTAGACATACATAAATCTACTGTCAAAGTTCCAGCTCGCTATGTTATATTGCGACTGAGTTTACTTGTGACAACATTTTGTGCTTTACAGGTCCATCACTTCGCTTTTAAGTTGAATTTCCAATCCATTCAGAGCTTATATTTTAAGCTGGACATACATAAATCTACTGTCAAAGTTCCAGCTCGCTATGTTATATTGCGACTGAGTTTACTTGTGACAACATTTTGTGCTTTGAATGTCCATCACTTCGCTTTTAAGTTGAATTTCCAATCCATTCAGAGCCTATATTTTAAGTTAGACATACATAAATCTACTGTCAAAGTTCCAGCTCGCTATGTTATATTGCGACTGAGTTTACTTGTGACAACATTTTGTGCTTTGAATGTCCATCACTTCGCTTTTAAGTTGAATTTCCAATCCATTCAGAGCTTATATTTTAAGCTGGACATACATAAATCTACTGTCAAAGTTCCAGCTCGCTATGTTACATTGCGACTGAGTTTACTTGTGACAACATTTTGTGCTTTGAATGTCCATCACTTCGCTTTTAAGTTGAATTTCCAATCCATTCAGAGCTTATATTTTAAGCTGGACATACATAAATCTACTGTCAAAGTTCCAGCTCGCTATGTTATATTGCGACTGAGTTTACTTGTGACAACATTTTGTGCTTTGAATGTCCATCACTTCGCTTTTAAGTTGAATTTCCAATCCATTCAGAGCTTATATTTTAAGCTGGACATACATAAATCTACTGTCAAAGTTCCAGCTCGCTATGTTATATTGCGACTGAGTTTACTTGTGACAACATTTTGTGCTTTGAATGTCCATCACTTCGCTTTTAAGTTGAATTTCCAATCCATTCAGAGCTTATATTTTAAGCTGGACATACACAAATCTACTGTCAAAGTTTCAGCTTGCTCTGTCTTATGGTGGCTGAGTTTACTGGTGACAATATTTTACGGATAAACCAACAAACAGAAATTATCCTTATTCTAAGGATAGATTCGGTTTCTGTAATGTATGAAACGTAAAGGAAACTTGAAATGAATCAGTTGTAAGCACTGTACCGACAAAATCTTTCTTTTATTTATATAGATATGCTTTATACTGTCATCCAATTTTTGAAATGAAATAATATTTTCTTTTATTTAACATCATTCAGGTAATAAATAATACATATTATAATTTGAGGTCTCTATCTCCACGGAAAATTGGTGAACAAACAAACTCTCGAACTTTATATAAAGAGATTTAAGCTAGTAGTAATTATTAATTTAAATTGTTGTGAATATAATCAGTTTTTTTTTAAAAATATTTATGTAATGAGGAATAATATTTTACTATAACTAATTACTAATTATTTTAAATTAGTTGCGTTTATTGTAATAGAGCCTTGTATGATAATGGTTTAAAAATAATATATTCAATTTTATTTTAAAGTTATTTGGATTTTGTTTTGACTTAAATCGGAAGTTATATTTCGACAGTAATTTGTTTCAATGCGGCAACGGAAGGAAGTACTTGTAATTCATTTGTTTTAATGCAGGTATGCTTTTAAATAATGCGTAATTTGCTATTCACTTCCAATCTGCGTTTCTTAAGTAAGTGCTGTGTTATTCCTTAAATTTTCTTCAAATTAATCTTTTCATTCTATAGTTTTTCAAAAGAAATTTAACAAGGTATTGTAAACTACATCTTATCATTTACATTTATCAAATAAAATTGTTGTTGAGTTTGGTTCCATACTAATATTCAAATATGTTACTATCAGAAACGAATTAAGCAACATTTTCATTTGAATTTTACATATTACTTTTGAAATCGATTTCCAGCATTAAAATAACTTATTTCTGTAAATTATATCATTGTAAGTTTGTTTACGTTAAAACTACTCTTTTTTTAATCTTTGAACAATTATAATATAACCTTGCAATTCTGATTATTTAATTTAGTTTGCTGCATTAACACAATTACTTCTTTAATTTGATGGTAAATTTGTAAAAAATAATTATATTTTAACTAACAAATGTTCCCGCCTTTGAAGCCTATTTTTTCAAAAGATCCGAGATGATAGATGGTATTCCAAAATATCATTAAAAATTATCAAATAGTAGAATATATCATTATTAGTACAGTGTTAAGCAAATGCATCTGTACCACAGTATACACCACATTAACTGTCTGTCCTTCAGGTTCGTGAAGAATAAAGGGTTGGAACCTCTGACTTATATTATTGAAATGTTTTTCTTACATGTATTTATAATATACTTGTGCTAGTGTCATCGGCGAGCACGCAAGCCACTGCTGCCCTGGCTCCAATTTTTGGAATTAAATAATAATTTTCTTTTATTTAACATTTTCAGGTTATAAATCATCTAGATATTATAATTTGAGGTCCCTATCTCCACGGAAAATTGGTGAACATACAAACAAACTCACGAACTTTATACATAGAGATAAGGTGATTGTTTGGAGAATTAATTCTACTTTTGTTAAATATTATTTATTAAATAACAAAAACAAGAATTATTTACAAGTAAACCTATTCATATTCCTAGCTAAGTTTGACTAAAGCACTATTCTAACTGGACTTCACTGCTAATGACTCATTATCATCTGAAGCTTCTTGTTTACTTGAAGGATTAGGATGTGTTGCCTTCCCTTCATATATATTACCTTGTAAATCTATAGAAAAATTATAATCCTTTACATTATTCAAGGCCTCTTCTATAGCTCTATCAATATTTTCTGGAGTAATATATGTTTTAGATTTTTCCTATAAATAAAATAACATTAGTAATATTCCTATACATATGAAATTCATTTAAATAACAAAAAAAAAAGAAACGAAAAGAAAAATACCTTCTCTTCTCTAACAATTGCTTCAATTCTAGCTTTCCTTTCAGCCTCTTCAAGTTTATGCTGTTCAATTTCTTTAATTGCTTGTTCCATCTCCTTTTCGTTTTCCAGTTGTATTCTTTTTAACCGAGATTTAGCAATTTCTGCATTCCATTCATTGTTTAACCTAATACATTCTTGGTGTTCATCTTCTTCCTTTTGTGCTAATTCAGCTAAAACTTCTGCACCGGTTGTAGATGACTCCATTTTTTTAGTAAAGTAATCTCTAAAACGATTTTTTTTTATATTAAAAAAGATTACTAAAAAAGTGGAGATGTATATTTTAAATTGATGACGGTACATAGGAAAGTAAATATTTGTTATATTAATGCTGCATATCTGATTTCTTAGGTTATTGAATACTAAGAGGTTGTCATACTTGTCTTCATATATTAGACAGTATCAGAAATGATTTTAACATGAAATTCATATACAATTATATATATTTGAGTGTTTTTCTTTTTCGTATGTATAGCAAATATTCAAAATATTTAATCAAATTTTTACCAAAATCTTTATCAAAATATAGCAAAACAAAAACTTAGGGTTTCATACAAAATTCATTTTATAAGGAAAAAGAAAACATCAAACACCTAGATATATAATAATTTGAACAAGTTAACGATATAAAAAATATAATATAATCTTAAAAAGTGGTAGAACAGAAAGCAAATGTTTATTTGCAGTCCAAGTCATACACAACTCATAATTTATACTGTGTATTATTTGAAGGTAGATTTTCTTCTTGGAAATTAGATTTGTTTGTTACCACAGAAATTAACATTTCAACAAATTATGAATTACTAGGGGAAAACTATTCTGCTAAAAAAAGCTCGTCAAAAAGACATAGAATTATTAGTTTTTTGAATAGGATTAATACAATGAATCTTTAATTGACATGTGATTTTCACTAAACTCCACTGTTACTTAATAAAGACATTTTACAGCTTTTGAAAACAAAATAATAAATTGTTTGGATATTCTACACATCAAACAGCATATTGCCAAACCTATTTAAGAAAGATTATTAAAAAGTGAGGAGTATGAACATAAGAATAATAGAAATAGTAAATAGCGCTAACATTTAACATATATAGTACCTTAGAGATTTCATTTCAGTCCTGTAATTATTGAATAGTGTTTTTAATGTATGGTATTCCTTTTCAGGCAATTTTTTCCTTTCAGGAACCTTAAACATTCTGCTCTTTGCCATTGGTAACCAGAAAGGTTTCCGCTTCCATCGGACACTTCGATACAAAACATTTTTAGGGCCTAAACTAATATAATCAGGTCCATTTAAACTTTCTAAACAACGGCTTAAAGACCTAAGCATACTTAACTATAATACAAAGTTAAGGTCTAAGAAATTAACTTTCGACACATTTATAACTCAAACAGGATAACTATTCAAACAGGAAGGTATGAGCATGGTTACTTCGTTCTAGTGATACCAAGCAGGTTTCCAAATTTAGAAACTAGTGAGTCTAACTTATGTTATACTGAATAGTTTTATACAAATATTCATTTTAAGGGTAAAAAGAAATTATCAAAAAAATAGATTTATAATAATTTGAACATATCAACGATATAAAAAATATAATTTAAACTAAAAAAGTTAATAATATAAACTTTTTTATTTTGTTAAAAGTAAAATAAAATTATAACCTTCTCAACAGTAACTTTAAAAAACCAGAGAAGTATAGTTGATGGAGTGAATAAGCTTTCATTTATTGAATTTTATATTTCCTTCCAAGTTAAGTTTTAAGAAGTAATTAGTTGAATGTGATTGGGTATGACAACTTATTTTTGCATGTAATCGTTGTATTCTAAAACAAGAGTATTTACTGGTGATTTTTAGATGTATATTGCTAAGTCACCAAGTTTAGGTTAACATTTGTTTAAAATAACTGGAGAACAGTTATCAAAATTTTATCCTAATGTACAAATACTTTCATTTTTAGCTGTAAATCTTTAAATATTAAATGTGATTAAGTGCCTATTAATAATATATTCCCTATTTGCCTACTTTTTTTTTGGGCATGGCGTAATTCCCATAATAACCTAACCCAGAAACTATAAACAATGTTAAACATAACACAACTAGTTAAATGGTGTAAAAACTGATTTATTACCTTAACAAACTTTCAGCCATTCATTGGCCATCTTGAGGATTAAATTTATTAACAATTTGGGTCTAATAGTTTAAAAAAAATAAAAAATGAGCAGCTATCAAAGAGTTTAGAGAAAATTTAGGATTAAAGAAATAGTTATGAATAAAAGTTAGCAGGTTCCAGCAAGTAGCAAATGCAAGGTTGTTCAACTCATAGATATTTTAACTCAACTCAACTTTTTTAATATTTGTAATTGTTGAGACATAATACTCAAATTTAATTGAACTATGAAAGTTAATCTTTTTAATATCATTTAACACTTTTATGGTTTTTATAATAGTTGAATTGGATTTAATTAAATAAATAAATGCTTTAACACAATTCTTTTTCATAAAATAGTTTATCTATAATTTAAATTGAGTTGTTTGTCGTCTTTGTATCGTCCGTCCTGCAAATTGTCTAAATGATGTACAATTTAAAGGGCAGAGATCTCATTTTAGTGTAAATAATTATCAAAAAAATAGTTATTTATTTTTTAAGAGAGTGCTAATATTTAAGAAGTGGCGTTTTGAGAACGTTTTTCAGACACACAAATGAACTGAAAGGTGTCATTTATAAATAGTGATTAGCTTTTTATTGAGGAGTTTTCAGATTGTATTCCCATTTAATCAACGTGTAAAAGTTTTTACAAAAAGAAGAGGTTTAGAAAACATTTTTGCCAACAGACCACTTTAAAGAGAATCTGAAATACAAAGCCTAGTTAGTTAGAAATTTGATTGTTTTTAACTTTTATTGGAAAGTTTTTACCTGTGTGTCATCTAATTATCCCCCTTTCCACCTTGTTGGGGTGGGGGTAGGGCCTTAGCATGCCTGGTGGTTGTCCCTCATGGCATCAACTAAGAAAGGCACAACTGGGCGGATGGTTAACACTGGACAGCATCCGAAGCTTGGAGTCCGCCCTTGCGACGCCTATTTTTTTCAAGACTTACTCTTTTGGGCAGGTTGTTTACCAGCGTTCGCATGATCGCGTTCTGGCTTGAGGGAATACTCGTCTTTTCGGCGTTGTGCGGCTAGCACTTGTCCTTTTCAAGACTTCTTCCTCACTGTGGTAGCACAGCAGTGCTTATAGTTGTGTCTTTTAGATCCTGACTTCTTAGATAGGCACTCGCGGATGGATGATGGCACAACACACGGTCGTGTGGTTGTTTGAGAGCTGTGGGGTCATCTCCCACTAGCACCTGTCTTTCTTAACACTTTTCATCGCCGCTTGGTGGCAACTTTTTGCTATCAGACCTAAGGTTCATTTGGACATTACCGGTTAGTGCCGGTTATGGCAGACTTAGCCAGTCGCAATGTGGCTAGCGCTTGGATGCTTCTCCATCCTTCTCCCTCTACCTTTTCTTGTATCTCTTACTCTTAACTTACTCATTCATTTCTATCTCAACTCCATATTATTATTATTTGAGGGTGATTATAGTACTGCGTGTTAATTATTGTACTTCCCACCTTCTGTGCTAATGTACTCCAGCAGTTAGCTTCAACGCCTCCAAGAAGTTCAGCACTTTTGCTGAGTCCAGCGGTATAAGTTTTTCTATGGTTTTGTTGAGTGTCCCGTAACACCTACTTCAGTGCAAAAAAGTTTCCTGACAGTCAGTCAGCAGGTGCAACGGTGTTTCTTCCTCTTCTTTCCAGAATCTGCGCAAACCATCATTGATAATGCCCATTCAGGCTCCCTACGTCTCGGGAGAAAGTGACGTCCTTTCTCCTTCTTCGGGTCCTTAGGTGCACTTGTGGAAGGTTGGCTCCCACTAGTTAGCGCTTTTAGACCCTCTGCGCTTCCGGAGGATGGTCTCCGGACTTCCTTCTCCTTAGTATCATACAGGGGAAAATTGCTGTATCTCTATCGGTGGTGTTTTGTCCGCTCCGGCAGAGCACCACAAATCGGAGTAAGGCTATTTTATTCAAGGGGGTCGCCTGATAACTTTGAGGCTCCGTTCGTAATATAGTAATTCCTGTATCATCCATCCTTCGGCATGGGTCGCATAAAGCCTTGGATTGGGGCTGGGATATGAGTAGAGGATTTGGGAATTTGGAAGGATGTGAAACGAGGGTGGTCAGACCCAGTCCCTGGTCAGATTCTCCTCCTCTTTCGTTTGTCCCTGCATATAACAGCTTAACAGTGTAACCTCGCGAAGGCCAATAGTAGGAGTTGAGTGCTAGAGGCTATTAGATCCGCATAATCACTCCATTACTACCCCAACTCTTTATTATCTGTAACTCTTCTTTTTTAAGTTTTACTTTACAACTGTAATTCTTGATGATCGCTTTCATCAAGTAACCATCAGCCTTATAGAAACTAAAAGACTTATGTTTATAGCTTTTTGTTGAAATAGGTCGTGGAAACTTGCCTCCACAATGTCAACCTTGGACACTTAACGACAACTATCTCTTTTTCTCATTTGCGAGGATGAGGTTGGTTCCTAGTGACGAAACTTCATAGGGCTCCACGTTAAACACATCAACTTGTTCTTATTTATCATGGTATGGTCGAAAGGTTTGGGTACATGATTCATTCAAAACAGGTTATCTAATTATTCAATAGGATTCGATGAAGTACTTTAATTTCAATTAAAGTACTTTATTAGGTCCTTGTGTCTAGGACTTCATCTGAGAATGCACAGAGAACTGTATATCTTAATGGGAACGTTTTCTTTCAATTTTTTGAATAATTTTTTTCAAAATTTGTAATGGATTATTATAAAGATTTTTTCTAAAGTTATTTTTATTTAAAATTTTTAATTTCAATAGTTTGTTATGAATTTTTTTACATATATTTTATTTGTTATAACTTTTACAGTTATAGGTGTAGATACAATTGAAAAAGTCATGCACACAGAATTCTTTACGATACCATTTACGATACCATCTTTACTTTACGATAATATTTAATTTTATAAACTCCTTTTAGTTTATATTTTGTTTAAATTTTAGTTGTTTCTCCTTTATTCAATTTCAAAGTTTTTTTTTACATATTTTTGTTTGTATTGTAGATACGGGTTGACGAAAAACACTAATTGTTGGAAACAAGTTGTATGATGGAAGACTTTGTGCGTGGAAGAAGTATATATATATATATATCCAACGTCCAAACCACAATGAGAAGGCTGAGGTCTTTGTCAGAGTCAAATCCCACAGTTGTGATTTGACTCTGACAAAGACCACTGGTTACAATTGAAAGATCTTATTTTTTTTCTAATTTTTTATTGTGGTTTTGACGTTGATTGTTATTTCAGTGTTTATTGTGAAATAACAATCAATGATCAAACCACAATAAGAAATGGAGGAAAAAAATACTAAGATCTTTCACTGTAACAAGCGGTCTTAGTCAGAGTAGTTGGGTTTTTGACTCTGACGAAAACCGCTTGTTATGGTTGAAAGATCTTAGTCTTTTTTTCCCATTTCTTATTGTAGCATGATCATTGATATATATATATATATATATATATATATATATATATTATTCTACTTGGAGAAGAACAAGTCTGTCCATGACCAGATAAAACTCCAAAACCTGAGTACGAGGTAAGATGCTATGATTTACTCTTGTGAATTCAACTAACCTCTATAGTGATAACAATATGTATGTATTCATATATATGTAATCTATTAAAGAAATATAATAGACACATTGAAAAATAAACTTGAAGTTATTTGGCATTGCTTGTAGAAGAATATAAATTAAATAAGGAAAACCAAATCTTGGTATAGTTTAGAGGGGAGAAAAAGTTCAAAAGTAATTAATGTCTTTTCGAATTCCTGTTTTTTATTTGTAATATTAGTAATGAACTTTCTGCTTTGAAAATTATTTAGAGGTGCTAGATAAATTATACTAAAAGTGTTTTATAGCTTTAAATTATAAATCAATAATCTTTTTTTTTTAAAGAGTATCAGTCTTTAATCTTAAAGGATGATATGTACATATTTTTTATTGTAAATTTCTTTGGAATTATACTAAAGAGGAACGCTTAAGTTCAGTTATGCTTGTTTCCGTAAAGGGAGCCGTAAGACTGATTCTTTATGACGGGTAGTGGGGAATAAATTATAAAAAATCTGGAGTGGCTTACACTGAACTTTACTATAAGTAAACATAATATCAATCTTCTTGGGTATATAATATATAATGTCTCATTTAAGCATAATGTAAACATCTAAATGGTAGATGTTTATTAGCCTTTCATTCCTGAGGTAGTGATTGATCCACTTATCAATATATAAGCTTATTTTTGTATATCACACCACTGATGCAAATAATCTCATTAGTATAACTACAGCAGTAATAACATTTTTGAAAAGTCAAAGTGAAAATTTCTTGATACGAAATAATCTCCTACAAGAGAACATGACTTTTCTTCAAATAGCCAGTGGATTTCTTACATTGTTTACTTGACCTCCTTCTGAATTGGATATTTAAGTGAAATATTCAAATTTAAAACAAGAAAATAATCTATTTTCTTTAAAACATATCGAAGAAAAAATGTTGTTTTAAGATAATTTATAATTAAGGTTGTACCATAATTACATTTATTAATCTTCAAATGAAAGGTTTCAATTTTGAATTATGTTTTATATTTTTGGTCTTTTATAGAATTATTATACTGGGAAATTTATGTCTTCTTAGTATTTAATAAAATCATTTTCCTTCCCCTATGTCAGAAATCATATATACCAATTTTCTCTGAGTGAAAATTATCTTTTTTCCTGCGTCTTGTACTCTATTATAAGTTTGCTATGAATGTATATTGAGAAAAAATATTTTAGTAATTAGCCACTTTACATACTCAAGTCAAAGTCTAAACCAGCTATTTAGTATAATTTAAAACTTTTATAGTTGGGAGCTTTTAATTTTTGAAAATAATAAATATGAACTATTAGACTGATATTAAGTTTTGCTCAAGAATGCAATATATAGATTTATTAATGCATTTTATGAGCCAAATCCATTATACCATGGAAGACAAAGGAAATTTATTTATGTTTATTGCCGGTGATTTTTTTACACGTAAAAATATTATTCTTCTTATACCTCATGTAAGTCAATGAGTTATATACATTTTTCCATTATTAACATCAATTTTATTTCAGTGGATTCACTCAAAAACTTGTAAGTCAATGTAAACAATGTAAAAAAATATCAAAAATTCGACAAGTATTGCAGGTGATCCCTTAGTCTAGGATAAACAAACAGTTGTTATAGCTTTATTGCCATTTTCCGTGCTTGAAATTTCATGCATTTTTTTTTTATAAATTGCTAATTTTTTTTTCTATTTTAGGTCAAAGTTTCACGATTTTTTAATGAGTTGTTTAGTGTTAAAAAAACATTTAATGAAAACAGAAATCGTACTTTAACGGCCCTTTGGCGAGTGTAATTTTGAAGAAAATTATCTCTACTCATTCTCCACATAGTGTACTATCTTTAGGCATAGTTTCATTTTGATCCGTCAATCTGTATGACTTGTATCACTCTCACAAGCTTTGAGATTGAATTATAAGTCAAAATTTTTACATTTTATTGAAAAAAAAAATGTTTTCCGTTTTTTAAAATTCTGAATATATTTTTTGTTTATTGCATTTGTAACCTCAAAGATAATGCAAAATTTCAAAACTCTAGAGTTCGTAGTTTAGGAGAAAAACATGTTTTCTAAAATCCGGTTTTTGGCAAAAAAAGTGACTTTCCCGTCATACAAAATTCTTCTCAAACAATAGGGATCATCTACACCAGGGCTTCTTAAACTGTGGGTCGCGACCCCCAGGGGGGTCGCGAGACTACTGAAAGGGGGTCGCAAAGATCTGATGCTTTGATACTGATACTGATACTGATATAATTATATATATGTGAAATGAATGGGTACGTATTCTTTAATCCTTATTTTATTTACATTGTAAAATAGTGCGATATTACATCTACATCTACGGTTAATATATATTTCATTATATGGAGGAGGGGGTCGTTTAAAATTTCCTAAGCTTGAAGGGGGTCGCAATATAAAAAAGTTTAAGAAGCTCTGATCTACACTATGGGGCCCATTTTTGTCTAACATACTCACCCACCTACCCACACATAGACGTCATCGCAAAAACATCATAAAACGGCTTTTGAGACCTCAAAACTTATAATTCCATCAAAATCTCGAGATTGAATTTTTTCACGATCTCTATACTTTACTTATAGTAAAGCAAAAAATTGTTTACATGGTGTTTTTTTTTTATTATTTAAACCGATTCTCTAGCGGTTTAAAAGCGTCAGCTCTTTACGGTCTTTTTGTTTGATCGGTGATTCTACATTGGGAGTCCGAAATTTTGCCTAACTCAGGTGTATTTAGAGTAGGGATCTTTAACGAGTACCTGACATCGCACAGGCTAAAGGACTGACGGCTTAACGTCCTCTCTCAGAGGGAAGACGTACTCAGATTTATTCACCATTCGCGTGAATAAATGAAGGGGTAAGGTGGGTATCGTACCCTAGACCTTCCAGTTCAGAGCCGAGTACGTTAACCACCGAGCTAACCTGGATCTCTAACATTGGTGTTTAGTTGAACGAAGTTAATTTGTTGCGAGGGTCTTGAGAGGGCAGGTGGTGGCGAGAGAAATCAGGTTTTGAGAGACAAGGCGGGTGTCGCCAGTCTAATCGTCTGTAGGTGCCACAGCCACTCTCCCCAGTGCTTTAACCAAAGTGCACCTAGATAGCACGTGTCTCTCCTTACCACAATTGGACACCGTCGTCCCATCACCAGCACCCCATTCCCCCGACTTCCTTATCTATTCCTCCTTCCCCTTTTGACAAATCGTCTCGAAAAGATGTCTCGACTGAACGGAAATTAGTGTGTTTTTGGTTGATGACATCTAAGTGTGATTGTGGCCAGGTGTCTTGGAGGCCTTTCCACTTAGCATGTCTGCTAGCTGGCATTCGCTCTTCTACCTGCCGCAATAAAAACACTAATTTCACGCAAACAGGAAACGAAACCTTATCTACCCCATGATCATCAGTTAGCAAGAAAACAACTCCCAAGTATTGCACACTTTTCAAATATCAGTTTCATACTTTACAGAAGACGTTTCTTAGTTTTTTACCCGTTGACCACATATAAGTCACATTTTTAAGTACCAACTTATCAGTTTTGTTTTTGCAAAAGAGCAAATATTCTAAGGTTCTGCATCTCTAGTATGCTCTACACGAATTAGCTTTCTCAAGAAACGATTATACCTTCCATCATTTAAATAAAAATTTTGAAATTTTTTAAGTGTAGTGTTGAAGTACCATTTCCATTTAGATCACTGTAGTTAAGCAACATTGGGTGCGGCTAATACCTGGATGGGTGACATAACCTACTGTTAATAAATGAATATCAATGCTGCTGAATCATTAAATGACCCACACTTCTGCTCTTTGCAAATAGCAAAACGGCATCAAACCAATAAATATTGACCTTAGGTGAAAAAAAGTTCATTAATTGAAAGTTATTCTACTGATATATGCTTAAAATGGAGGCAAGGGTAGCTCAGTGTCTTGCGTTCTCACCTCTGGACTCGTGTATCCAGGGTTTCAATTCTCACTTCGATGATAAAATCTGAGTACTTGGTCCCTCGGAGAGGATGCTATGCTGTTGGTCCCGAACCTGTACAACATCACGTACTCGGCAAAGATACCTACTTTAAATACATTTGAGTTAGGTAAAATTTAGGACTCCTTATGTATAACCAGCCCGGTAATACGGCTTTCCCATTGCTACTCGTAAAATAGGTGCCAAATGATAAAAGAGCCACGCTATCCTCCCCTAGAACAGCACTAAAATGTGAAACGCCTATAAGTGTGAATACTGGAAAACGAGAAAGATATATGCTCAAACTAAATAAAAAAAAGTGTGTACATTTTTCTACGCACTAGGTTTCTTAATTTAACAATCTTATAACTACTCAGTTCTTTATTTTAAGCTTTTATAAAGACCAAATTATGACCAAAATTTAGTTATATTAGAATTATACAAGTCTTGATCGAAGATCAAGAATAAATTATTGTTTTATTGTGATTAAATGAGAAAAACTGATCAAATAGAATTCAGTATAAAACATCACAAAACTAAAAGTGTGATATGGTCTTGACTCCATAGTGTTCGGTTTCTTCTTTTTTCTTCGTAGTAGAACGTATTTGCAATTTATTCCTATCAGTTTCAAGTTATTTTTTTTTGGAACTAGATCTTTCAACTAGATTGTTTTAGTCCATTTCTTCTAAAGCTCACACATATAAACTTTCACATTAGTGATATTTTAG
Organism: Hermatobates lingyangjiaoensis; assembly: GCA_026182355.1. Taxonomy (NCBI): domain Eukaryota; kingdom Metazoa; phylum Arthropoda; class Insecta; order Hemiptera; family Hermatobatidae; genus Hermatobates; species Hermatobates lingyangjiaoensis. The sequence continues at coordinate 804,507 of JAPFBL010001929.1, forward strand.
GGTAGAAAATCATTAATTGAATTGATTTCAAAATATCGCTAAACTGATATTTTGTTTGAATCACCGATCGAGAAAGTGATTCAATCGTTATTTGTCACCTAGTTTAGTAATAAGTAAACCAAATGAGAGGGTTTTTAATTCTACAGCAAGATTTTTACATTTTACCTGCAGTTTTCTCAAGTTTAAATATAGTAGAGATACAGGCTCGGTGCAGACAGCTTAACGCCTTTTTCTGAGTGATGACGTGCTAGAGATTTTTCCTTCTCCGGCATAAAGAATTTAGATTTACTGCCAAGATTCAACCACTAATCTTCAGGATAAAAAGCAAGGCACACTATCTATTAAACCCTCATGTGCACAATTTATGCTCCTCAGAACTGTTATTATTACCTTTTAATAGCATCTTCATGTATTGGCATAAAGAATAGTTTCCAACCAAACAATATAAAAATCTTTACAAATTACAACAGCAATAATTGGTATTGGCATTACAGTGCAAGGCTGCAGGAAAGTTGATATAATAATACCGTAAGGTACCATTTTTAGAAGGTTATCATCATCTGTTATAGTACCTTAACTAGTTGACCCGGAAAACTTCGTACCGTATAACAGTCAGTGAATGTCGCATTAACTTTAGCTAAACTTAATGTGGTATTTCATTATTAGCGTTATAGCTATCCCCACAGACATTGTACTCCCTTACCTATAATATAATCAAATTGAACAGGAATAAAAAATAAAATAAATCTGGAGTGGCCTACATTGAACTTTATTATAAGCAAACACAATATGAAACTCATTATCAACCAACTGATGTTTTGTTTCATCAGTTAAACACTTTGTTCTACAACCATACATCACACCATGGAATGCATCAGAAAATATATGTTTGGGGTTAAATTTTTACATTTAAGAATTTTATTTTTCTAACATATCATGTTAACTCATTAGCACAATTTAAATTTTTGTAATGAATTTCTAAAAAAAAACAATTTTATTTCATTATTGGTAATTGATTGGTACTTCGGCCCCACTTGGTTGCACTTCGACCACTCTCGTTTTACTTATCGTCTTACCAATGTAAACATTGGTCACACTCGGGTGTGACACACGTAAGTAGGTAGTTACTAACGTAATTCTTTTTTTTTTGAATTGAATGAAACACGGGCAACAGTTCTAGACACTGATCTGAGTGGTCGTAGTCTGACATCCGATCAAACAAAAATACTGTAAGGACTGACGTTTTTAATCCGCAAGAGGGTCAGTTTCTTTTCTATCTATCTACTACCATAATTTATATAGGATGTATTGTCATGAAGAAGGGATACTAACTTAAATCTGTAAAAATCGGGACTTATCACAATACTACAGTGTATAAAGTCGATGGATCAATAAGACGATAGTGTAGTATTCTGTAATGTGGAGGCAGTGCCAATTCAGCACAGTGCCAATGCAGTGCCTAACAGCAGGTGGCACAGAATAGCTGGCAGTAAAGGCAGTTTGTCACAGTACCGGTGCAGTTCAGAACAGTACTGGTGCAGTGCCTAACAGGGGGTATCACAGAAGAGCTGGCAGTAAAGGCAGTTCGGAACAGTACCGGTGCAGTTCCTAACAGCAGGTGTCACAGGAGAGCCGGCAGCAAAGGCAGTTTGTCACAGTGCCGGTGCAGTGCCTAACAGCAGGTGGCACAAGATTGCCAGCAGTGCGAAGCTCGATCAAGATGTTACCGCCCCAGGCTGGGCCGCTTAGTGCCTTTATTTATAGGGTGTTGGTCCCGGCACCCGGTGGTTTACCGGCCCGATTTATGGCACCTCGCTCTTTATCTGCCCATCTCCGCTCACTCCTGCAGATTACAGGCCGGCTGACTCCCTATGCAAATCACACCACCACGCAATTCCTCCTTATAATTATCTCATATTTATTTCAACTCTCCTTTTAGTAGTTATAAATCATCCACATTTTTTTTTCTACTAATCTGCTCAGTCTTATAATAAAAATTAATAAATTTCAAACAACTTCTCCGTTCGTAACAAATTAGACACTCAGGGTCACCCGTATCTCAGATTTAAGCAACACGATTCCGCAGTTGCTAATGGAAAACTTCTGAATATACCTAACGACGGTAACAAATCTGAAGAGATAATCTGCAGGCTGCTTGAAGTAAAGGGACGGTTACTTTAATGACATGCTTCTTGGGAAGAATCTTCTTGGTAAATGATCAAGCGTATTAGATTATGAAATTACATTTTCATAAAAGAACAGGTTAGTCAAGTTAAGGTGAGGCTTCCAGTTCAACTTTTTTTTTTTAATTTTATTTCCCTGCCGAAGTATACTAAGTTATGCAATTTCTTTTAAGCTCTTTGCAAGCGTTTTCGTGTAACCCTATAAGGTGTCACATATTAGTAGTGTGATCATATTATTAGCAGAACCTTCTGTTATACCCTCCAATCTTGAATCTATACCGATATGGAGATCTCTTGCATCTCATACACTGGAACTCCGGACTCTGTGTAACTCCTATTGAGAAGAGGTGTATCTGGAAATAGTTATGACCTATTTTTGGAAGCAAATGGTTTTATAATTTGTAGAATCAGCTGTTAAGACCTCAGTTGGACAAATTTCAAAATGGAAACTATAGATTTCCTCTCGTATTTGCACAACATATATAACTCGATATTAACTACTGTGTTGTATCTAGAAGCCTCATCAACTCGTGTGAAAAAATAATGTATTTCCCAGTAACCTGAGAGATGGCTCAGGTAGGTTTTATTCTAAATCTAAAAAATATGGCTACATTACTACAAACTACCGTCTTAAAAACCTCCTCTTTAGCCTTGGTGAAGTCTGTAAAAGATGAAAATTGCAACGAGTCAAACATTTACTTCAGAAGTCAAAAATCGAAGACTTTTTTAATTCATAGAGAGAAGGCTGTTACATGATTTTGCATAAACCCCTAACCAAACATTAGCTTAGTTTCTGAACTAAAAGCAAGCTTTTGGCCCTCTTCAGTATAAATATTGTGTACAAACTGAAGAGTTTCAAGAGATGTATCCTCAAAAATGTGTTCGGTCCCATCCTTTATTTCCATTATATACAATGTATAAAGCTTGTTAGTATATTTGTAATATATTAGTAGTGTATTTGTATACAGCATACAGCTGTGCTAATAAATTCTCCTAAATATTGTCTTGACCTCTTTGATAATGACATTGCCATGTCTTTATGAGTGTCATTGTGAAACCACAGTGGAAATACAGAGTTACTTCGATCGGATTTCTTGCTGGCCTAGTGTGTAAAAATTAGATGTGAAACTGGCTCAAAAACAATTTAGTTACCATACTCCCAAATCATCTCCTCCTGTGTTCTTTGGGCATCAACTAATACCTTATGAAATCCTTGTTCAATATGGTAGCATAATTCGTTAGCAGTAGTAGCATAATTCGTCATCAGTTCCATGGCTTGGAACTGATTTGTTAATGTTGATTAGTTATCGCATTCATGATTTTTTTTTTTAGAGCCATTGAGGATCTACCACAACGTTAACCCTCTGATGATGATTCCCAATAGAGTATTGGTGCTCCCTAATGTTTCTATATTGGAAGTTCTAAATTTAGTTTCTCTCAAATGTATTTAGAGTAGGGATCTTTAACGAGTAGATGTCTTCAATGTCTTATAGGCTCATGACTGACGGCTTAACGTCCTCTCCGAGTGATGACGTAGCTGTCAGGTCTAGGAGACCAAAAGCACGACTCAGTGGCGATTAGATTTGGTTTCCCGCCATTTGCTCTCCTGAAGACGGTTAAAACCAAAATCAGAGATTGTGCATGTTTATTCCGTTTATTTCTATTACTTTGCTAACTTTAAACTATTGCTGTTTCTTTTTTCGTTTTCACAAGTTACATATATATATGTATGTATACATGTTGAAAAAAGTATCGACCGTAATGTATAAACAAAATAAGAGTTCATCAAGACTCGGTCAGTTCTTCAGGTTCAAATTTAACTCTCATTACCAACGTTTCGTTTATTCAAACTAGACATTTGTTTTTGAAATCCACAAACTGTTTTCTCTGTAAAATAATCTCTAATTTAATTGTTTTTCTCTTTCAAAAATGTTATGCTCCTTTAAGTTCTCACACTAATATATTGTCAAAATTTCTAAATGTATTTTCTTATTTGTAACTTTTTGCGCTTTTGATATAATTTGGTTTTTGGATGATTGTATTATTTCTTATATTTCCTCTGTTTTGCAGGCCAATGAAAAAGGTTTTGAATAAAACCAAAACGTTGGCAATGAGAGTTTAATTTGAACCTGAAGAGCTGACTGAGTGCTGATAAACTTTTATTTCATATGTATACATACATATATTATTAAATACTACAGTTGCTCCTGCATTCACGACTTTATTACTGGTCTCTTCAATCTTCCCTGAGATTTTTCTTCATATCTATTCTCAAATGGAAATCCACAAGAAAAATTGAAGATACCAGTAAGAAAGTATGAATTCAGACAGTTTTGTTTATTTATAATAAATACCTAAGAGAAGATGCCAATATATTGTGGTACCTCCGTCTTCGAACGACAGGATGTCGTAAAAATTATGTCCTCCCTGAATTCAAAAATAATTTTGTAACTCAAGCGGTCATACTAACTTTTAGCAGTTTATATACACGTTTTTATGCAGAGAAACCTACAATATTTAAACAAAGATCTATATATGATCTGACTCAACGGTTTACATCATTTCCCTTTAGATATTTCTTGTTGGAAAATTACTCTTGCTTTTTGACCAATTTCGTTGTCAACCATAATTGTGGTACGAATGATGAACGAGAACCAAGGTATCACTATATATATAAATATATAATCGTTCTGTGTACTAGTTATATTTTATCGTCTCAAGTTATAAAACTACTAAATAAGCAAAGAAAAATATGAAAGATACAGAAATATTATACTACTTGCATCTGCATAACTGACTGTGCTGCACTGTGTGTTTGGTTTTCATGTCGGCTTGCCTTTCACTAACTTCAGCCTCATATGATTTTCCTAGATCCTTGTCCGTCATCACGTTGATTGCTATAGTTTTAATTACTCTTTCTACTTAAATTTTCTATAATATTTCCAACTGTAACTCTCATGTTATCTCGAGGGTTTCAGAGGGGATACATATTTGTTTGTGGACGGTAAATGATTTACCTCCCAGATTCAATATTACTGATTTTTTTTTAATAACATTATGCATTACTATCCATGATTTATTACTTAAATGTTATTTATTTGTTACATTTTTCATTTATTGTAAGTTTTATTACAGGTATTATTACTTCTTTTCCATACTTTGTTTTTTCGTAGTTTATTTCTACTTTTATCCTTTGATTTAGTTACTTTGATAACTTCGAACCATTGCTGATTCATGTTTTGTTTTCACAAGATACATATATAAATATACAAAATTAAAGTTTATCATGACTCGGTCAGTTTTTCAAGTTTTAATTAAACTCTCTTTGCAATCGTTTCGGCTTTAGATAAAATAAAAACGTTGGCAATGAGAGTTTAATTTGAATCTGAAGAACTGACCGAGTCCTGATAAACATTAATTTGTCTCTACTTCACAGTCGATACTTTTATAAATATATATATATATACATCGCGCCAGTTCACATCGGCCAGTGGACGCATTTACGTCTCCGTTCCTTCATTCTTTCTCCTTTTATTTTCTTTCTTTATACTCTCCTGAAGACGGCAAGACGCCGAAATTATCGAGATTCGTGAGTGTTCGTCCTTTTTCTTGTGTTCTCTAGCTGTAACTTTAATTATATATATATATATATATAATTATGTGTGCGTGTATAGGTTTTGAGATTTATGGAGGGTTTTTAAAAAATTTTTTTGATGTATAGATAGTAAAAAAACTTCTTTGCCATTGTTTCAACACATATTTATGTCTTCGTCAGGGTTAAAAACATTGATACATTCAACTTCATTGTTACAACTAATTAGCTATATTGTTTGCTACTATGTACAATAATGATAAACTATAGATTTTCATATTTCATATTTTCATATTCATCAGCATGATGAATATATATATATATATATATATATATATATATATATATATACATATATTATTAATAAAAAGATTTCACGTAAACACGTGAAATAACAATCAATGATCAAACTACAATAAGAAATGGGAAAACAAGACTAAGATCTTTGAACCGTAACAAGCGGTCTTCTTCAGAGTCAAAAACCCAACTGAGTCAGTTGGTTGGGTTTTTGACTCTGACGAAGACCGCTTGTTACGGTTGAAAGATCTTAGTCTTGTTTTCCCATTTCTTATTGTGGTTTGATCATTGATATATTATTAAATGCTTCAGAAGCTTCTCGTTTTTTTCTACTTTTATCCTCTCACCCTCTTGCTATTTTTTTTCCGCCTTCACTTAGCAGCAGCAGTGTTTGACTGGTAGAATTTCTTTTGTCAGTCTTTATCTGACATGTAGGTGTGCACGAGAGTTAACAATGGTGACACAAGAGTTCTGTCAGGTCTTTCTCTGTACATATAAATGTTTCAGTTTTACCTGAAAGATTTACCATTTTCCTGTGACATCCTCATAGTAAAATATTATAGAAGTAAATGATTATACAATATGATTTGAATAACAAAATGATGGGTTTCAACACAGTCTGCTTTAGTGTTGAAGTTAAGAGAATCAGTATAAGTAACATACCATTAACGTCAATCAGAAGGTACTCAACAAAATGAGAGAAAATAAAAAAAAAAGCTGTAGAAGATTGGGTGGATTGTTAATAGGCTGTGGCCTACCGGGAAGCACATGTGCATGTCTAACAGGTGGTGGAAACATGTGGAAGAAAGTGAAAAGCAAGCCAGTTCTGACAGGCTAATCAGACCTGTCCGGCTCTGACTGTGGTGGTCTTCACGTCTGTCTTCGCCTGGGAGCCAGCCAAAACCAATCGCACCTTCACAGCTTTCTTCGCAACTTGTGTACAATTCTACCACCAAACACAGTAAACACCAGGGATTCTTTTTATTCCGTGTAACTTTTTTTGGAACCTACAATATTTTTTTGTAGGACAAACTTTTAGCAGTTTATATACACGTTTTTATATAGAGAAACCTACAATATTTAAACAAAGATCTGCATATGATCTGACCGAACCGTTTATCTCATTTCCCTTTAGGTATTTCTTGTAGGGAAATTAGTTTTGGTTTTTGACCAAATTTGTAGTCGACCAACATTCTGGAACGATTTATGGTCGAGAACCAAGGTATGAATATATATATAAATATATAATCGTTCTATGTACTACTTATATTTTATCGTTTCAAGTCATAAAACTACTATATAAACAATGAAAAATACGAAAGATACAGAAATATTATACTACTGGCATCTGCATCAAAGATTTATATCTATACACCAAAGACAATTTTAGATTACTATAAGTAGAGTAATATGAAGGACTTTTGTTTGAACATAACATTTATAAGGTGTGTGTATATTTGGCCCTTGTTTGTTTGTATGTATGTGTTTTAACTTTATACTTCTTTGATATATAAAGGGGAATTTAAAAAAAAATTATGTCTCTACACAAAACAACTTTATGTTAAAACTAACAACGCGTTTCAAACACTTAGTATACTTCTTCAGGTTTTACATCTAAAAAACATATTTATGTAAAAATCATTCTTATGTTATTAAAGCTTGTAGATTAAAACTGAAGAAGAACACTAAGTATCCGAAACGTGTTCTTAGTTTGTATATAAAGCTGTTTTGAATGGAGACGCAATTTTTTTGAGAAATTCCCCATCATGAGTAAATACCACACAATAACAGATTGCACAAGTAATGAACTATTTGATTTAATTATCATTATCATTATTAGTATGTATAATTGAGGTTGTTTAGTTTAGTATGTATTGTTAATGTTAACATAAAATATAGACCTTAAATTGCAAAATAATTTTGATTCGTACGTAAAAAAAAAAAATAAATAACTTATGTGCAATTCTATCAAACAAGAACAATTCATATCAATTCATACCAAACGAATACCATACCAATACAACAATTCATACCAAATGAAAATGTAACAGGGTTTCTTTTTATGCGTACTACCTTTATCCACTCTTTCTATGGAGTTGGATTATCTGTTCATCAAGGACTACTTTTATATTGATAAAAGTACAGTAATTATGAATAAATTCTTCTTGAATATAACATTTTATATGTTTGATCTCTCAAGTCTATTTTAGCATTTTTAAAAAAAATAACCTGGGAAAATCACTTTTTACTCCGTAAGTGATTTTTTTTATTTTTTTATTATATTACAACTACTCTAAGAGGAGTAACAAGTAATACTGATCTATGATACAGATAAGAAAAGTAAAAGAGCGGAGAAACCACCCCTTGGTAGTACTCCATATACATAGATTGTTCAGATCACTTGCAACTACTCTTAACAGTTATCATTTCTTGACGAGAAGAATCTCTGGACCAATATCTTTTCAACCTTCTAATTGGATTGGTAGGAATTTGGTGGGATTATAATTCCTGAATAAAAGGGTTTAGATTGTTGGGTAAAGATTGATGTAATTTGCGGTATCGGGATAGTTTTTCTTGGCGAATAAAAGGGATTTTCAAATCATTATGAATGGTGTCGTTAGAAACATAAAAGGGAGCTTGTACAATTTTACGAAGGATTATGGATTGGGCTGTTTGGATTATTTGGATGTTTGAACTCTTGGTTGGTCCTCAGATTTCAAGTCCGTAAGTCCAGATCGGTCTAAGTATTGCAGTGTATATCAGTCTTTTGTTCTGTAGAGTCAGATTTGATATTTTGTCAAGAAGTCGGGATAGCATCTTACATCGTCTCATTAGGTCCTGTCGTTTCATCTTGTATGTGGATTCCATGTTCGCTTGTCAATGTACATCCCCAGGTATCGCACTACGTTAGCAATTGGGAGGGGAGAGTGGTTAATATAAACAGGAGGACAACTTTGTTTACGCTGTATGTAATTTTCACTTCTCCCTTCTTGAACCACCAAATTTTAATTTTGAAATTAACATAAGTCTGATATTAGTATTACTGTCAAAAAAATTTGGCATTTGTCGCTACATGAATTTTACTTACTTAATTAAAAACGACAGTGGATATGTTAGGTTAACGCAGTAGGTTAATAACATATTAATTATGTTGATGCGTTGGTACTTATTGTTGTCCAAACAAAGGTTGTTTCACTCATTCCACTGTCCTCTCTCTCTCTTCTATCTCTCCCACTCTCTCTCTCTCTCTGAGTTTAATCAATTTGGATTGTTTAATATTAATATGTATATTTTACTATTTTTTGTTTAATATCCCTGTCAAAATAAACAAGAGTCCCTTGAAAGTTCGAACTCATTTTTCTTCTAAATAACTTGCTATAGAGTTTTTGATGTTTGCATAAAAAATCTAACCAAAATTAGTATACATATTATAAAAAAAAACTTACATTTTGGATTATTAAAACAGGGTAATATAGCCTTAAAAACGAGAACTCATCCTAGCATTGTCCTACCAGTCCTTTTTGAATTTATTAAATTAAATTGGAATTTTTTTAATGTCAGACTCAATCAAACAGTTTGTATTATTAAAATATTTAGAAAAAAACTTGAATTGGCTGCAGTGATTTAATTTGATATGAAAAAAGTGTAAAATATTGAAAGTATTGCACATGAGTTTTTAAAATATTTTTACCGATTTCGAATTATGATAGCTATATTATAGAGTTAAGAAGGTAAATGTAGTAGAGTTAGGTTGAGACGGACTTCACATGTTTTCGTTTAGGGAAGTAAAATGCAGTAAATTATTCAACTCAAGGATATGTTTGAGACAAAAGTAATTTGTGAGTGTTGGCTAGAGATATTTGTGGATTGACGTCGACATCACACAGTCCCCACATCAGTTTAAGTAGTTCTCATAGGGTTGATTTAAGAAAAAAAAAATAAGGACAGGCGTGTAATTTGTGGGTGCAGAGACATGCTGCTACCGGTCTTTGGCCATCCACGCTTCATTTGGTATGCAGCGTTCCACGTAACACGAAACCAAAAACCTTTTTTTCCTTCCAAGGGCTGCAGGGCTGGTATTTTTTTTTATTCCTCCATTTGCCCTGCACTGAGACCGATTGCCTTAGCTAGAATTACCTGTTTCTAGTGTCCCTGCCAACATGATCATTTCAAAGCCTTTACACTTATACTTAAGCTTGGATCAAACTTGAGATTTCTCCTTTTTCCTCTCATCTCCCTCCGACGCCTCCTTGGTGTAACACAATATCGAGGCCATCTCACATCGACTACTGCTACCATACAAACAACCTCGCACCTCACTCTAATTCACTAAACACTATATACCACCACTTATACCAGTTTATTTTTTTCCCATTTTATGTTGTATTTGTACGTGTTTCGTTTAATTAAGTGAAATAATATATATATATATATATATATATATATATATATATATATTTCTGTTTTTTTAAATGTGGGACCAAAATTATAAACTGACGATGTTATAACCTGTATAGCCGAAAGCTACTAAGTAAATAAATTAGTTGCTTATTCGTTTCACTAGTCATGATATGTTAATCCAACTGGTAAAGTTCAAATGTCTTTGGCAAAGCTAATTTGGGAATTACCCCAAAATGAAAGAAGAATAATTAGAGATGTCAGTAAAAAAGTCGTAAATGCAGAGGCTGCTACATATTTCAATTCTACATGTTTAAAGGAAGATTTGCTGCCTACCTATACAAATAAATATATATATCAGTTCCAAAACGAAGAAAAGCAACACACAGAGAAAGAGACACACTTACAAACTCAAATTTTTGGATGATCCGTCTTCAGGAGAAAATAGAAAGGGCGACCAAGCACGCCGGAAACACAACGGCAGGAAAGATATTTCGAACTGTTATTCGTTATCAGGAGTAGATATATATATATATATATATATCAATGATCAAACCACAATAAGAAAATGGGAAAACAAGACTAAGATCAGTTGGGTTTTTGGCTCTGACGAAGACCGCTTGTTACGGTTGAAAGATGTTAGTCTTGTTTTCCCATTTTCTTATTGTGGTTTGATCATTGATTGTTATTTCACGTGTTTTTGTGAAATCTTTATATATAATATATATATATATATATAACAGATTCAATAATATATCGACTGTTTGATAGAATAGATGTGTTCTCTAATCGGGGTTCGGTCAATTTTCTAGGATAAAAAATCAAACTCTCGTTGCCAACGTTTCGGTTTTATTTAAAACCTTTTTCATAGGCCTACAAACAAAGGATAATAAGAAATCATATATCAACATCAAACATATACACAATATGAAAATGGCTTGTTACAACTTATGAATATTACAAGCAGAAGTATTTCAGGGATACATAAAACAATATCACTTACAGAAGTAAGCATTTTTTAACTAAGAAAATGAATTTTACATTATTTAAAGGAACAACAATGTTAACCGGACAAAACCTTCGACTAGACTAATAAAATAACATTACAAATAACCTCAACACTGTTCCCTCAAGGGAACTAAATAAATCAAATTTCACTAAAACTCAGCACTGAGCTAAAACAGTACTGTACTAGTTCTCATGCACACAAGGGGGCTGTGAAACCCTTCCTTCAAGGTATATTGGAATGACAATATATCTAGGCGTATTAAACTTCGCCTATCAGCTGGAGCACCTATTATTATTATTATTATTATTTGAAGGTGACTATAGCACTGCGACTGAAAAAAAACTATTGTACTTCATCCTTCTGTACTAAAGTACCCCCAGCAGTTAGCTTCAACGCCTCCAAGAAGCTTAGAACTTTTGCTGGTTCCAGTAGTAAAAGTTTTTCTATGGTTTTGTTGTTGAGTGTCCCAAAGCACCTACCTCTGTGCAGCAAAGTTGCTTTACAGTCAGTCAGCAGGTGCCACGGTGTTTCTTCCTCTTCTTTGCAGAATCTGCACAAACCGTCATTGATGATGTCCATTCAGGCTCCCTATGTTCCAGGAGAAAGTGACTTCCTTTCTCCTTCTTCAGGACAGTCTTCTTCGGGTCCTCTGGTGCACTTGTGGGAGGTTGGCTCTTACTAGATAGCGCTTTTGGACCCTCTGCAGAGCACCGGATACCGCAGTAAGACTATTTACTCAAGGGGGTCGCCTAGTACCCTTGAGGCTCTGTTCATAATAGAGTAACCCCTGTATCATCCATCCTTCAGCACGGATCGCATAACACCTTAGATTGAGGCTGGGTTAAAAGGAGGGGATTTGGGGATTAGGAAGGATGTGAAACGAATGTTGTCAGGTCCAGCCCCTGATCACCTTCTCCTCCTCTTTTGTTTGTCTCTGCATATAGCAGGTTAACAGGGTATCCTCGTGAAGGCCGAAAGTCGGAGTTGAGTATTAGAGGCTATTAGTGGTGCTTAATCACTCCATTACTACCCCTTGGAGCACCTAAGACACACATGGAAAACGAACACGGCATCTGGCTGACTACAAAAATGCTAGTGGAAGGGACTGCAGTTATTGGGATGAATAATAACCACCTCAAGTTGCAAATTTTGGAGGCTTTGTTTATCAAAGAAAAATGCCCTGCTTTAAATAGTCAGATTAATGACATGTTTGTTATCCCAGTGCAAGGAATATCGATTATAGATTTAAATTCAAGAAACATGATATTTTAGTTCACCTACTGAGCGCTAGGAGCGCTTGTGTTGTCTATGTTGACTTCCTATTATCACTGTTATCTTTAAGCTATTCGTATCATTGTTTCTGAACTCAAACTCTTTTTATTCGTTTATTTGTTTTATTATTTGTTTATAATATTAATGTTTATTAAACCTGAAGATAACTTTTCTAACTTTTCAATACTGAATGTATCAAATTGTACAGCATATAAAACAGAACTTCTGTTCGATGTTTTAAAAACATCGTATTTCTGTAATAGGCAGATGATTTTTAAAATAAAAAAAGATACATTAATCTAATAATTATTTATATTTATCATAAAAATAAACAAACAAAATATCATATTTAATATAAGCTGTTTATACTGGAAAATAAGTTATTTGTTTTTTTGATAAAAGAACGCGACCGGAATAGGTTGGAAAGTGGTGATTTCTGGAGTGGAGATGTGTAAAGCACCTGTTCAATGCGGACAGGTTATTTTCTCCAGCTCATAAAGGAACAAAAAAAAACACGATCCTTACTTCTTCTGTAAAGTGCTAATTATGAGTAACACCTCATTATTTAATCTTTTTTTTTTTATAGTGGATCTTATTTCGTTTTTGAATCCATCAATTATATTAGGTTTAAAAAGGTAAATGGCTTTGTTCTGTGTTTTGATCATGTGGCTTTTGTAATGATAAATCTCAAAAAAAGAAAGTAAAACAGAACCATCTGGAAGGAAGGATGAAAAAACTTTTCCTTGTTATTATCAAGTAGGCCTGAATTATTAAAATTAAACCTTTCAACTAGATCTACTGACTGCTAACAAGTATTCTGGTTACTCCAAAGGAAGAACAATAAATTGCAGTCCTTTAAAAAGGAAACAACCGGTATTACATTAATTTTTTTTTTTTTTTTAGATAAACAACTGATTCTGATCCTATAGAAAGGGAAACAACTTTTATAATAGATTGTATTCTATTGGAACAATTTTTACCCCATGTGAAGGAATCCTTCAGTATCGTGTAAGAGTGGAAGGAGATGTGAATGCGTCCTTCGAGTATTGTCAGCCCCTAGTGAAGATGAACAATGTGCGAAACCAGTCAAACGTCTACAACAACTATGCACGAGGTATGGCAGATTTATATAATAACATAGGATAAGGAAGTTTATGCTGTAGTGTTAAAAACAAGAATAATACATGTGCTCAATATTCGTGATAAGGTAATTTGAATAATTTCAAAACTTTCGATTTTATAAGTGCAATGAATCATGAAGGGTAGATGAAATAGATTGGTAGACACTCACCAGGTCATCAGTCGTTAGGACTACCATACTGGCCTAAAGACCTGGGCCCCCCTCCCCCTCACCCGAAGTGGAAGTGCCCATTGACTCGGGACCAGGTTTTAAACATACCTGGTTTTAAGTCCACCTGCCAAGGGATGGATCTTACCTAATCGTAAAGGTTGAGGGTCTAGTACCCTCCAGTTGCTTTGCTACAGGGACGTGCAGTTAGGGGAGGAGCCTCACCTGACATATTGAAAACGAAAAAAATGTAAAATGATTAAAATAGTTAAATGGAGTTAAATATTCATTCCATTAACACTGTTAAGATATTTTTCAATTAACTTCACCATTTTTAGATTGTTTTTATTCAAAATCGCTGGATTTTCACAATTACTGTTGAGATACTTAAAAGAAATGTGCCGTGAGGCCGCCTGCTGTGCTTCTCGATAGATTGTGGAGGGACTGTTACTGTGGTGGCATGCTCTGCAGTGATACCGTATTTCTATCTGTATGTCGCTATTCAAATATTTAAACACTTTTACTATAATAACAAAATTTCCAATGAACAGTGTTTTTTTTTTGTTACAATTGGTATATGTGTTGGCACTTTCTTGTGCTAAGTGATAATGAAACTGCTGCGACGAGTCACTAAGTTCTTCTGCCTCATGATAGGGGATTGTCTGTGACTACACGATTTATATGATGTTCATGGGTACATCATATTTTATACGAATATATATCGAGTGCCACGATTGCTTACACTTGACCATAAGCGCAATCGTGTGACCACTTCAAAAGAGTGTTTAGCGATGTTCAGCCGTAATCCGGACGAATTTTTGCGCCGTTTTGTTACTGTGGACGAAACATGGATCCATCACAACACACTAGAGACCAAGGAACAATCAAAACAGTGGGTTGCTGTTGGCGAACGTGGACCAAAGAAAGCCAAACAGAGTCTGTCAGCCAACAAGGTCATGACCACAGTTTTTTGGGATGCACGTGGTGTCATTCACATTGATTACCTCGAGAAAGGTAAAACGATTACCTGCGAATATTATTCAAAGCTTTTGAACAGATTCGACGTTGATTTAAAGAAAAAACGACCGCATTTGGCAAAGAAGAAAGAGCTGTTCCATCAAGAGAATGCACGTGTGCACACTTGCCTAGTCACGATGGCCAAAATCCACGAATTGGGATACGAACTGCTACCCCATTCAGCATATTCTCCTGATTTAGCCCCCCGCGACTATTTTCTATTTCCAAACCTAAAGAAATGTCTGGGCGGTAAGACATTTGAGTCGAATGAACAAGTCATAACCAAAACAAACGCGTATTTTGAGAGCTTTGAGAAAACGTATTATTTGGAGGGAATAAAAAAATTAGAAAAACCCTGGACTAAATGTATCGAGCTACAAGGTGATTATGTAGAAAATAAAATGTTTCTTTTTAAATATTGTTTTATTCAAAAATTCACGGACTTATCAAACCGTCCTCATAGTATATGATTGCAAATACCATATTGATTCCTTTTTTTTACACTAAAGTACAATAACAGATATACTAAAAAAGATTACAATTTCTAACTTATAAAAGCAAATATTTATACGGTATTTATTAACTAGTATAGTTTATGTTTAATAAATTATTAAATAATTTACAGAGCGGTGTTCTCTATGCTTTGACAAATTAATGTTCTAATTGATGGAGCCCCGGTGTGGCGCGCAGCTACCTGGGGGAAGCGATCTTGAGCACGCAACGCCTACAATCCTGCCAGAAGGACAATTTATTCAGCTGCCCTCACGAAACACAGCCGCAGGTAGCCCACTCGGGCACCCCTGTCGGTTAATTTCCACATCTAAACTCCCATAACTATTTCCCATGGCTTCAGATTGTCTGGCGTGATCGGATATTGCCTTTGACTACCTGTTATATCCTCCTAAACATAGTTAACAACGCATTAAGCCATTGAAAAACATTTCAACTTTGATTAGGTTTTTTGTTATTTTATTTCATTTCCTCTAAACGGAATCACACCAAAGTGTTATATATATTTTGTCTTGACTTATGTTTCTTAGGCTCTCTGCATCATGACAGATGTTGAAATATCATAATGACTTTTGTGTTTTCTTCCCTGATTTTTCACTGTGGTTTATTTTATTGTATTTATTTTGCAGAACTGAAAATTATCAAACTGAATCGTTTACAATACTTTCTTATATATATAAAATATATATATATATATATATATATATATATATATATATATTGTATGTATATAGTTCAATGTACATAAAGAAACATAGAGAAATTAAAAACACACACTTACAGTCTCTAGTTTTTGGTTGAACCGTCTTCAGGAGAGATAAGAGAGGGAAACCAAGCGCACTGGTTCAGAGACGGTTAGAGACTCAACCGTCTCTGAACCAGTGCGCTTGGTTTCCCTCTCTTATCTCTCCTGAAGACGGTTCAAACCAAAAATTAGAGACTGTAAGTGTGTTCTTTTGATTTCTCCATGTTTTTTTTATCTATATTGAACTGTATTTGTCCATTTCGGACCGTATTTTCATCGAAGAAGTATATATATATATAATATATATATATATATATATATATATATGAAATCCAAACCAGAATGGAAAAAGGAAAACAATAGAAATGGATGATCTGAGGCATTTTAATTTATGTTATCATTTATGTTAGCAGACAAAGTAAAAACTGAGAAGCTAACATAAAAGTAACATGTCATTACTTTTATGTTAGCTTCCCAGTTTTTATTTTGTCTGCTCTCTGATGACATAAATTAAAACGCCTCGGATCTATTTCTATTGTTTTCTTTTTTCCATTGTGATAATGATGATGAGAAATTATCGAAGTGAGGTTTGCTGATACTTCTCCGGGTTCCTTCCTTTTTTTTGATAAGTTGTCCCAGAGGACTGTTTCATGTATTAAATTATATATATAAAACACGATTTCACAATAAACATGTGATATAATAATCAATGTTCAAACTGCAATAAGAAATAAGAAAAAAAGGCTAACATCTTTCAACCGTAACAAGCGGTCTTTGCCAGAGTCAAATCCCAACTAATTTGTTTGGGATTGCGTCAAGGCCCCACTGATGAGTCTTTTTTCCTCATTTCTTATTGTGCTGTAAACATTGATTGTTATTTCACATGTTTATTGTGAAATATTGTTATGTTAACTTGAGACCAACAACTTACATCCCCCAAAACTGGAATATTTTACATCCTCTCTGATGGACTAAGGTTTTCCATTTCCTAGATAATAATTTAGGGTCTAGGAGAACATTTGACCTAAAATAGTATAGTATACCTAAAAACGTATATACTATTATCATGACCCAGGCTGGAGTACCCAAAAATACTGGAATAAGGTAATCGAGATCAATAGCTTACATGCTCTCTGATGGACTAAGGTTTTCCATTTCCTAGATAATAATTTAGGGTCAAGGGCAACATTAAACTCATATTGTACTATTGCCATGAACCACTGCTGGAGTAATCCAGAAACACTGGAATAGTATGCTTTGTTATTAAAAATCAAAATTATATCTCTATTTCCTGTTAATTGAGTACGAATTATAGTTAGAATACAAGATTTTTTTGTGTTAGGAATGTTTGGTTTCTCATTCAAATATTTTTATTGTGATTGGGTGTAAATGAAGGGTCTTTGGAAATTGCCAAGAGACATAGAGTAGGCTGTTCGTGATGGACAGATGACCCCTGAGGCAGTCGCCTAACCTGACTATTAACCAATTAATTTTGTACCAATTTAGTAGATCTGGCTGCCTGAGGGAAGAATAAGGAAAGCACTCCCACGAGATGGCTTTCTTTTTTAGGGAGGAAAACTATGGCTTTTTTGATTGGATTGTAATGCAAAAAGGGAAGGGAGCTGCAAAAGATGTTTTCTGAGAGAACAAAAGGAGACAATGTGAAAATGTGGACAAGTTTGAGAGGTGGATGGCGCTATTATAGAGAGGGGAAGAAGAGGCTGCGTTTAGGAGGTCTTTGTCCTCAAAGGGCCCGAGTGTGCCACAAAGGGCCGACACGACGTTTGACACCATGCTTGTCTTCCCATCTGGCCTCCTGGCCAATTAAATACAGAAAAAAAAGAACACCCCTTATAAAGGGTTACATTCTCAGGGAAGCGGAAATTTTTTTTTATTTGTCATTAACCTACGACAGAAGACATATAAGAAGTGAAGCTCCGGAAATATATAATGCCTGGAGAAA
Organism: Hermatobates lingyangjiaoensis; assembly: GCA_026182355.1. Classification (NCBI taxonomy): domain Eukaryota; kingdom Metazoa; phylum Arthropoda; class Insecta; order Hemiptera; family Hermatobatidae; genus Hermatobates; species Hermatobates lingyangjiaoensis. The sequence goes on from JAPFBL010001929.1 coordinate 822,781, forward strand.
TAATCTAGTAACACTCAGTGAATTTCTTGAATATTTTAAGTGTTACTATATCAAGAAAAAAATATCTTTTATACTATACTTATTATTATTTGTCTATAAAAATTAGTTAAAAAAAATAAACTAATGGCAGAATTCCTTTATGTGAAGCTTCCTATAACTTCTTTGGCAAGTTACTTCAGAACGTTTTTATTGTTCTATCGATTTTATGGTAAGTTTTTGTTGTAAAGCCATAAAATATCAATTTTAAAATATATGATAAAAATTAATAATCAACAATAACTCTTGATATAATATATTAATTAAACATTCAAAATTAACAAATATATATTAGATACAATCCTCTAAGGCCTTTCTTTACAACATCATCAGAGAAACTAAACTCTTTAGTTTACTTCATTTAGCTCTCTGATGATGTTGTAACGAAAGACCTTAGAGCATTGTATCTAATATATATTTGTTTATTATGGTTGTTTAATTCATATATATATATATATATATATTATATATATATATATATAAACTATATTGACACAAAGAACACACAGAAATGAAAAAGAAACTCACTACTATATTTCGATGTCCTCGTCATCAGGAAGATAAAAACGAGTCGCTTGGCAGGCAGACAACGATTTATATATATATATATATATATATATATATATATATATACATGTTTTATTAAAAATTATGCCAATTTTAACTTTTGTTCTTTTCCGAGTTAATTTTTCAAGTTTTCTCACTATGGATTTCCATCTTTCTGGTAAAAATTAACTCAGAAAAGAACAAAAGTTAAAATTGGCATAATTTTTAATAAAACATGTTTGATTGAAGGTCTGCTCCCAAAATACACACACACACACACACACACACACACACACACACACACACACACACACACACATAATATATATATATATATATATATATATATATATATAACACTATTTTTCTTTTTTATCAATAATATAAAATATCAAGCTTTGGTCTAGCTTCAATAATACAACACCTTTAAGCCGACGTTTCGCCTGTATTTGTAGACATCTTCAGGGCTACATCAATATAGAATTTAATTACAATAACATGAAAAGTAATTATATTACATTATTTAATTAATATACATAATTATCTTGGTATTTTTCTATTTTAAGGAAGCAACTACATAACGGTTTGTGTTCAAATCAGTTAGTGTGCTGCCCTAGTGACCGTTTTGTGAACCTTCTATGTCAGACTTGATAACTCAAAACTACGCTTAAAAAACTCATTAAAACTCGGCTTAAAGGTGTTGTGTTATTGAAGCTAGACGAACCCTCGATAAAAAAGAAAAATAGTGTTAAATATATGTGGTCGTGATAAGGGAAACATGATATATATATATATATATATATATTGAACCTTGATAAAGATATCGACGGTCTCCAACCGTCGCTTCGCAAGTGTGCTTGGTGTCCCTATCTCAACCCTCCTGATGACAGTTCAACCGAAAATTGGAGCATTAAGTATGGTCCTATCTTTATTCTGTGTCTACAGTTTACTGTGAAACGTTTGTTGTCCTTTTTGGATCGTTTTCCTTTTGACAATATATATATATATATATATATATATATATATATAAAAGATTTCACATAAACACGTGAAACAACAATCAATGATTAAACCACAATAAGAATGGGAAAACAAGACTAAGATCTTTCAATGATAAAGTTTCTGTAAAGTCTCTGACGAAGACCGCTTGTTACGGTTGAAAGATCTTAGTCTTGTTTTCCCATTCTTATTGTGGTTTAATCATTGATATATATATATTATATATATATATATTATATATATATATATTTAAATTTTCTACTTACTTTCTTCTTAACCAATTTCTTAGATATCTTTTCCAATTCTCTTATTGTATTTTAAATTCTCGGGGAAATTGGTACAATAACTCACCACATGATTCATTGTCCATTTTTGAAAAATATTTATTATTTCTAACGTTTTGGTCTACATTTGACCATCTTCAGAGTGATTTTTAACCCAAATATAAATAATATCAGGAAAAATATATAAACAATTGTATCTAATACTTAAATATAACACTTAAATTACATAGTATAAAATACAGCATATAAAGTAAACATCTAAACTGGCAGATTGCAATTTCTGTTATATGTCAGCAGGTGGGTCTTCAGTTTCTTCTGTCCTGTTTAAATTTCCTATTTACGAAGACCTGTTCCTCAATTATCTCACATGCTTAAACAAAGGCCTGTTTCCCAAATATACGAACTGCTGTATATATATATATATATATGTTCTATTAAAACCTATGCCTATTTCCATTTTAACACATTTTTGAATTCGTTTTTCAAATTTTCTGAGCTCTGACTTCTGTTAGTTCGGGACAAGATACATCAGTTCTCCAAAATTTTTATTCGTGTACACCGACATGTTTCAGTCTTCTCAAGGATATTATTTACAAATGTAGTTTCACAACTTACTGAAAACTAATACAATTTTAAACCGAAAAACTCAAATAAACTATACACAAAGTCAACTGCACTTAATCATAACAACGGAAGTTATCAACAGGTAGTGGCAAGGTGAGGTTTCCCCAGGGTCTTTTCTTTACCTCTCTTTGATTAGTTCGTCTTCTGACTGCCTTCGTACAGCTTCAGAATTCTTGTGAATTCACTGGCCTGGCTGTTGATAGTGGGTTCTTTTTCTAGAATAAAAATGGATTCCAAAATTTGCAGTCTTGTATGGTCATGTTCCTGTTTTAATATCACGGTGTTGTGGGTTAGCATTTCCCTCGTTGATCTTAATCTATGTGCTGTTGCGACATGCTCCTTAGGTCATCCGGATGCAAGATGCATTGTGAGCCTTCTAGAAAGCGTAGTTCTTGTAGAACCAACATATTTTGAGTGTAAGGACTCGCAGTTCCCTAGGTTGCATTTGAACTCATATATGACGTTGGTTTTCAGAAGAGGTGTTTTCTTTTGTGAGTTATTATTCATGACCATTCCTGATGTGGCAAAGTTAGTGTAATAAATTCTAAGTTGCAGTCTGTCTTCCGGAATAAGGCATGCTGTATTGTTAATATACATCAATTTTAATATACGTTCATCGGTTTTATACGCTTTAGAAAACTGATTTTTATAATATAATATATAAATATCTTAAATATTTAGTTTCAAGTTGAAAGATCTTAGTCTCTTTTTCCCATTTCATATTACGGTTTGATCATATATATACATAACACTTTAACTTAGAACAAGAAGCCCTTTTGAAGTATGCCGTTTTATCTTTTCTTGGGCAATTAAAATAATTCATGCATACCTATCAAGTAAGATTTAGTGAAAGAATGCTCTGGCATAAAATACACACTATACACTTTCATTTATTAAACATTCACTGAAGGTTACTGACGATTATTTCATGAACTTGTCCTATTGTATGTTGCATAACATTTTTTGGACTTTTTCTTAGATCATGATAATTCACGGTCGCTTAAATTAATTACTAATAATTATCAAATGATTTTATCATTCGTCGAGTGTTTTTAAAATCTATTTTATCTGAATTAGAATCACTTCTCTTTATTTATAGTTAAAAAAACTTGGAGGATGTAAACATCTGTAAACCTACTTTTAGTGAAACAAATGACTTACTTAAGTTAATTTACCTGTCGTGTAACCAGTTTGTTAGGAAAGTCGTCAAAGTTATCTCTTACATAGGCTTGTTAATTACTTGTCTGACATGATGGTTTGATAATTAAGAGAAGGGTTTTAATTAAAAGATGGCACCTGTGTTATCGAGTCATGCGTCTTGACGCTCTACCATCTGCTTACGGCAGAGGGGTTTAATGAAGGTGGAAAGAGATTGTCTCTTTCTTATAGTGCTCGTCAAAACTACGGACTGATTCTTATCTTATCAAACCAAGGCCTTCCTTTAATCAGCTTTTTTTTTTTTTTTTTTTTTTTCTTAAGATTAATTGGGAAAAAGTTTTGAAAAGAGGTGTTAAAATTGGTTTATTTGTTTACTTCCATCAATCTATGCTGATGGGTTTCCAGAGACGGTGTTGTTCTATGGGAGTAAAGTGGGAAAGTTTGTTAACTGGAAATGTTGACTGGTTTGTTAACTATTTCAGTTATTAAAGTGTGTGTGTGTGGTGTGGTGTTTGTGTAAGTGTATATATATATATATATATATATAACGGAAGCTTCGCGCTCCGTTCTTCGACGTGGGGAGATCTCTCTCACTTCGTCCTCTCTTCTAGTCTACTCTCCTGATGACGAACAACAGTTCGAAATATAGAATTCTGTAAGTGTTCTTTTTGATCTCTTTTCTGTGTCGTGCTTTGTGTAATTTAAAGTTATATATATATATATATATATATATATAATATATATGTGTGTGTATGTGTGTGTGTTCTTATATTTAATATATTTTATTAACACACTGGAGTCCACAGAGTTCGATGGAATTTCCAAATATAACCCTCCATCAATGTAACTTCTCTGTTTGAAGAATGCCACAGTTTTCGGTAAAATCGTAATTTAGTTCATAAACTTTTATGCCACAATATTACTAAAAAATCTTGTTAAGGTATAAAAATTAACTGCACTTAGTAGTAAGGTATTTTATACTTTCGCTTAAAATATTTTGAAAATTTTATCACATTATTTTAACCAGGTAAGAAGATAGACGTCATGTTTAGATATTGTTTAGCTAAAGCTGAAATCATTGATAACTTTGTATCAAATCAAGCATAATATATATTATATATGATGTACGAGTAGAATATTCGTATAAATTTATCAAAGTCCATTAAAAAGAGAATTATTTTTTTTATGAATAAAAAATGGATATTTACATTTTTTTATCCGACAAATAATGTATGCTTGAGATAATTACAGTTCAATTAATTAATTAATTTAACATAACCCCCTAATGGGCCAATTATGATGGAAGGATAATTGGCATGATAGCTTAGATGAATTGTCGAATACTCCACTCCCAATGTTCAACATAATAAATATTCATTGCGATTTAGTAATGATAAGAAACAGGTAACATTCCTATCAGGTTATAGTATAATTTGTGAAAAGAAATTACCAAACATTAAATCAGATAAGAAACTAAAATTAATACGTTACATTGGTACGTACGTAATTAATACGTACATTGGTACACTTATTGAAAGATGTTTGATTAGAAATCAAATTACTGAATGTCATCAAAGAAATTAAGCTTGTTGTCTAATTGGTTATTAATTAAGTAGAATAAAGTTTAATTGGTTAATTGTATTGTCGATTTGATTTAATTATTTGTATTAATTATGCAATTAAGGAGAAATGACATAATTTGAATAAAATAAATAAATAATTATTTCCGTCGGTTTTTATTATATTATAATTGTTTTAAATAATGAGATAATTATATTAGATTTTGTAATTACCGGAAGTTATGAAGTATGTTAAAAAAGAAAGAAGTAATTCACCGTGTTAATTATTTTGCAAATAATTTTATTTTCAACAAAGTCATCAACAGTGTTATTGTTTTATTAGCACTTCAATTCTAGCTGCATAAAAATATTTGGATTGGTGTCTCAATTATTGAGGAGCTTGTTGAACATCTCAATTTCAGGATATATTAGCGAAGTAACCGGTGAAATTGTACAACTAACAATTGTGACTTCGACCTAACGGTTGATCGTTTGTTTGGCACTTTGTTTGTTTCTTTTCATCATTTGGTTTGATCAAAAACATCTTAGAATCAAACACTATGTAACTAGTGTCGGGTTCAACATTTAGTCTTACTGTAGATATGACAGAGCTATACAATACAGTATGTTTCAACTGAACAAAAGAAGTTTTATACAGCTAATATTAGGACGCTGATAAAAATATGGCATAATTGGCAAAATAAAATTATTTTGAAGTTATAGTAAATTACCTTTTTCTTATTATTTGTGACTTATTAATGAGTTTACTTTGTAATTTTTTCAAATATCATTTATAATTTGTATTTATTTTATAATAATAACAAATTAGGTCTAATTAATTATTTAGATTTATTTCGACTGGAAATAGTTTTTTGAAACTATTTTTAAATACCTGAGGTGATCGTACCCTTTGTATCTGACTTTGTTCTTTCGTATTTTAAACGCCAAGAACTAGGACAAATGGTAGTGTTTGTTGATTCTCAGGCTGCGATTTTGACCCTGACATCCTCAAATGACGGTGAGTTGTGTGACGTAATAGAATGACATGCTCTAATAAACGGCTTGATTACAGCTGGTTGGATTATTGCACTTGAGTGGATTCCCAGCTATTGTTGTACAATGGGTAATGAAAGGGCTGATCAGAAGGTAAAGCGGGAATCACAAAAGAAGCAGTTATCTAGACCACTGGAATATAGTGCAATATAAAGGCTGATTACAAGTAAACAGAAAGAACTTGCAAATCATGCGCTAAGTCAACAATTAGAAGAGAAACAGTGGTATACTCTTAGGGACCTGTTTTGGTATAATGCTGCATACCTGGACCTTTACGACTATACGATACCTCACATTACGTCAAACCAGATTAATTCCTCTTGTGCGTGGAAGCTCTTTCATCGTATCCCAGGAGCAGAAGATATGCCAGAACGAGGAAGAGGAAGAGATAGTTCCTCATTTTCTCTGTCAATGCCCTGGTTTGGCTCAAAGAAGGGAAGAAGCATTAGGAGAGTATTTCTTTGACAATCTTGAGAAATTAGCATCCACTGATATCAGGGCTCTGTCTGGATTTATTGTTCTCTCGAGATGGTTCGAGTGGAGTAGGGACGGGAAAATAGGCCCAATTCTCTTTTTGTGGTATCACAAGCGGCCGGCTTACGGCCTATGTGTGTTCTCTCTCGGTACGCCCACTGTAACCAAACCTAACCATCCCAGGAGCAACAAGCCCTGGCCTAGGACTCTGAAATACACCCGAGTTGGATCTCGTTGGAGACAATCTTCCAGGGACACATCACATATTCGATATTAGCTGTGAAGAAAAAAAACTTGAAACTAGTACTAAGTTATATTATAACAAATATTAAGATACTCTTAAGGGTCTGTTTTGATTTATTCATGCATCTAAGTCTTTTAGTTATACCATGATAAAGCGATGCTATTTAAAGTTGAGCTCTTTCAATCCGTCACAAGAAACCAACTGCCTCCTGACGACTGAGAAAACGAGACAGTGCAGAAGGTGGGCTTCCACGACTTACATTCAAGAATAACTACAAACATATGCCTTGTAGTCTTTATTAGACCGATTGTTACATGGTGAAAGAGATCAAGAATTACATATGACAAATTAAAAGGAGAAAAAAGAAGTAATAGTTAAGAGGGAGTGGAATATAGAAAAGAATAGGTAAGTAAGAGAAGGAGTCAGAGATTACAAGAAAAGGTATAGAGAGAAGGAAGGAGAAGCATCCAGGCGCTAACCACTCTGCGACAGCCAGGGAAACCTAAGTCCACCATAACTAGCCTCAAACACGATTGGGTTTGATAAGCAATCAAAGTTGCCAGACCTCACTCAGAGATGAGAGAAAGTGTTGAAGGATAAAAGAAGCAAGCCGGAAGAAGAAAAGAGGAGTTTGGGACCCAGCTTCTGAACTAGTGCACAACTAAGCGGACTTGCCACCCGCGGACACCAGCTCAAGATCAGGCAGGAGCCGCTGCTGTGCCACCTCAGTGAAAAAGAAGTCTTTAAATAGACAACACGTATCTTCACACGATACCGAAAAGGACGAGCTATCGCACAGACTAGGGCATGCCGAGCAGACATACCACCCGCCCACCCCGGCCCAAGAACTCAAAAACCCTACAAAGCTCCGCAAGAGAAGTCTTGACAGGTGTTAGCTACATCTTACTAATAAGATAAAATGCATTCACTAAGTGTGATTGACAGGAAACTAAGTCATGAAAACAAAGATTCTTATATGGCCCCAAGCTTTTGATATAGCATTCATAACATGATTTTTTATTTGTTCATATTATGAACAAATTACTGAATATTACTCGTAGTATATTCAGTAAAACAATAAATTATTTCAAAGTGAAAAATTTTATTTATTTTATTACATAAATAAATAAAATATAATTCAAGTTATATATTCAAACCTGTAAATTAAATTATTCCATTTATCTTACCCAACATAAAATAACATGAATGAAAGGAATGTGTCTTTATAATATTACCTTAGAACAAACGTATTTAAACTCACATTTGTGTTCTTGTTTGTTTTCTTAAATTTATTTATTTCAAACCTCTACTGTAATACGAGTAGTTTATTATATTATATATTGTTATATTTATATACTTTCGGAATTCCATACATCAGTTTATTGCTCAAATTCTAAACACGATTGTTAAATCATAATGTTGGTTTTGAAAGTTTGATTTGAACCTGGAAAACTTACCGATTTCTGATAAATAAAATTTGTTTTATATATATTTTGACAAGAATTAACAGCAGTACTTGAACTAAAAAAACTTCGTCCAAACAGAAATAAGATTTTCAAAAATGGGACTGAGATCTTTCGTAGAAAAGCTCGTCAGGTTTATTCTATAACATAAATAAATTTTATATCTGAAGTCATTTATTTTACTTGACTTAGTTGAGAGAATATATTTTTAACTCTTCTTTCTTCTTAATGCCATTATTTGTAAAGTAATATATTTAACATTTATTTGAATAATTGTTCATAAACTGAAATTAACAGGTATTCCAATTTTCAAATGTGTGCAAATATTTAAACAAGAACATCAGAGTTTTATAAGTATATAGATCAAATTTTAGAGTTCAATATAAGTAATTTATTACAAACAAAATTCTTTTTAAAATTAGAATAATAATCAGTCATCAGTTATCAATTGAAATGATTTATATTTTGAGAAATTAATAAAAAAAAATTATACAAGCACTCACATCATTTTTTTTATCATCTTTATTTACAAATATACAACTACGCATATTATGCGTAACAGGCATATGTAGTAATAGATAATACAATGACATCGATGCGAATGAGCAAAGAATGAAACCCACTGGTTCAACTTCTCACTTTGTTTTTTTTTGTTTTTTTTTTAAGTATATTATTGTAATAGTAGATCCCTGGGCCATTTTCTCTTGAGTCGTCTTGGGGGGTTCTGGGAAGATGAGGAGGAAGCAAGGATTCGTACAAATGGATTTGGGTGAGAGGAAAGGATGTTGTGAAATGACTTATAACGATCAGAGGCAAGGCTTTGGATGAATGGGATTTTTAGGTCTTTATGAAGGGTGTAATTATTGACGTAATACGGAGCATTTGTGATAGTGTGGAGGATTTTAGATTACAATGATTGTATTCTATGAATATTGGAAGGTTTTGCACAACCCCATAGTTCAAGTCCGCAAGTCCAGGTCGGTCGCAGTAATGTTTTGTATAGTAGTACTTTGTTATGTAGCGTCAATTTTGAGTGTTTCCCTAGAAGTCTGTACAGTAGTAAGAATCGTCATTTTAAGTCAAGTCTTTTCAGTCGGGTATGAGGATTCCAAGTTAGTCTTTTGTCAATACGCATAATTTAAAAAAAAAATCAACAAAATATTTAATAAAAATCAAATATTTAAAAAAATTAAGAAAATAAACATAATTTAATTAAATTATTATTTTTGGTGTATATGATTTTAATTTATTATGGTTTTATTCTCTTTCGCAAATGACAGTAAAAATTATTGACTATATATTTAACTGAATTCTATAACGCCTAATTGATAATCAATCAGAGGACTTTTTTAACTTTTTTGTTGTCATTGAGTGATTTTATTAATAGTGCTTTCAAAAAATGTTACAAATCTAATTTATTAGATATAGTTTCTTGATCAGTTATTTCAGAAGCAATTTCATTTGCTATACCATAGGATTACATTAACTGTAATAGGAAACATTACTGTTGTTATATTTCTTTATATTGTTGAATAGAAATAATTCATTAGAAGCATACCAGCCTGGATTTTGCTAATGGTTTTAAACAAACAAACCGATATTTAATATTTAATGAACATTAAATAAATGAATTATTATACAAATTAACCTATGTTGCTGGACTTTTTCAGGGTTATATAGTCAAAAAATTCAACTCTGTATTCCAATGTTTCGAAAATTTATATTTTTATTTTCAAGGCTACAAAAAAATTATATAATTTATTATTGATAACTATAAAAACAGATTAAAAGTGTATTAAATGCACTTTTAACAAGTGTAAGAAAAAAGTAAATTTTTATGTTTGCTGGCACAAAATAGAAGAAAAATGAATTAGATTGAGTATTCATTATTTTTGATGATATGTGTACTTATAGTAAAGTTGAGTGAATGCCGCTTTAGATTTTTGTCTCCATCAATAGTTTAATCTTTAAAGAAATTATGTTTTATTATTGTTGGCATGAACAGAGCTGGTTTAATAGCATCTAGTTTTTCTATCGTAACTTTTTTTTTGTTTAAAGTTTGAAATGGAATAAAAGGCGTTTTCAATTGTTAGGTAATGGGTATTTGTGAAGGATGAAAGGCGATGGTGAATGGCTAAGTGATTGGAAAGCAGCTAAGATGGGCTTAGGTGAATGACGATGGCCTCGGACACACAGCAAGGCCTCCCTCCCCCGAAAGTCATTTGCATCTCTGAGCCCCGGCTCCTTCGCCGACCCCCTATTGTCTCCCTTCAACCCAATGACAACCTTCTAACTAGTCATTCACTAAACCATAATACAACTCTAATTTCATTTGCTTCTGTCAGCCAGCACAAACTATTCTCGATACAACACAGACTTTCTTATACAAGGAAAACTGTCAAACAGTATAAATCTCCTATGGACAACCTAAAAAAAAGAAAAAAAAAAGCTTTCTGAATCTCAAATAACCATCATAAATACCTACAAATGATTTACATCCTTCATTATCTTTTATCTTTAAGCAGATAAGTTTTACAGGAAATTTCTGTTCTACAATGCAACTTCAGATTCTAATATATTTAGCTCAAACTAAGAACTATGAAAAATTATATATATCATTGTATTATTACATCTATGAATAAGAAATATTGTACAAAAATGTAATTAAGGGAACATGTATGACAAAAAAAAAATAGGAATAAAACAAAATTCTGTTGTAACCCATAGTCTGTTACGATGTCAGGTACCCGTCAAATATCTCTGCTCTAAATACACTTGAGTTAGGCAAAAGGATTGGAAATGCAGTAGAATATTAATTGTGTGGTATCACAAAGGGTCTATGTGTGAAAGTCTGAAAATCTTAAAAAATGTATCATTTGAGAATTCCATTCTGTGGTTCGTACGTTGAATAGTAAATCTCAGCAATGTTTACTGGTACGTACTTCTCAGCAATGTTTACTGGTTGTAGTTTTATGGATACTAAACAATACTATGGTATTTAACCATAGAAGATGGAAGTTCTATAAGAAGATGTAATGAAACCTATTATTCAAAACATAGGTTTTGAAATAATGGATTTGAATAGATCATGCAAATCTATTAATATAAATTTGTACGAAATAGCAATTTTGAAAATTATGTAGAATAACTTATACAGTGATAAATATTTATACTATTACCAATTTTTTGAAAGTGTATTCTAAAAGAAGAGGAAAATTTTGTAGAAATATATTTTTAAAATTATTATTGTTTTTATAAAAGTAGAAATAAAAGAATTCTACAATAATTCCAAGAAGTAAATATCTTAAAAACAATGCAAATTTTAAAATTCTATTCTGTTATCTACAGGTTTTCTAGATAATGCACAACTTTTTTATATATGAAATCATGATGACTGCCAACTCTTAAAAAAAACTTGGCACTTTTTTTTTTTTCAAAAAAAAGATGAATACGTTATTATACGTTATAATGTGTAAATCGCAACTCGTAAATATTTGTCCTCACTTAGCAAAACTTTGAGTGTTTAGCGAGTTCTCCGATATTTATAGTATAAATATAGTATTAGCATTTACAATTTTTAATATCACTCTGGAAGATTGACAATAATGGGAATTATTGATCGCCGTTAAAATTAATAAAAACAAAATATTTGGTTTTTAACCAAATTTTCAGAGAGCTCAGCTTCGACTCTCCTACCTCTTTTCTTGTTTCAATGAAAAAGTAAATATTACTTTCCCTTACATGTTTTTTATACTCTTTAAAATACCAGTATTATTTTCTTTCCTTCTTAATATAACACCATATGTGGAATTTTACTTGATTCAATTCAAAATTTCAAGTGTGACGTAAAGGCCAGTTTCTTTTGTAGATGGTAGATAAATGTTAGTCTTATTTCTGAATCTTCTATGATGGTTTTGTAATTGATTTTTATTGTGAAATCTTGTTTCATAAATATGTATATATATGTGTGTATCATGGCAGCAAATCCTCACTTAAACATGTTTCATTAAAGTAAACGGCAGCCTCTGCGTTAACGACTTTAAAGCTGGTCTGTTCTGTTTACGAACAACCTTGCGGTGGGCTGGTGTTAAAAGCCATATTAATTGCCCAAGAGACATCATACTTTGGCATGAGCAGATGTAAAAAGAAAATCACAACTTCCAGATGAAAGGCAAAACTTTATAAGACGACACAAATACAATTTAAAAAACAAAAAACAATAATTACAATTAGTTAAAAACAAATGCAAAGAATAAAAACAATTACAGTGAAAAAACCAGTACTTACAAAAGTTAAAATGCGCGCGAACAAGCTTTCGACTTTGACACAAGTCATCATCGGGTTAATGATATTAATGATCATTAAGAAATACACACCACAATAAGAAATGGGAAAACAGAGTAAGATCTTTCAGCCATGTTTATTGTGAAATCTTGTTTAATATATTTAAATATATATATATAATCCACATTTGAAAATATTAAGATACTAAGATCATTAATTAAACCAGTAATGGTCCTCATGTTAATTCAGACGAGGAATGACATTCGTCTGAACTCCGTGTCTTGGTTTCTTTGATATCCTTATTTTTTATTTTACAAAAATTTCCTATTTTGAATGTTTTACCAAAGTAATATTGTTTTGAATATTTACAACGTTATTACACATACAGACGTTGTTAGATACATTCAATTATTGCAATAATATAGTATTATACACTTAAATTCTTCTCCTCACCCGACTTGTTTCTGATAACATCTTATCTACATAAGCGTATTGCCTAGGTCTCACTTTGTGTTTATACATCCAGATTTTACATCTAATTATAATGTCTAATTTACTCTAGTTCTTAAGTAAGGTCTAGAGCCAAAGTCTATTGAAATCAATGTCATCCAAAAGGATTGGGTGAGAAAACAACGTATTCATAATATTTAGAGAATTATCTTTACAACAATTTATTTATAACCCTTTAGTCATAATTTTTATCAAATCAGTATAAGGAAATGATTTTTGCTCAACTTTTTTTTTTTATTACTAGTTCTGATAATGAAAATACAGGCTGTTAATGGTTTAGAATACTTGGCACACATCTTTGTTGTTTTCAATGTTTCGAAAGTTTGGTTATATATGGGAGATAACGCGTTGTTAAAAGGAGATGCTTTTCTTATGCGAATAAGACAGCTAATGTATACGTCAAGTGGAAGTGATTCCGATTGGAAGGAGTTCGGAAGTGAAACAACTTATCATTTAAGAGTGTAGAAGTTGTTTTGGTAATGCTGGATTTGCATAATAAATAATCTATATGTTGATGGGGAGTGGGATATCGCAAGGAGCCATTTCAATAGTGGAAAGGAAGCCAGACAGCCTTTTGATCTTTGATTGTTTCCTTTATGAGAATGAATAGCTACCTTACGATTATTTAAAGGTATTAATTTATTTTCGTATGAAGTTGGCGTGCTACGCAATTTGGTTTTCATTCTTCAAATAATAAAGAACCTTTTCAAAGTGATCCGCAGTCTGGTAGCACTTTTCGTAATAAATTACTCCAAGTTGACGTTATGAATATTAAAGGATGAAACGATAGGAGGCGATCGATGGGTTGGTGTGTGATGGGGGGGGGGGGGGGGGAGGTTATCTCTTTCGGAAGGACTAACGTCGAGGCAATTGAGCTGTTCGTCAAAGCGAGAGCTCTTCGCCTGGGGAGAGACAAATGGGGGGCTGTTAATAGAGAAATCTTCAGGAGCCGAGCGTGAGGAGAGAACGTGGGAACCGACCATGCCTAGACACCGCCCTAATCCCGGCTACTTCAGCCGATCCAAAAACCTTTTAAAACTTACCAAATCGTCGCCCATTAATCAAACCGGGAAAAACTTCTTGTTGCAACTGTTTTATTTGATAGTGATTGAGCCGTGAGTGAAGATCGGTGATCCCTCAGAAAGGTTTGAAACTGCTCCCAGTGGGAGATCACCAACCACCGTCATACATCTTGTAGATTAAGTCGTCCAACCACACAATCCTCTCTCTTTTATTTTTGTTTCTTAATGCACCACATGTGATTTCATCTTCTACGAAAAAATGAAAGAGCGTACCAAAAATAGGAAAAAAACTTATTTCACATTATAACATTTAAATTTCCTTTGTAATTTCACATTGTTAATAACAAAGAGGTTAGCATATGTTGAACTATAGTTTATATTTATATTAGCATATAAAACATAAAATCATCTTACTTTGTACAAATATTAAATATAACAGTCCATTTTCAAAAACAACTGGAGATCAACATATAAGATAAGGTAATTTCAATTAATTATCATTTAACAACCGATTTATAATTATGCCAATTATTTTGTATGAATTGAAAAAAAGTATGTACCTCAAAATTTCAATCTTTAGTCCTGAACTACTGGTCGTAAACACTTCACTAAAATGTGTACTTTCCTTTGATAAAAATATACAAGGAATGGATTCCAGATCTTCTTTTCAAACTTTTTCTTTTCTTTCAGCTGTATGAAGTTCTGAAAAAAAAACCTGTTAAAATTACGTTAATAAGAGTAAATGGTAACTTTTCATTAGGTAGCAACTCATTGTGGTTTTTTTTGGAAATATTCATTGTTGTTACACCAAGGCATGTCTATAGATAATTCCGAAGAATTGAAAAGCTTCCTCCCTTCTTCATCGTTAAAATATGTTTGAGAGGTATTGTCAGAACTTGGATATGGCACTAGTTTAAAGGAAAAAGTGGCATAATCTTAGAAAATGAACTGAGTCAGTGATAAGTAGTGTATATGTGAATTTTAATCGTATAGTGCCTATTACCGCAAAAGCGCTAACCACATTGACAAACCAATATGTTAATAACGATTCAACATTACAATGTCATCGCAGTGCTCACTTTGCAAGTATAAAGGGAGTCAAGTATAACTTAATGCAAAACTTAAGGCACACACTGTAGAATCATCCAGGTAATGTGG
Source organism: Hermatobates lingyangjiaoensis (assembly GCA_026182355.1). Taxonomy (NCBI): domain Eukaryota; kingdom Metazoa; phylum Arthropoda; class Insecta; order Hemiptera; family Hermatobatidae; genus Hermatobates; species Hermatobates lingyangjiaoensis. Next base: position 838,195 of record JAPFBL010001929.1, read on the forward strand.
CTCAACCATAACTATAATGGGCGTAAAAATAATAAATGAGCCATCGTGTTCTTCTCTAAAGCAATACCAAATGGTGAAAGCCTTCAAAAGTACTGGAAAGTCACGCTAGGTTGCAGTGGTAGTCCTACAAGGGAACACACCCAGTCCGAACATTGGCCCTTAGTGACACCACATAATGAAGATTGATTCTACATTGTCGTTCCTAAATTTTGCCTAACTCAAGTGTATTTAGAGTAGGGATCTTTAACAAGTACCGGACATCGTACAGACTTGGGGCTAACGGATAAACGTCCTCTTCGAAGGACGACCTGCTGAGATTTATTCACTTCCCGCGTGAATAAATTAAGGGCCAGAGTGGGTATTGAACCTCAAACCTAACAGTACAGAGGTGAGAAGGTGCCACTGAGCTACCCTATCTCCCAAAACATTTGAATCATAACAAAAATTGTGTAATACAATCAGATTTATTTATTTATTGTGTGAAACAGGCCTAATATTCCAATCAAGAGATACAACATCACTAAATACTAACCGATCTCTTTTCATATGAACTTGTAAACACTTTTTTTTTTATTTAGAATTGATAACTGCATCGCCTACTTAGTCATTAGCATTGTCTGATTTTCTTTGATTGCTCATATCTCTTCATATTCATAATTCATATTTCTTCATATCTCCTTGTATAGGTTTATTTCCTTTAGGAATGGTATAACTTCACTGGAGTATTTATTTCAGAGGCTACTACTATTGCCAATTTTGATGGTATGCCTGCAGATAGCCTCTCTTCGGTTAATTATGGGTAGTCTTCAATAAATTGACTACCGTCAACATATCTTTACATTTTGGGCGTGAGGGTCTTTGTTCTAGGGATAGTAAGTAGCTATGTGTAGCTCACATGTGGTCTATATGAAAGTGGTTTAGATCACACTCGTATCCTGATTCCCTGTTATACTGCCAATGGTTCCAATCGTTCGTATAATTTCTCGAAGTTCATGAGTTTTGTTTGTTTTGTTGCGGAATCAATTTGTTATTATAGTTCACTCAAAAATAAACTGGATTTCAAATAACAAATGAACGTAACTTTACACCCCCAGAGCAGTGCTTTAAAACAAACAACAAACAATTTTATACAGGAATATTTTTAAGATTTTATTTGGTAGGTTGGCTTAAATCTGGGGAGGTTTTTGTCTTTGACTATGAGATAAAGAAGCGCGAGTTTTCAGAGTAGACGTTGGGTGGGTTGGCAGCCGGCCTCAGATATGCGACATGCAATATCCCGTAAGACCGGTAGCTAGTAGCTCTTCCAAGTCGGATTAAATTATCTGTTAATTCGCTCCGCCACCCCAAACACCTGGTCAAACGGGAATCTCTCGAAGAAATCCGCTTAGCATCTACTTGCAGGCTTCTTTAAAAAGTCAACAGGGTTAACTCAGGCAAGCTTAAAAGATTTGTGGTCAACAGTTTGACTTCTGTTTCAGGCAAGAATTAAGAATTCCTACTTAGTCTAACATTAATTATACTATTGCTATATTTTCAATTTTACATACATTAATGATAGGAGAAGAATTTTTTTTCAGAAATTATTATAACTCTAATTAGATTTGTTATCCAAACAAAGAAATATTGTAGCAAGTCAACCAAGCGGATGTTACTTGCTCTGTACTTCAAGAAATATAAACATATACAAACCACTCAAAAACACAGGGTAGTATACTCATAACTACCTGTATTCGTAACCAGGGTTGTCTCTAAGGAGGTGCGGGGCCCGGGCCCTCCCCTATCTACAGTTATATATATATATATAAATTGTTACATTGGTTTAATTGTGGAGGTATAGAAATAAAAAGTGCATAGAGGTTTTAATTTTATTTTCATATTTAAAGTTACCATCTTCCTGCGGGGCACCCAAAGCGTGGAACCCGCTGCATACCCCGGTTCGCCTTAAACCTAAAAGCTAAAGGACGGGCATGTATCATAACTATCTATATTCAGAGTTATGTTTCTATGTTTCTATATGCAGAGTAAAGCCAGAGTTACGTAAGCAGGGTCGTCCCTTGGAAGGGCTGTGGAGCCGTCGGTCAGAAGCATGTAAGAATTCAGCTACTCGTTAAAGATCCCTACTCTAAATACACTTGACTTAGGCAAAACTTAGTACTGCCCAATGTAGAATGTTTGTTGTGTGGTATCGCAAAGGGTCAACGCTCTATCTATATGTAGGGCGGTCACTTCAACCTAACCTATGTGAGCAGGGAGTGAGTTGCCGTTTCATTGCGATGTATTTTTTTATTATATCTTTTCTATATCTTTAATGCGCTTGGAGTGATATTTAACACTCTTAAATATGTCGCAAGTACCTATATGTATAAGATGAATTATCGTACATCAAAATCAGTAACGAATCATCAGTAACGACTTCAGAATGAATTAAGTTAATATGACCGGGTACTCGTGTATTTCTATGGTTACCGATTATAGAGGAGTAGGAGAGAGTTGTCTATCAGTAATTTGTCATTAAATACTTACATCTCGGTATTAACCCCTGAAGGGGCCAGGTTAGCTCAGTGGTTAACGTACTCTCCTCTGAACTGGTAGGTCCAGGGTTTGATACCCACTAGGCCCTCGATTTATTCACATAGGAGATGAATAAATCGGAGTATGTCGTCCCTCGGAGAGGACATTAAGCCGTCGGTTCCTAAGCCTGTGCGATGTCAGGTACTCGTTAATGATCGCTACTCTACATGCACTTGAGTTAGTCAAACTTTAGGACTCCCAATGTAGAATCACCGATCAAACAAAAAGACTGACGTAAGTCCAGCCTGGTAAAGGGCTGACGTTTTTAACCTGCTTGGGGATCGTTTTACAATAAAAACAATAAAATAAAAAAAATAGTAGCACTGAGATTAGTAAACATCATATCATTGTTAAAATCCGTCATATCTGCTAAATCATGGCAGACGCCCAACCGGTTTTGCACTTTGTGTACCTTCAAGCAGAACTTTATATAGATTGTTCAAAATCACAATCTGGGAATAGTCATATGATAAAATAATGCAAATATATTTCAAATTCTATGAAATTAGAATTTTTAAGGGTCAAATTTATTTGTTGATGAATTAAAATCTTCAGTCTTTGATGGACACAAACTAGACAGTATCCAAAATTCAATGTATCTAATGAAGACAGGACAAAAAGAACAATGATTAAATATAATGGAAAAACTGGAAATGTATAAAAATAATAACAGATAATTCAATGAATGAGGAAATTAGTCACCAACGGATAGTAAAATTGTTATAAATTATTTAAAAAATTTAAATTTTGTTTAAGCAACTGATTATAAGGCTAGAAAAGTTATTTAGAAAAGTTACAAGAACAAGGATCTAGAAAGAGTTTAATCAAATATGTATCAAGAAAATTCTGCTGCCTAAATATAGAAGTATATTATATATACGTATATATATATATATATATATATATATATAAAGATTTCACATAAATGTGTGAAATAACAATCAATATTCAAACCACAATATGAAATGGGAAAACAAGACTAAGATCTTTCAACCGTAACAATCGGTCTTCGTCAGAGTCAAAAACCCAACTGACTCTAAAATACTCAGTTGAGTTTTTGACTCTGACGAAGACCGATTGTTTCGGTTGAAAGATCTTAGTCTTGTTTTCCCATTTCATTTTGTGGTTTGATTAATGAACATATATATATATATATATATATATATATAAAATAAAGTTTATCAGGTTCAGAATCAAATTAAACTTTCATTGTCAACGTTTCTGATTTTATTGAAAAACTTCTTCATAGGCCTAGAAAAGAGAGAAAATTTAAGAAATAATACATACATTCATAAACCAAACATACAAAAAAAGGCGCAAAAAGTTACAAATAAGAAAATACAACAGAAATTTTGAGAATAGGTAAAAAACTTACAGAAATTATAGAAAGAACTTACAGAAGTTATTATTTCTTTATTATTATATCTTATTTCAATATTTCAATTTATATCTTATTTTTTATTCTTTATTATTATTATTGTTTATATTTCTCTGTTTTGTAAGCCTATGAAAAAGGTTATCAATAAAAACCGAAACATTGGCAATGACAGTTTAATTTTAACCTGAAAAACTGACCGAGTCCTGATAAACTTTTATTTTGTTTCTACTTGATATATCTTTTATTATTTTTAGATTTATAGATTTATCTTTTGTTGATACTTTTATCAACATTCAAATATATATTGTTTTGCTTTTTTCTTGTAGCTTTATACTTCCTTGATTGCATCCCGTGTTTGTTGTGATTGAATGCCTTACAGTGATGCATATATCACGGAAACGCATTTAGAATTTAGAGTTAAATCTAAAATCTTTAATTTTATTAAAAATAAAGATGTTTAATGAGTAAAACAATGCATTTCGATCACATAGAATACGTATATTCAGGTTTAAATCTAAACTTACAATAAAACCAGAGAGTCTATAATTTAGCAGTATATTATACATATAAGTATAATATAGTTCTTAATAAGTCATACTTACTTGTACGTATATAAATACTCGTGCGTCTCTTTTTTTCTTATCTTTATACCATACTAATATATTCCCCAATCCAAGGCGTTATGTGATCCGTGCCGAAAGATGGATGATACAAGGGTTACCGTATTACGAACGAAGCCTCATGGGTACCAGCCGACCCACTTGAGAAAAATAACCTTACTCCGGAATGCGGTGCTCTGCCGGAGTGGAAAAAATACCACCGATAGAGCTTCAGGGATTATCCCCTGTATGATACTAATGAGAAGGAAGTCCGGAGACCGTACTGCGGAACTGCAGAGGGTCCAAAAGCGCTAACTAGTGGAGCCAACCTACCACAAGTGCACCTAAGGATCCCAAGCAAGACTGTCCCGAAGAAGGAAAAAGGAATCACTTTCTCCCGAAACGTGGGGAGACTGAATGGGCATTATCAATGATGATTTGTGCATATTCTGCAAAGAACAGGAAAAAACACCGTTGCACCTGCTGACTGACTGTCAGGCAACTTTGCTGCACAGAAGCAGGTGCTTTGGGATACTCAACAAACCATAGAAAAACTTTTACCGTTGGACCCAGGAAAAGTGTTGAGCTTTTTGGAGCCGTAACTGCTGGAGTACTTTAGTACAGAAAGAGGGAACTACAATAGATTTTTTTAAAATGCAGTGCTATAGTCATCCTCAAATAATAATTAAAAAGATAGTAATATATTATTAACTCTGATGTTATTATATTTATATATTTATATCTGAAAAAGAAACTACATTTTTAAACACGCTATTTAACTCATAAAGCATCTATAGAGCCGAGACTATTTTATTATCATTTTACTATACAATGAGTGAATACCATATGATTTTTAGTTGCACCACCTTTGAATTACAAGCTACATTATAAGTTTTATAACAAGTTAACTTCCTTTAGCCTGGTCCTTGACACAATTAAACTAGAGCAAAATTATTGTGAAGAAGAACACTACGTGTTCGAAATGCATTAATTTAGTCATTGTGAATCTGTAGGTGGAAACTTCCTTTATACTTACTAAGGATTTTGCTTATTTTTTCCAAATAAATCACAACGAAAAATCAAATAAATTGTTTTATTATATTTGGTGTAAAAGTAAAATAGAAACTATTTTTTGATATTTGTAAATTTAAGAAAATTTTGTAACTTATCTAAAACATTTAAAATTTTTGTTAAACATTAAATTGTTGTATAAGAAATGTCAAAGTTTGATTCATAAATAATCTTAAATTTGAAAGGTATTAATGTAGCCCGGTTTGAAAAAGCCGGTATTGATCCATTAAAATTAAATTCTGTCGTGACAGTACCACCAACATAACCATTTGCAAAGTAAATTTCGTTTGCCATATTTAAAATTAATATTTGCCCTTTTTCTTGGAACCTTCCTGACAATGCATTATTAAAAATAGTTACTACGTTGCGTTGTCAATATTAGCAAAAAAAAAAAAGGAAGGTTACTTTTCTTTAAGTAAGGCCAAAACAATTACTGAAAGCAAAAACAAGTTTGTTATCCTTTTATTTTATAATTTCACAAAAGACCTTGCTTTGTGTTATCATACAATGAGGTTTAAAAGTATCATTATCAATATGTTTTGCTGAGTTCATATTACAATCCTCAGAAATAACACATTATATCGATGATCACTTACACGGTATTTATACTAGAAAGTTTAAAATTTACAATCTTCGAAGTTTAAAAATCTTCGTGTTTTAAGGTAGTTGATGTTAGGTTCTGTTAAGCCTTGATATCTTAGGAAAGTTTCTACTTCTACAAGGTCTCTAAACAAACATATTTGCCTCTTGAAGTTATCCTTTTGCTTATTGATATTTTTGTCTACAAAACTAAATAAGGTAAATGATGATATATCTTTTCTAAATATTTGTATCCAAGAAAGACTACTCCCAATTTATACGAATATATATATATGTTTATATTAGAAATAGATAAAACCGTCATACCTCGTAAGATGATCCTGGAGTTGGAGCGCTTTCGGACGTTATCCATCTTCGATCGCAACCTACTGAGCTGTTATATAGGGGGTTGGTTATCTGTTAAGTCCACAGATTCGTATATAATAAAATACAGATAACCAACCCCCTATATAACAGCTCAGTAGGTTTGTTGTGATCGAAGATGGACAACGTCCGAAAGCGCTTCAACTCCAGGATCATCTTACGAGGTATGACGGTTTTACCTATTTCTAATATAAATCTTACTAACCTCAGTGGTATTAATAATATGCATGTATATATGAAATCGAGATTATGTCAATGTTCTAGGTTCAAAATCAAATTCTCATTGCCGACGTTTCAGTTTTATTTTTCATTGGCAGAAGAAACATTTTCTTAATTCAAAAATCAACTGTGTAGTTCCCATCTAGAACTATAGTTTTAGACTAATATCTCTTCATCATTGCTTAATAAATCAATAACTATATTATGAATCGATAACTTCCATTTACTCTTGTTTACTACAGTTGTTAAACAATATCAGTTTATAGTTAAATCCTGTTATAGTTTAGTTCAGTTTTCCTTCCTTTTTGTCTTGTAACAGAATTCTAATAATTTTGTTGTTTCAATTTTGAGTAATGACTTTAATTTCATTTAATGAATAAGTAATTTTTTAACTATTTATGCAAGAGCAAAAGTTCCTACTGTTTGAAAAAGGGCAGGCACAATGATAAATAGACTGGTGAGGAAGGCTTGGAAAGGAAAGCGATTACAGAGAACCAAGGGCACTCTCGTCCTAACGACTCTCCACAAGGTCTCAACACTTGGAAATTTATTACAATCAAGTGACAAGTGGTTGCCAACTAACCAAACATTAATCAGTATTTATTAACCAGTCCATTGACTCACTCTTCCATAATGGTCAGTCACCATTTATATTATTTGTAGTTAATCGTGTCTCGTTAGGCGAACAGAGATCGTTGCTTACTTAATACCAAGAGCAACAAATGCTTCACTGCCTGTTTCTTCTTGTTGTAGATTAGCTCTTCTTGTGCTGCATCAACAGTAACCTGACCCATCACTCAGGTACTCACACAACAGTCATTTCAATATCAATATATATATATATATATATATATATATATATATTCAAGATTTCAAATAACCAAGTGAAATGACAATCAATGATCAAACCACAATATCAAATGAAAAAAAAAGACTAAGATCTTTCAACCGTAACAAGCGGTCTTCGTTAGAGTATAATATAATATATATATTCTATGTTTTGTTATTGAGGGCTAGGTGAAATAAAAGAAAATAAACTCCTTCCTAGGCCGACGTTTCGATGTATTTGTACATCATCTTCAGGGCTAAAATTAGAGTAAGAACTATAATACATTTACCAAAACAATCTACAACTCACATAGAGAACTAACACAAATTTTTTTTAAGACCAACAGATACATACAAAAGGTTATTTTATAATCAGAGTTGTTGAGTACACATATATTTCACAGTATCAGACAAAAGGAAATTAGTTTTACCTTGGAAAGTGTGCTAATGGTTATTTAAGTTACATGAGAATTAATTGGTTCTAAGTACGAAAAACACTACTTTGTTATATTCATCTATCATTTCAACAAAACAGGGCGGGTGAACATATGAAGGTTACATAAAGAAAGGTTAGTTTATGACTTAAGGTTATCATCCATGTTACAATGATTTACTATTGTATTATGACTGGTGATGGGAAAGAATGTTTGGATAAATATGGCTAAACTTTTCAATATCAGACCTCGAATTACAAGTATTAGGAGTTTTCTGTATGTGTATCATTCTTTTATTATTCTTTTCCCAGGTCCTGCTTCCATGTCAATGATTTTGGAATTTGTAAGGTCAAAGTGTGATTTAAAGAGAGGGCATGTTTTGCTAAGGCACATGTAATATTCTTTTTCTTAATGTCAGTTTTGTGTTGTGCCAATCTATTTCCTAAGTACTGACTGATTTGTCCTATATATGTCATGTTGCAATTTGTGCAGTTAATTTGGTATACTATATTGCTTTTGTTATTGTTAGGTATGATGGATTTTAGTTTTGAAAGAAACGAAAAATTGGAGTATATTTTCTTTTATTTGACCTAGCCCTCAATAACAAAACATAGAATAGAATAGAAGAGGTCAATAACAATTTTGGAGTTTATATATATATATATATATATATATATATATATAATTATTATTAGACTTGCTTTTTGGTAAGTTTCTCTATCTTCCTGAATAACGATTTCGTTATTCTTTTTCGTTACTTATCAAAAAGCAACTCGCGTTGAGAAGCAAACTGCTACTCCTAGAGGAACTGCAAGCATAGAGTAGCAGTTTGCTTCTCAACGCGAGTACTTTGCACTTCTTCCCGATGACGGTGGATGTCGAAATATCGAAGTGAGTTCTGTAGTGTCTTTCTGTGTTCTTTTCTCTGTGTTAAGTGTATATATATATATATTTTGAGGGTTGTTTAACCTGAACGTTGTCGCAACCTTACTAGGACATGCTTTTGGTTTTGCTTTCACTTGTTGTATTGTTTCCTGTTTTTTTATGTTAAAATAGTTATGTCCAGTTTTTTCTTTTTTCTTTTGAGGATTGATACATTCACTTATTACTTATTTGACAAAATGTTTAGACTCGAATATGACCTACGATTGTCGAAAGCTTCTTTGTTTTAACATGTGAGTATTTTATTAAAGTCGTTTTATACTTGCTTTCTTAATACTTTTACTTGTCACGTTGACATGTCTCTGGCCCATTATATATAGAAATTACCTCCAGTACATCGAAAGATAGTAAGAAAAATCGAGGCTATCAGCAGAAAGTTCGTAAATGCAGAAGCTGCTGCACATTTTAATTCCATTTGTTTACAAGAAGATCTGCTGCCCTCTATATATCAAATATATATATATATATATATATATATATATGAGTTGCTGTTTGTCATTCGAGCAGAACTCTTCTTTTTCTTTTCCTTCTTCTGATGACGACGATATTGAAATATTGAAATGTGTTGTGTTTCTTTCTGCGTTCTAATCGTTTAATATATATATATATATATATATATATATAAACTATATATATTATATATAAACTATAAATATATATTAAGGTATTGTTTTCTTGACCACAATTACTAATAAATACTTTTCTTCTTCTCGGGATATGGTCAGGGTTAATTTTTGAAATCACCTATTTCTGTCTTTCAATTGAAAATCGTATAATAACTTTACATTATAATAGGACGGGTTTTTACAAAAAGCAGTAAAATTTGTTTGATACTTAGCTAAAATAGTAAAGTATATATTTTTTTTTTATCGAAGCCAAGTGAAATGTATGTTTTAGAGAGAGAGAGAGAGAGAGAAGAAAAAGAGTAGGTATTTGTTTTGTTGGAAGAAGACTATAGAAGAATTAAGGCAGATTCGTGTTGGGAATGTGTGGTTTTGAGGTTGCATAGGACTTGTGAATATTTCATGCTAGACAAAGCAGGCGGCGCTGGGTGAAGCAAGCTCCTAGTCCGCACCGGTCATTAGATGGTTTTACTGATGCAAATTGGCCGCCTTCAACAGAGTTTCCGAGGTGACGTTCAAGTCACGAAGGTAGAGACAGTTAATAATGAGTTAGCAGGCATGTCGCGACAAATGGCATCTCCGGGCTAAATAATAGACCTCTCTTGGAATGGCCGCCTTCGTTTGCCTTATTCACTAAACCCGTGCCATTTTAAACATCAATACCTCCTCCCTCCCCAACCCAAAACCTTCCTCTTCATTATTCAAATACACAAACGCCATTATATTCTCACTATCTTTATAAAATTGTAGTCCTTTGTTAATCAAATAGCCATATTTGGCAGTAAAAATTACTTTTATTTTGAAACGTCTAATCCCATACAAAATTCCTTTATGCGTTCAATAATCTTTTGCACAGTCGTACCATTATTATTCTTTTTGATAACATATTTGCTTTTTCAACCATAGATGGTCAGGCTTACAAACGATTTTAGATTCTAAACAGAATAAAAAACACCTGAAGATAATATCTACTGATCTTTCGGTGATGTCCGATTGTATTCCTTTCAACAATCAAATACAAAGACTTTAAAATATTATGAAGTTTAAAATATATAAATGTAGTATAAATATATAAATGTTTACATTTAGATTCATGGGGAACTTACACATATCCTGAACTTAAACCGTTATTTTTCTCCAATTTTTACAAATACTATTTTTCTTGTATTTTTTAATTATTACTTTAGTTTCTTTTTTATTATATATATATATACTTTTCTAGAGTCTTTTTTTTTAATTCTTGCAAACATTGGTTGAAGCTAAAGTATTTAGCCTGACATTGCCTGACTCAGTTACAAAATAATTGCCTGACTGTGATACAAAATATATAGGGCAAACCAGCCAATACTTAGCAAACAGGATTTCACAACATAAATCAGACATTACAGGACAAAAAATAACATGCGCCCTAGCTAAACATGCCAACACACAAAAACATAACTTTGACTTTCAAAACCCACATATAATAGACAAAGAAAAACACACCCAAAAGAGACTAGTAAAGGAAATAATACACATAGGACAAACGAAAAACACTTGCAACTCTAGAACAGACATAGAAAAATTTAGCCAAATTTATACAAACATTTTTACACAATACAAGAAAACAAACCATAGGGACTAACAAATGAAGAATAGGCAACCCAGTAAAAATAATATAAAAAAAAAACAAAAAAATAGGAAAAAAAATATGGGGGAAAAAAAACACTGTGTACTCAAACAAGCAAAACAGAACATAACCGTAAAGAAACCTCCCAGAAAACAAATAGTAACCATCATGAAACAGTATTAAAGAAGAATGCTGCAACATAAACAGATTTCCAAGGTAATCAAATAGTGATCTCTATACTTATGCAATAATTCTAAAGCAATAGAATAATTATAACAATAACCTTATGTTAATGTATAACAAAATAATCCATAGTCGTAATAACTGTTTTATCAAAAAATTCCTCTTTGTTACCGAACATATTAAAATGTAATAAATTACCAAATAGTAGTAATAGTAGTGCTAATTGTAAAACAATCATGTTGTAGCCCTGAAGATGACATAAATATATGTCGAAACGTCGGCAAATGGACTAGTTTTAATCATTGGACCTCAAACCTCAAGAAAATTACATCATATAAATATTGGGTCAAGAAAACAAATCATGATATATATATATATTTATGATCAAACCATAATATGAAATGGGAAAACATGACTCTGACGAAGACCGCTTGTTACGGTTAAAAGATCTTAGTCTTGTTTATATATGTGATCAAACCGCAATATGAAATGGGGAAAAAAGACTCAAAATCTTTCAACCGTAACAAGGGGTCTTCGTCAGAGTCAAAAACCCAGCTGAATCATATATTTAATATTATGGTTTGATCATTGATTGTTATTTCACGTGTTTCTGTGAAATCTTTATATATATATGATTAGCTATTTTTGACCAAATAGTTTTCCATTTTGGACTCTATTGTTTCCGGTTCTAAATAGAGTCGAAAATGGAAAACTATGGTATTTGGTCAAAAATAGCCAATCAATTTCGAGATGCGGACCACTCATGTAGAATATATATATATAAATTTATATATATTGGTACACTTTGGGAGCAGACCTTTTTTTAAACATATATTGTTAAATAACTTGCCTACTTTACGCCTTGTATGTTTCTTACATACCTTCTCAAGTTTACTGACATTTTCCTCCATTTTTCAGATACCATATAAATAAATCCGCTTGTTGACAGATTATCGGATAAAGATTTGCACCAATGACGTCAGTATGAAGAAGCCCTTTGAAGGGTTTATTTAATTACTGCAAACAAATCAATCCAAATATATTCTACTGTTAATCTTGTTCTCAAATGATAAAAATTAAATTTCCAGACTAAAGGGGTAAGCCAGGGTTTAGTGAATGGTCTAACAATCCAGGCTTTACTAACCGTCACGAATATTTAAAATTACTAAAACTTTTCGTGAGTTTAAGTGGTTAGTTTCCATGACTAATGGGACTTTGAAGCGACCAGTTTGTACAAGGATCAAAGACAGTGAGTTCGTGTCAACGCTTTGATAGAGCGATTTGTCCCACATTGACCTGACTGCTTTTTTTGGACTAAAACCCCCTACGGTTTTTTTTTCTTGTTTGGATATTTCGTGAGCGATTGAAGGGAGTTTAAGGCAATGTGTGTAGTTTGTAAAAAAAAAAAAACGATTTTTGATGATTAAGGTAGTTTTGAGTTGTAATGGCATCTGATTTGATTTCACCATTAAAAAGAAAAAAACCCAAAAGAAAGAAAACAAATGTAAAAAGAAGATTATATCTTGAACTAATTTCTTACGAAGAATTTAACTCTAACCCTTTCATTTTTAATTATTTATAAGAACATAATTTATAAATATTTAACGAAAATAAGAAAAAATATACATTTATATGCAAAGAAGTAAATAAATATACGTAAACTTTGTTTCCAGTACACGTACTAATAGGTTTTCACCTTTAGTGTTTTTCGAGGGCCTAGGGGCTATAGATATAGTTAAATAGCTAAGTGCGACTGAGTGAGAATGATTTTGTTGTGAGTGAGCCATATTCACAGGCACTGTTAACGAGTACTTGTTATCTTATAGACTCAAAATTGACCTACGTATGTCCTCCCACAAGGAGGTCCATCCACAATCTAAGGTCATGACCAATATCTAAATAATATTTTACTAAAAACTAGCAGATTTGCCCTTTTTGACGAATATTTTACAAAAATGCAGAGATTGGTAACACAAAATATTTTAGAAATTGTAGAATAGTAGAAAATATCATTATTAGTATAGTTAGCAACTGTCGTTAGATCTGAAGGTTCTTTTATGCTTTGCAGTTTTCGATACTGAGCTCAAATTTATTTTTATTCTAGGCATACTTTTTATTTAGTACTCGGGTAGGTATGACTCACTTTTTTTAAAGAAAGGTAATTATGATAAACGCAAACGAAATTAAAATCGACTAACAGTATCTACTTGCTACAGTAAAAATACCTGTATAATTTTGACTATATACCTGTTTATCTGTGATCAAACCACAGATTGAATTGGGAAAAAAAGACTAAGATCTTTCAACCACAATAAGCTGTCTTCATCAGAGTCAAAAACCCATTTGGGTTTTGTTATTTCACGTGTTTATGTGAAATCTTGTTTTAGCTGTATTCCTGTGTAGCAAGCCAAACAGAGCTTACAAGTCAATAACTTTTCTTTTGGTTTGAATTTTCAGTCTATTGAAACATTAGCTTATAATTTAGGCATACAAAAATCTACTGTCAAATATGACCTATAGTGGCTCAGTTTTCTTGTGAAAACATTTTTGGACAAACAAACAGACAATTTTACTAAGGGTGGGTTTGGTTTCTCTACTGTTTAAAACGTAAAGATAACTTGAAATGAGTCAGTTCTAAGGAATGTACAGATAAAAACTTTCTTTTATTGAAATAGATGGCAAATATGCTGCTACTGAATCACGGTAGAAATTAACATTTTAACTAAAATTTTTGAAACTAACAAGTTATATTTTATTCGATATTTATGGTAGAATAATGACAATTGTTATTAATGTCCTTCTACATCAAGGACCATGCCAATGGCGATAGCCATGCTGAATACATAAGTTATCATTAGATCGTTGAAGTTAAGCATCATAGGGCATGGTTACTACTTGGATGAGTGATACGACATGGCTCCCATGACAGGTGCTGAGTCGTAAATGAGCCACTTCCTCTTGAATAGTACAAACAAACATAAAGACTATAAATGTGGGTATTGATAAAATACCACTCATTTTCTTCTACTCTAGTTTTGTAGACATCCCATGGATTAAACGTCCTTGACATGAACCGTGCTCGGCAATGACGACTGTATGTCCTCTACGCGAGAGTGCGCAAACGGAAATATACATTACTTAACCTTGTTTAATTTCAACGTACATACTATAGGCATTCATCTTCAGAGCTGCATACGGAAGAAAGTTTGGCTCTTTTGCTAATTGACACCCATTTATCATTCAACCAGTGATATTAAGAATATTATTGTAATTTTGAATAATAATTGTGGGATTTACATTTATTTTATTCTGTTTATTACAAACACATTATTCTTGTATCAAAAGAAGTCTCTGAAGTTTGATTGCAATGTTCTTTTCTCCTACGACTCCGCCATGCCACTGGTGAACACTGGTGAATGGGAATTGACCAAGGAACAAAATGATAGGCACTAGTTGTAAATGGTCGACTAAGCAATTGATCCACTTGGTAGAAATTGCTTAGTCGACCATTGCTCCATTTGCACACTAAAAACTACAGGTCTGTGGGGACGGTCGGGGTTTCAAAAACCTTAATGTCTGAACCCGTCATGACATCATGGGCTGTGGTTCAAAACTCAAAGTTAGGAAGACGTTAGGGTTTATCTCGGTCTCTTTGTGATTCTCTTGTGGTGCTTTAAGTGAAAGAAGAAATGAGATAGATCGTTACATCCTATACAGTAATCCCTCCTATAACACAAGGGGAGATTACTGTATTTCGGTATCACAAGGGGTCGACTTGTGGTCTATGCGCGTTCTCTCTTGGGACGGCCAATGCAACCTAAATAACCTATATCACAATACTATTATAACGCGATTTCATGTCGCTCGTATAACGCGGTGATTTCCCGTTATACAGTAATCCCCCCTATAACACAATACACTCATAACGATTTTCTCATAAAGCGATTTCATGTCTACAACGCTTTTTTCTATAATGCAGAACAAATATACCCTTCTATAGGAGAGGGGTTACTGTATTAAACAGGCTTGGATCATTACTAGTGAGAACTGAGGTGAAACAATGAGACTTATCTTCTATTTAGCCCTCATACCTGAAGTAATAGGATAGACACATTCACAAGTGACAGAAACATTATTTTATTAGCATATTTATGAGCCAAGAGTATTTTAAAACTGCATGACAAGTAGAGTTCGTTTACCTACTATTATATCTAGAAGGTACTACTTTTGATTAGATTAAATCGAAAATCGAAAATAGAATGAACTACAGTCAAAGTGAATTAATAGAATATTGTCGTTTATTATGATGACAATTGTAATATTGATATGATTCCAGTATTGAAGTCTTGCTTTTCATCCTAGCCGATTGGATTGGTAAGTTTTCCTGTTGTACGGCATTCATGTCAGAGGTTGGTTGAGCTGGAGGCACAAGGAGGCGACTGTTGTTTAATGCTGGTAGTTAGGCAGGACAGTGGCTACTCAGAGTTAACGCCATGTGGTTACGACTAAGGTCAGCATGACGGCTCTGACAGCAAAATGGCCACACACACGGCGGCAAGGGCGCTCACTTCTCGTCAGTCCGCGCTACGACCGGTCACACTCCACTTGCCACCAATGCCTATTGCTCCTTATATCCACCATTCCCACCAAAACCCTTCCTACTAAGCATTACTAAAAAAAATCCACAGTGGCTTACACTCAACTTACCATTATTACATTCTTCATCAGAAATAACAAACAATCAATTTTATTAATTAATTTATTTTAACATAGGAACCAACTTTTGCCAATTATTATAAAAAAAACTAATTACTTGGGTCAATTAAACAACGATATTTACGTATTTCCCTTCTATATAACTATACTAAATCAGAAAATTTGATGTTTACGTATGTCCCTTCTGAATAGCCGTAATAAACTATACTGAATCAGAAAATTTCAAATTTCTAGAATGGTCTTCAGAGGATTATAGTCATGGTCATAGAATTGGCTTATTTAATAACCTAAATGTAATAATAATTAAAATTACATTTTTAAAGAAAATATTTCTTTCATAATTTCTTGTAGACAGCATAATATTTGGTTCAAGCATGCCTACAATTTTCCCACAAAAATAATTTTAGTAAAAATTACTTCGAATTAAAAATTCAAAAATACTCCTATGAAAACATATCACTTTTTTTTTAAAAACAAACTGAAATCTTTTCAAGCAAAACATATCACTTAAAGAATGTATATTTTTAGAATTAATTATATAAAATTATTTCCTTTTTTTCATTCGTATCAATTGTCATAAACATTTTTCTATAAAAAAAATAATCAAGCAAAACCGATAAGAAGGATGAGTGGGGGATTACACTAAGTTGAGTTTCATGTTTGGTACTGAACAACAAACATTTTGTACCTTTTTACCAAATTAGCAAAGCATCAAATATTAACTTCGACTAGAGGAGGCTAGTTTAGTATATTTGAGGGAATATAGGTACACTTTAATGGAATGTTGGAGAACTGATGAAGATTCACATATAATGATTTCATGCTTATTCCTTAACTGTGCACTGACAAACATTGACTCTACATATGAAGAGATAGCTATTTTCTTATTTCTTTATTAGAAGATTTTCTTAACTCTATATTGGTATATGATTAACTAAATGACGTAGATATCAGCTGTATTGCTTTGTTAACTACAAAACATAGAGAACATAAATATTGGAAAATTTCACAAAAAGTTAAAATATATTATATTGGAAAGTTAAAATTTCACAAGGTCATTGTTTCACATGAAGAAACGAACTAACCACTCAATACATGACTTATTTAAACTTTTAACGTACTCAAGTACAAAGACCATGAGACAAACAAAGAATGAAACACACACAGATATCATCGAAAAAACTTCATAAAACGATTTCTGGGACCTAAAAACATGTAAGGTACGTCCAAAATTCGTTAAAATTCCTTCAAAATTTCGAGATCGAATTTTTTCACAATCACTATACTTTACTTATAGAAAAGAAAAAAATTTATAAACAGAGGAAAAGTAAAGATATTCAATATTTAAAGCACACTGAAAACTCTAGTTTTACTCTGAAAGACAGAGAAGATTCGAAACAGGTGAAGAAAGGAAGAAAATTTACAAATCAAGACTTTTGTTGTTTTTTATTTATTACAATTTACAAACGAAGATTTATTGTTCTTTTTTAATTATTGTAAACAAAGTTTGTGGTACTAAGAATAATAGTATTAAGAACAAGAAAACGAAATGAAAAGGAATACTACAATCAATTTTACTTACTTTAATTCTTTCTCACGAGAAGAAAATCGTAAAAGAAAAGATGACATGAAAGCCATGTATTCAGGTTAGTAAAAGCTAATTGACTAGGTATTTTAAGAGGAGTTTCGACATGCACACAGGCATAGTTGTCAGAATGGCTGAACAGAAGTAAGGACCTGTTCCTAATGACAATGACGTGCATCGTCCTCGCTAGCCTGACCTCTAGGCCTGCCTCTTAGCCATCTCTGCTAGTCCTCCATTTCTAGAGAATTACGTTTTAAATCATCAGTCAATCAGATATTCCTATAGATTTTAATAAAGTTATATTTTCACCATTTTTTAGTTTAGATTAAATTACTATATTTACATATAAGGAACATCTATACTAAAAAAATAATTTGAAAATGTGTTTTCCTTGTTTGTTTTCATTGCCCATTTGTATACACGTTGACATGGAGGCCAGGTTAATGTACTTGCTCAGTGGTTAATGTGCTGATATGAATCTAATACGGGTGAGTTCGTGGAATTCACATACAGAAACGCTTTAAAGAAGAACAGGGCTGCGTTTCTTAAATTCGTCTATGCTATAGGAAGATGCAAGAGGACAGCAGCATTGCCCCCAAGTGGTCTTCATGTTGGCTAATGTCCATATCATGTTGAATACTTCGGTTCTCTAAGATCAAAGCATGAGAAACGTTAAAGTTTTTTTTTTGCTTTTATTAAATGGTTATAAGATTTTATTTTTGTGATGTAGGGTCGTGGAAGCTCGCTCCGTGTGGTCCACCTCGGGAGTATCTCGGAGGTTTTGTTTGCCTCTATCCTAGGCTAGAACTTGTAGCTCCTGAGATGCGGCAAAAGAGCTTTCACGTAAAAAAGGCATCAGTCTGTTTGTTGTTGTTTTCAGTGATATGGCTGAATAAGCTGGGAGCACTAAATAATACCAAAACAGGTTAATGTACTCGCTCAGTGGTTAATGTACTCGCCTCTGGGCTGGTAGTCCGGGGTTCGATCGTCACCTGGCTCTCGATTTATTCACGCAGGAGGTGAATAAATCTGAGTATGTCGTTCCTCGGAGAGGACTTAAAGCCGTCGGTCTCAACCTTGTATGATGTCAATTACTAGTTAAAAATCCCTACTTGAAATGCACTTGAGTTAGGCAAAATTTAAGACTCCCAATGTAGAATCTGTAGAATCACCTATCAAACAAAAAGCCGGTAAACGGCTGACGTTATCACTCGCTAGGGGATCGGTGAAAAGGGGGACGCTACCCGCTTAACTTATTCCTGAATCATTCTACATCATCTAAGTTTTACATAACTCAAGTCTATTACTTGAGTAAAGAAAAATATCATATCTTTCTGGCTTACTTGACGAAATAATTTTTTTCGAGGGCACCTTGCAGAAGGGAAGCACCACGAACACACATACAATTACATCAATATAACTCTATATATAAATTTCGTGAGTTTGTTTGTTTATTTGTTTTTTCACCCATTTTTCATGGAGATAGAGACCTGAAATTAAATATATATTATTTATTACCTGAATAAAGTTAATTAAAAGAAAATTATCACTATATTCCCAAAATTGAAGCCAGGGTAGCAAGTGTTTTGCGTGGTCGCCGATAACAGTAGTACAAATGTTTTGTACATAAATGTAACAAACATTTTTATTTTAATTTAATATTTGCGTAATATAAACACTGATAATAAACTAAAGGCATGGAGCCAGGGTAGCCTTCTGGCTTGCGTGCTTGCCGATGACAGTAGTGAAAATGTATTATATATAATATAAATGCTATTTTATGTTAGGTAAATAAATCGAATATTTCAATTTACAAGTTTTGTTTGTTTTAAATATATTTCATTGTGTATATAACTTAAATTGATGTTTTGTTGTTTATATGATAAAATAAATGATTTTTTTTCTTTTAAATGATTTTAATTTTGCTAAATATACATACTGTGTATATATCTTGAATCATGTTAAGAATACTATATCAAAAGCTTGGGCCATATAAGAATCTGTTTCCGTGTCTTAATAACAAGAAACAACAATTAAAATTATCCCTGTCAATCATGTTCAGTGAATTAATTTCAATAATTATTGCTATAATTTCTGAGTGAGACAAAGGTCACGGGTAGTCTAATATACAATATTGTTTAATTTAGATTGTGTTCGTATTACTGTCATATTTAAATGTTGTTCTTTTTTTTCGAGTTTTGCATACATTTTTGTTTAAGGTTTGATATAGGTTTAAATTATTATTTTATTATAATTATTTAATAAATATTTGAATAGATTATTAATAATTTTAGTTTTTTAGGGAACTAGAACAGCATGTTTAAATGTATGTATGTATGTTATGAACAAATTTAATAAAACAGAACGGAAGAAGTAATGAAATCATATTTATAAGTCAAAATATATATAAAAAACTGTCAAATTACAGTTATTCTATTATAAATAGTTAATAACGGGTTGAAGTATAATTTATTTTTATTTATGAAGGTCGAAGCAAAGAATAACTTTCACTTTTAACTTGAGGAAGAAAAATTATATATAAATTATAACAATTAATTATATCAGAACTTTAGATAAATATTTTAAGTCGTTTTAAGTCTTTTCCTTCAGGTTTGCTGCTATAAATTATAAAAGTTAACAGCCTTGGTCAGTGACTGAGTGGTGGAAATTAACACCAGACAGGTAACAGCAAGGATAGCAAAGGGCGAGAAGTTCAGACAATTTTGCAAATAAATCTCAAATTCAATTAGATTATAGATATGTTGATAACTTTTTTCTCATTTTGTGGCCGCCTTATTGGTAACTATTTTACCATGTTAAAGGGCCTTACGACATTTCTTCTCTAGAGAGTCACTAATATGTCTGGTCGTACATAAGTTATGTCTTCTAGCAAGAAAAAAAAAATGATAATAAAATGGAATGAAATTTAAAACAAATTTAGTATTAAAAACTTTAACAAAATTTCACATTTAGAAACAATAACTATATAATAATTTATTTATATTTATAATATTTCATAAACTGTTTTAGAAATGTCAAATATTTGACAAGAAAAATAACATAGTCATTTGAAGTATATGATAAAAGACTTTACAAAGTGAAGAAAATGTGTTGGTTTCAAATGCCCACATTTATATGTTTTCATACCTTTTAGTGCTGTTATAAGAGCAGGAAGTGTGGCACATTTGTTATTTGGTACCTATTTCAGTGTTGGGTGAGCCACATTACCGGATTCATTCTACAACGGGAGTAACTCAAGTTTATAGAATATTAGGGCTTTTTAATGAAAACTTGATACAGTATGGGCTTTACGTCCTTTTCAAGGGGTCGCTTTCATAATATTTAACATCATCCTGATATAAAATCTAAAGTAAGGCCAAGATTTGGGGTGGCGCTCCGAAGATTTCTTATCTTCCTCATGTAAAGTCTAAAGTAATGGCCAAGATTTGGGGTGGCGCTCCAAAGATTTCTTATCTTCCTCATGTAAAGTCTAAAGTAATGGCCAAGATTTGGCCTAGGATTCATTACAACGAGGCAAGTAACTCAAGTTTATAGTAAAATTAGGGCTTTTTAATGAAACTTGATACATACGGGCTTCTCAAGTACCTAATATTCAAGTGGGGTGCTTTCATAATATTTACCATCATCCTGATATAAAATCTAAAGTAATGGCCAAGATTTGGGGTGGCTCTCAGAAGATTTGTCATCTTCCTCATGTAAATTCTAAAGTAATGGCTGAGATTTGTTGTAGCTCTCAGAAGATTTGTCATCTTCCTCATGTAAAGTCTAAAGTAATAGCCAAGATTTGGGGTGGCTCTCAGAAGATTTGTCATCTTCCTCAAGTGAAGCCTAAAGTAATAGTCAAGATTTGGGGTGGCTCTCAGAAGATTTGTCATCTTCCTCAAGTGAAGCCTAAAGTAATAGTCAAGATTTGGGGTGGCTCTCAGAAGATTTGTCATCTTCCTCAAGTGAAGTCTAAAGTAATGGCCGAGATTTGGGATGGCTCTCAGAAGATTTGTCGTCTTCCTCAAGTGAAGTCTAAAGTAATGGCCAAGATTTGAGCACCTTCATGACCTCTAAAGGCCAAGCACGTTGCTTGTTAGGCCACACCTGACTGGAAAAACAAACATAATAATCGTCTCAATAACAATATGATGTAAGGAATATTAATATTGTTTTTTTAAACAATTAAGTTTAATTTATTCAATCTAAATGGAAGTTAACAATAATTTATTCCTTACATAGGAATGAATCCAATAGTTGTTGTTGCCACAATGCTTCAGTGTCCTTCATATAGAATATCAGTAATCCTTAGTATATTCAGCAGGCATAATTTACTGAAATCTCTTTGAGGTCAATCTTGTTAGTGCTCAATTAACTACCATTGTATATTTAGTTTTGTCAAAAATGGCAGGCAATTTATGTTATAACTTCCGTTATATTTTATCTTACGCAATGATTCAAAATAGTGCTATTACAATCCTCTTTGTTTGCTGTTCAATTATTCGCAATCAAATAAAAGAACATAAGAGCAAAGTTTTCAGGTATTTAAATATTATTATTTATTTAACGTAATCTTGTTTCGGGATGTAATAAATTAATTTCAATGTATTTGATTCCTTTTGATGATTATTTGTTCTTGTTTTGAAGAAAAATGTTCTACTTTTTATAAATTACTTTGTAGATCAACAGTTATTATTAACACTCTATGAAGGTGGTCATACAAAAATTTACAGGAAACAATCTATTAGTGTACCGTGCACTTTCAACCGTCAATTTTCCACCAACTATTCTTCTATGATTGAGCTTAAGTTGAATTCGACTCGTTTTGTTCACCATTTTCATAAAAAGTGTATGATTTACATAGAGTCTATGTAAATATTCCATAGAGTAATGATTTAAATCTATGAACGGCAACTGACAGTTCAGCTCAGCCAGCACCAGGATGAAAAAGCAAAAAAAAAAAAATTTAAACAAGAGTAAAGAAAAACACAGAAAAAGATGTAAAGTGAACAAAAGAAATAATTTAACTAACTTCAATAAATATTGATTTTCAAAAGGAATCAACCGTACTTTCATCAAAGCCTGTGTTATATTCACACGGATTCTTTAACCAATTTTTTTTTTGCTAGAGTTGGTATATAAAAAAGTCGCTTTTTTTGACGAAAATATGTTTTTAAAAAATATTTGTTTTCTTTCGAAGCTACGTATTTCGAAATCTAATATTTTTGGATTATTATGAAATTATTACCGGCTATAAAGAAAATAGTTTCAAAACTTTTGAATAATCAAAAAGGTCAGTTTTGAAATAAATTGTAAAAGTTTAACTTTTGATTGATTTTGGGACACGATACAGGTCGGAGGGTTTTACGGATTGTAATGAAATTATACCCAAAAATAGATCTTTATGTGAGGATGAGGTGAAATAATTTTTTTTTTAAATTGTATGGATGAAAATGGATGTTGTATTGCCTTTTATGATTTCAGGAAATAATAATATACTTTTTTATTATAAAATAAAATGTATAAAAACTATATAAGAAATATGAAACGACCAAATAGTTCATGATGGTCAGCAGGGAGAAAGATAGTTGTCAAGTAAGAATATTGCAGTCAACCTACATCTTCAACATATCGTACATATATTATATTTGATGGTGTATGTATGATATTATTAATATTAAGCATATAATCTACCGTCTTACCTCGTACATTACTGCCGTAGCTATCGGACCGGTTTCGGGTGTCACCCATCTTCAACACGAACTGATCTAATCGTGTCTAAGCATTAGATCAGTTCGTGTTGAAGATGGGTGACACCCGAAACCGGTCCGATAGCTACGGCAGTAATGTACAAGGGATCAGTTCGTGTTGAAGATGGATGACACCCGACAGCTACGGCAGTTATGTACGAGGTAAGACGGTAGATTATATGCTTAATATTAATAATACTAACCTCTGTGGTAATGATGAAATGTATGTATGATATGTTGAAGATGTATCATTATAATACATATAGCCTCTGTGAGTTTAAGAACTCCAGTATTTGTGGGTAATACTGAAGCACAGAAATTTGGTGAATTCGCGAACATTATATGATCCAGTATTTCTACGCTTTAGCACATAATCTCTTCCTTTCTTTCTCTTCAATCTTAGTTGATCAAGACAATACAAATAGAAAAGGTACTCTTACATTTTTTGAAATCTGATGAAATACATACATAAGTTGAGTTTACCGAAAACAAAATATTTAGTTAATCTGAATGATTAACCCACTTGCATAACCAAATTCCTGACTTACAAAAATGCCCCAGCCATCGTATTTTGGAAATTAGTTAACGAGAGTACTTATTTTGGATTTCTGGATGATAGTTCTATTATGTTGGAATATACGGAATTAAAGTTATTAAAAACCTAAATATTGAGATAAGCAAATGACTTATTTAAATGTTAACTTAAGATGAAAAGAAAGAAGAAAGGACATAGTGACTATAAATATGAAAAAAATTGTTTGCAATCTATAAAGTCGACTTATTTACATCAGCAAGTAATATAAATAATACCCTTAATCGGTAAATGGTGTTATCTAATTGAATAATGTTTAAAGTCCACTAGAAAGGGAGATCAGCAATCAGGTCATTATAGGGGCAAATTGGATGAAAAGCTTAAGAAATTGGATTAACTGGACTTACCGACTTGTCAACCATGGCGTCCCTACAAGAGGCTTCCCAAATTATTCTAAAGCCTTCCCTTGCCTAGCTTTAATCTCTTCCTTTCTTTCTCTGGATCAATAACAAATGTTAAAAAAAAAATAAACATCCTTTCTTGAATCTTAGTTGATTACGACAATACAAACAGTCTCAAAGGAAAGAGGTTCTACGAAGGAAAATTCTGCCTTTCTAGAAAATTATATTTTACACGAAGCTAAAATTGCTTAACTGAATGCCGTTCCTGCTTCTATTCAAATTTACTGCTTAAA
Source organism: Hermatobates lingyangjiaoensis (assembly GCA_026182355.1). Classification (NCBI taxonomy): domain Eukaryota; kingdom Metazoa; phylum Arthropoda; class Insecta; order Hemiptera; family Hermatobatidae; genus Hermatobates; species Hermatobates lingyangjiaoensis. The sequence continues at coordinate 862,895 of JAPFBL010001929.1, forward strand.
AATTATTTATTTAAAAAAAATCAATGATAAGTTCCTTCTTTTTAAAAAAATTATCTTTAATGCAATGTAAATTAATATGCTGTATTATATTACGTATTAATTTAATACAACATATTAATTTATTGTATTTAATTTAACTAAACTCATTTAACTGTTACCTATAAACAAATACTGTTTAATTTGAAGGTGAAATATATTCTCTTTGAAGTTGTGTATCATAGACACAATTATTTTAATTAAAAAATAACAATAACATTATTCAAAAAAATTTCAACAAAAACTTTACTAAATATTAATGTTTGCTTTAAATTAATTGAAATAATAAAGAAAAAGAGTAATAAATAATAATACAAATCCCACATTGCAAATAACTTATAATTATGATAGCAGCTGTTATGTTAATAACACTTTGTTTAAGTCATCAACTTAATAAATGTTTCTGAGTGATTTGATCGTAATATATATTATTTAAGTATTATTATTACTTATTATTAATATAATTAATAATATATTCGTTTATATAATTATATATTAGTGTTGGGACTATTAATCGGAATCGTTAATCGTAAGAATCGTGTATTTTTAGAGGAATCGAATCAGAATCGCATCCTTAAATAAACACTCTAGATTTCCGATTCTTTGATTATGATTCTCTTAAACTTTTAAGGTAGTTCGACTCTAATAACAATACTTCTATTTGTTTGAAGTGAGAATAATATATATATAACAAACACTTTTTCTTTTTCTCGGAGTTTGGTCAGGGTAAATATATGGAATCACCTTTTTGCCAACGTTTCGTCTTTATTTCAAGACATCCTCAGGGCTATAAACTAACAAAAAAACAATAAACAATGGACATTTGTCATTTCTGCTTTAAAAACATCATAAACAAATTGAAAAAAGTTCTTTTTTCAATTTTGATGTTTTTAAAGTAGAAATGACAAATGTCCATTGTTTATTGTTTTTTTGTTAGTTTATAGCCTGAGGATGTCTTGAAATAAAGACGAAACGTTGGCAAAAAGGTGATTCCATATTTTTACCCTGACCAAACTCCGAGAAAAAGAAAAAGTGTTTGTTAATATTTTGTGGTCAAGAAAACAGTACCATATATATATATATATATATATATATATTATATATATATATATTATATATATATCGTTCAATATAGACAAAGAAACATAGAGAAATCAAAAGAACACACTTACAGTCTCTAATTTTTGGTTTGAACCGTCTTCAGGAGAGATAAGACAGGGAAACCAAGAAAACTGGTTCAGAGATGGTCTCCAGTGCGTCAGAGCGGACTCTGATGAAGACCGCTTCTTACGGTTGAAAGATCTTAGTCTTGTTTTCCCATTTTCTTATTGTGGTTTGATCATTGATTGTTATTTCATGTGTTTATGTGAAATCTTTTTTGATTTATATATGAGTAGCAGTTTGCTCCTCAATGCGGGTACTGCGCACTTCTTCCTGATGACGACGGATGTCGAAATATCCAAGTTAGTTCTATAGTGACTTCCTGTGTTCTTTCTTATTTGTTAAAGTGTTTATATATATATATATTAAAGCTCTTACCAGAAAATACAAAAAAAGGACTTAAGACTCACAATTTATTTGATATTTTGTTGTTTGTATACCTTTTAGAAATAATACGTTTAAGCAGAAGAATGTTTAATTTGCTCTTCGATGCTACTTTGGTAACACTGATTGGGAGTTGGTAACACGGATTAGTACTTGGTGACACTTAATGGTAGTTGGTAACACTGAATGACAAAATAATGGATACTTTCTAAAACCGGTCGAACACACAAGAATATTGAGGGGGACATGAATTCGTACTTAAATAATACAATTAACAATATCTTTGATACTATAAACTTTATAATAATATAGCAAATTTTTAGTTTAATAGTACTTCAGTGATGCTCAAAGATTATATTGAAGAATGATGACTTCATACTTTAATAATATGTATAATAACTTTTACTTAAAGAACATATTTATAATGAAATGGTTGGTTCTAACTTAAGAACCTACCGTTTGTAAAGTTATGTAGGTTATGAGTTAGAACTTACCGTTTATAACTCTCACACTCATTGTAGGCCTTGATAATAAAAATTTAAATTTTCATAACATTGGAATGTAGAGTTGAGTTTTTTGACCATATAACCCACAGAATCCAGCAACATTAGTTGTGTAGTGTATTAAACATTTACTGGTCCATTATATGAGATGAACTTGTTAAATCAGAGTGAGTTGTATATTTTAACAGCACATCTAATAATCGCTGCAATACTAAAAACATTAATGAAGAATGATAAATAATTCAAGATAATAATATCCTAGAACTTGTGACACTTTTAATATGATGCAAAAGAAGTTAATTAATTCCTTCAAAAATAATCTCAATGAGTTTGCTTATTTTGCCACATACATAGGACACATACATACCATACTTTGTGGATTCCACCATTTATTTAATTGTAAGGGAGGCTTTGGCTACTTCACTTATTATAAGCACAAAAGTTATTTGCAAATTGTTTGAGAAAGGTGAAGCAAAGGGATTGTTCAGTGGACTAGACTCAAGTTAGAAACTAGAATCTCTCTCAGCTCTAGATTTCCCACAAATTTTAACAACAAAAATCTGATTATAGCAATATATTTAGACCAATAAATAAATTTAATTTATTTTGGTCTAATTTATTTTATAAATTTATTAATAAATTTATAATTAATAAATTTAGACAAATAAACTTTTCTGGATGATGAGCTAGACAACCACCATGAATAGTTACACCATTGGTTATTTGTAGATATGAATTCAATAAATAAAAATAAAAAACTCTTGTTCATTACTTCAAATTCGTCACATTCAAATCTTTCTGCAGATGAAAAAGTAGACTGAGGATGAAAACATAAATTTTTTATATAATGATATATATATATATATATATATATATTTATAAAAATATTTCACATAAACACGTAAATAACAATCAATGATCAAACCATAATATGAAATGAGGAAACAAGACTAACATCTTTCAACTGTAACAAGTGGTCTTCGTCAGAGTCAAAAACCCTGTGTTTTTTCCCTAGACGGATTGCCCAAAAATTTGAGTTTGTAAGTGTTTTTCTTTACTTTGTGTGCTACCTATCTTCAATTTTGAACTGTTATATATATATATATATATATAATAGTCATTTTTATGTTGGTTATTCTAACTTACACATAACTTTTCCTGACGTTTGTTGAAAAAATGTATTTAGATTCATTTTGATATACGTTTTTTATACTTTCTTAACTGAGTCAAGCAATGTCAGGCTAAATACTTTAGCTTCAACTGATGCTTGCAAGAATAAATAAAAAAGAGTCAAGAAAAGCATCGAAAGTTTAATAATTTCTTCTACTTTAATAACTGAAAATGAATTATCAGAGCATATATAATATGAGAGCTGAGTCTTTAGTAGTATGAGTGCTTTGATTCTTCGAACGAACTTACTGCAAATCGAGTTCAATTGACATGCTAATGTCAATTAACTTTCGCAAAATAACATGTTAGATAAAATCAACAAAATAGATATGGGGTACGAAATATCAAAAAAAGAGAAGAATAGTATAAGAAGGATTGTAAATTGTTATTGGTGTTTATAGAAGAAATAAACAAAGGTAAAACTACGAAGAACAAAAAGAGGTAAAAAAAATGGAAAGATAAAGTAAGTTTCTTTCTAAATTACTTTACCTCGTTTGTTCTTCGAATTTCAATTTTTGTTCAGTTTTTATTTAACTATAAGTAAAGTATAGTGATCGTGAAAAAATTCGATCTCAAGATTTTAATGGAATTATATGTTTTGAGGTCCCAAAAATTGTTTTATGATGTTTTTAGCATTGCTTGTCACCACGCTACAGTCCAGAATTTTAAGGATCAAGTTGATATTTTAAACAAAAATAGGCCTCATATTGTAGATGATCCCTATTGTTTGGAAGAATTATGCATGACGGGAAAGTCACTTTTAATGCCAAAAACCGTTTTTTAGAAAACATTTTTTCCTCCTAAACTGCTTATTCTAGTTTTGAAATTTTGACATTATCTTTGAAGTTACAAATGGAATAAACAAAAAATATTTAGTATAGATTTTTCTATATACATCGATTACAATTTATACTCCTGTTTATACTCTTTCTTTCTTTTTGGTATTTCATACCCTTTTTTATTCATATTTTCTAACGCGTCACTTGGTATTTTCCAGTTGAAATCCGTTAGCAGGAAGTTGGTTTGTAGTATCGAATCTGTCTGTTTGAAGATCATGAATGTTGAAGCCTTTGTCTTCATGTGAATAGGGGTAGAGGTTACACAACGACCAACCAACTATCCAACGAGATATTCTGTGCATTGCTGCACGTTGGGATCAGGCAGTTCCAAGCCAGAGGCTTTCACCTGCTTGTCTCTTTGTACTACTTCAACTGTTCAGGTAATATATATTGACACTGGACTCACGTATATAGGTAATTTTTCACATAGAGACTCCTTCGGGTTATTAGTTTTATTGAATAAAGTTCAAACTCCATCTTTTTTTTTCCTAAAGGTCCACAGAGCTGTGGAACCTAGTCGTGATTTGGGGTCGTGGGAGCTCGGCTCCCCGTAGTTTACCTCGGGCGTATCCCAGTGACTGGCTATCGTAATTAGGGATTAGTGCCACTGGGATACGGCTAAAGAGCTTTCACGTAAAAAAGCATTAGCCTGTTTTATCATTTCTGCGGTATGGCCGAAAAGCGCAGAAATATTATGACAAAACAGGCTAATGCTTTCTTACGCAATATTATACGAAAACAGGCTGGTTCAAGGGAAGATAATTCTGCATGGAGACCTCTTGATGATATTAGTTGCGACATGTTTCAACCATTCTCTGGTTATCTTCAGTCAAAGTTATGGTCCAGACTTTGGTTCTTGTATAATAGTTTCTATATGTTATCCAGGTAACGATATATGATTAGCGCAACCTCTATACCTATTGGCGGAATAACAGAGGCTTCGCTGGGTAGCGAGTGACTGGGACCTTCTAACAGCCGCACATTTGGTCTCATCTAGACCTACAAAATACTCTATCCCTATTGGTCACTATCTAAACTAATCATATATATATAACAAGATTTCACATAAACACGTGAAATAACAATCAATGATCAAACCACAATATAAAATGTGGAAAAAAAGACTAAAACCTTTCAACCGTAACAAGCGCTCTTCGTCAGAGTCAAAAACCAACTGACTCTTTTGGGTTTTTGACCCAAAAACGTTTGTTACGGTTAAAAGATCTTAGTCTTTTTTTCCCCATTTCATATTGTGCTTTGATTGTTTTATATAATATATATATATATATATATATTGCATCGTGTACACGAGGGTAAAGCATCAAATGACAAAGAAAAACACATAAATAGAACTGACTTTACTCGCGACAGATTGCTGTTAGTCTAACAGACTTACAAGACAAGGACGGCAATGTATACAAGCATGGTGTTTCCTTAGAGCCGTGTTAAACACAGCTGGTGTTTGATTTCAAACAATCGGCTGAACAGAGTTGCTCGAGCCTCTGAAGTAGGTTGCCCAAGATGTCACGCCAGGCTGGATTATCGCCAGGGCTAATTAGCTATGTTCCACAAGCTTTCCTCGTCACGCACCAATCACTCGGCTTTTTTCTTTTTTTAACATAATTTTTGTTTACTTTTCAATTTAATTCTTCTTTTCCAACATGATTATTTTAACATTTTAACATGATGTAATTTTTATAAATATTTGTTAAAGTATAACAAATACAAGTTATTTGAGTTTAAGTTTATTCAAAAGTGTGTAAGAAAAATGGAGACACAATTATTAAAATTAATCGTAGACAACTTAAATATTTTAGATACAGATGCTGAAAAAGGTATCAGTTATCATTATTAGATCAAGTATTTCACTCTTAACTGGATGGTATACTTTGAAGTTTTCCATCCCACACATAATATACCAGTAATTTCTGAATAATTTCTGACTCATAAGGCAAGCAAATAGAACTTTAACACTCTAAAGTTTGCGAATATTACCAACATGATATCCTTTTATTTGAGAAAGTTTAACAGAATATTAGAAATAAATAGTGAAAGTAGTGATAAAATAACTATAAATTCTCGGTAAGCGAATAGAAATGAGTGCAGATGGGACTTGTCCCAAAGTTATTTGACCTAAATTATTGGTTTCAACAAGTGTCGTTAAAGAAGAACTGTTCTTTTGAAATTCTCTTGAATATACAAATATATATATATTGTTAAAAGTAGCAGCAGCTTCTGCTCTCACGATTTTTGAGCTGGTGGCCTCGATCTTGCGGGCGATTCTTCTATCTTTTTGTTGGACCTTCCACATCAATTGTCCAAGGGACATGAATTCATACGAGCTTTCGACCATAATTGCGTTAGTCATCGTCAGGTAAAATCTTCTCCTGGAAGGATGCTTATATAAACTTCCTTAGTGGACGTGATCTCTGATTGGTCCAATAAACTTGAGTACAGAGTACTCAATCAGAGTACAGGTTTCAGTTTTCTTTCTTATTCCATTTCATTTTAGGAATAAAATATGTTATTTTAGGAATAAACTCTATGTTCTTGTTTGTTGGAATGACGAACATTCCTTTCACCTGAAGATTAATTGAGGGGTTTCTTTCTTTTATGTATAAAGCCTCTAAAATATGCAGTTTATCAAAATTTTCCTCTCGTTTGATAATACGAGTACCTTGCACAATCATTTCTCTAGTTAATTGTACATTCTGCTTTTCCTGGGCATATGTCTTTGGAGCGCTAGCAGCTAAATAAAGGGTTAATCTCCTGGAGAGCTTTGTTGTAGTCAACCCGATGTACTTTGAGGGCAGGTTCTTACATTCACCCGTAGTACAAGTATACTCGTATTCCAAGTGACTACTTTGAAGCTCCTGGGTATTCTTTTTTGGGCTGTTTCTTCAAGAAACACGAATGAAAAACAGAAACTAGGACTCACATTCAATATTTCGACCCTTTTAACGTTCGTCCTCAGGAAAGCCAACCGTTAAATCGTGGCAAAAAGACGAAAGGCAATATATATATATATATATATATATATATATATATATATATATTATATTATATATATATTATATATATTATATATATATCAATGAACAAAGCACAATAAGAAAATGGGAAAACAAGACTAAGATCCTTCAACCGTAGCAAGCGGTCTTCGTCAGAGTCAAAAACCCAACTGACGAAGACCGCTTGTTACGGTTGAAAGATCTTAGTCTTGTTTTCCCATTTTCTTATTGTGGTTTGATCATTGATTGTTATTTCACGTGTTTATGTGAGATCTTTATTATATATATATATATATATATATATATATATATATACATTATATGTGTGTGTAGGAGGAGAAAGGGCTATTTACTTTATATTTAAAGAAATATCTAATGATAAAGAACTAATTTTCTTTCTCACGGTGAATGCTCAAACTGAATGTTCCATGTAAATTATGATTTGGAATTATAATGAAAGTAGGAATTGAAAACAATATTGTGTAATATTTGATACTAATTGAAAGTCAGCGATTGAGAGAAGCGAGTTATAAAGGGGAGAGGGGATGGCGGCTGTGGTCACAACAGAGACGAGGTGTTGTACCACAGGTGGGTATCATATGGCCTCCATGGAAAGGGCTCACTTATCCTGCGCACCATCTTGCAAGATTTATTGTACCATTCTTAGGGTTGACCGGAAGCCAGCCGGCACTAATAACCGTCCCCACATCTCTGTCCTTTCCATATTTCTTTCTTTTGTATAATCTAATTCATAACTTAACAGCTCCGCCCCAAAACCCACCTGCTTTAGGTTTTCAACACTAGTTTTAAACAGCATTCAAAATACCAGACTATTCACTGATCAATTAATAGAAATTAAAACATGATTTAGTTTAGGCTTGTGGTTTTCTTTTTTCATTGTATACTACGTTTGGAAATAGATAGTATGCATTAATTTATACCACACTCAAATTTTTTTTTAAACATCAACCAAAATCAACATTACTTCTCATCCACTTTGCATCATGCTCGTACTATCTAGTTTTAAATCACTCTCATATTTGTAAACATCCTTGGAAGAGATACTTAATTAAACATTGACTATAGTTATATATGTGACATTGTATCGGTTGGTGGAGGCTTTCACGTCTCCACTTTTGTGTTTTCTTCTTGTAACTTTAATTATATATATATATATATATATATATATATATATTATATATATATATATTGGTATAAATAGGTAGCAGATCCTCTTTTAAACAAGTATCATTAAAATTAACTGCAGTCTCGGCATTCACAATCTTAAGACTGAGAGATTCGATCCTACGAACTATACTCCTACTAATAGGGTTCAACAAGAAAAGAAGTTGGCCTAGTGACATGTTAAATTAAAATCGATGACACATGCTTAGTCATTGCTATAAATAGATTAAAAGGATAGTACAGGTTAATATAAAGAGAAGGTCAAAGGTCAATAATGAACAAGAAACAAGCGGTTAGAATAAAAGAGTTGAAAGGTCAACGGTATAACTGGACTAATAGAGAATCGATGACTCATGCTTAGTCATGATTCATCATAATATAATATTCATAATATAATATTAACTATATTATATTTAATAGCTAAATATATATATATTTATAAATACTATTAAACTTTCAACTCTTTTATTTTGACTGCTTTGTTTTTATCCTTTTCTTGATCTTTATTAATCTTTTATTTATTTTAATCTATTTATACTATTGACTATCTCATTGATTTTGATAACATGTCACTTGGCCTGCTTCTTTTCCAGTTAAATCCTGTTAGCAGGAAGTTGGTTCGTAGAGTAGAATTTCTCAGTCTGAATACCGTATAAATATATATATATGTACATATATATGTGTGCTCTCTAATCGGGATTCCGTCAATTTTCTAGGATAAAAAATCAAACTCTCGGTGCCAACGTTTCAGTTTTATTTAAAACCTTTTTCATAGGCAGAAGTAAGAATTTTCTTAGTTAAAACAATTCTTACTTCCGCCTATGAAAAAGGTTTTAAATAAAACCGAAACGTTGGCACCGAGAGTTTGATTTTTTATCCTAGAAAATTGACCGAATCCCGATTAGAGAGCACACCTATTCTATCAAACGGTCGATATATTATTGAATCTGATATATATATCCTCAAACAAATCCCCGAGTCTAATTCTCATGTCACCCTTAGAGCTTCTGAAGAGGCACTCATATGCCTCCTTGGAGCTCGTTCTTCTCATGGTCTTAACCTCTACCGTTAATTTTTTTCCCTCATTGTTTATACTTTTTCTTGTTCAATTTTAGTTGCATTCTTATTGTTGTCTTCATTATTATTTCGTATTATCTACTTTTTATCTTGTTTTATAAATAAATATTTGAGGGATTTCTATTTTTCCTCTCCTCCGCTTGGGGGCAGCATTGCGGTGGTTCCATGAGTTACTCTGGAGGCCAGTAGCAGTTTGCTTCTCAACGCGAGTACATCGCACTTCTTTCCGATGACGAAGGATGTCGAAATATCGAAGTGAGTTCTTTTGTGACTTTATGTGTTCTTTCCTATGTGTTAAAGTTTATATATATATATATATCAGTATTAAGAAAACTCTCAAATGATGACACCCAGACCACTCTAAGGGCTTCTGAGGAAGCCTTCATTTGGTTATTGGGTGCAAGAAATTCCCCTGGTCTAAATTTAATCAGATGATTTTTTTATTTTTTATTTTATTTTTTTATTTTATTTTTATTTTTAATTAATTTTTTATTTATTTATTTATTATTTTTTTCCCCTCGTTTAATTTTAGTTAGTTTTATGTTTTTCCCTTTCCTTTCTCTTTTTTACTTTTCTCCTCCCTTTTACTTAAATATCACTTTTATTAACTCACAGTCTACACTGGTTCACGTTGGTAAGGTGGCTGCACTGCGTGTCATTGTATCGCGCCAGTTTGCATCGGCCAGTGGACGCATTTACGTCTCCGTTCCTTCATTCTTTCTCCTTTTATTTTCTTTCTTTCTATCTTCCTGAAGACGGCAAGACGCCGAAATTATCGAGATTCGTGAGTGTTCGTCCTTTTTCTTGTGTTCTCTAGCTGTAACTTTAATTATATATATATATATATATATATATATATCTGTAGTAGTAATAATCTTACGAATTTGAATATTGCTAATCTATGTAGATAACATACTCAAAGAAGAGTAGTTCTCAAAAAATGACAGTATGAAAAACCAGTGGAGTTAGATGTCACAATGTCTTTTCTCATAGTGAAAAAAAACTAGTATTCATACGTGTTTTTTGATTCCTTATCTATATCACTCTTGCGATGGTAAGTAAGTTACCATCTTACTTAAGTTTGTAAATTAGTTGCAAACTTTTAGATTTAGGCTAATATTAAAGAAATTTTACTATTTTTAGTTTAAATTAAATAAAACATAATGGGCTTGATTAATCTCAAATTACATAGAACTCTTCAACTTGATATGATGGAAAGCTTATTTTTTACTTGGATATATAATGGCATATATATAGTTGATGATTTGACTAACGAAAAAAACTTACATAACCATATTTTAGAAAACTACAATTAGAGTTTGGTGACCTAAAGATCGACCCCTATTTGGGACCTATCCGGCTACTTTATCCGCCTAAACCGAAGGGTATCAAAGTCACAATCATGTGTGTATGTCACATGTATGAGATTTCGGGTCCGGTGTTATACCAGAATACACATTAAGTACCACTACAGCCAGAGGGAGAAGAATTCGTCTTTTAGAATTCGTCATGTTGGATTTGTTTCTTTTACTCAGGTATGTTGTGTGCTATAGAGGTTTATCTACCGTCGCGTTTTGATAGGCGCTTATCTTCTTAGAATGTTATTCTAAGTAACAACTGATGGCTATATTATTGTAGCATTCTTAGGGTTGACCGGAGTCCAGCCGGCACTAATAACCGTCTGTGGTATAGTATTGATCCGTCTGTGGTAACATTCCTGTCAGACAGGTATACAGATTAACTTGTGGACTATATCTGGGTAACCTAACACTGTAGACCAATAAGTGAATATGCTTAAAAAGATGTTTACTAGTGTTTCAAAACAGCAGATGGTTAGGTCAACCGGGATTACATTTTGGTAAAGTCACAAAATAATTATTTCAATAAAAAAAAACAAAAGTGCATCTTAATAATAAATGAATGATTATAAAAAAATTAAAAACAAAAACACTGAACTTAGAGCTTTCATAAGCTATTATGTTAACTGATTATAAATGGCTATAATGTTAATTTCTTTACCCAGAGTTATAACACCGTTATAACTTTGCGTTATAATCCTTTGCGTTTATAACACCGGAGTGTTTCAGTAGAAATGGGTCTCTGATATGAAACAGCTTGTTAGAACGTACTCTATAGCGAACGGAAACATTCATTGGCCATTACCATCAAATCGAATCATTCTAAAGAAGAACTATCCAGCAAAAATGCTTTGACTTGCATATCATCTTCATTAAGAGCAGACATTGTCTTGGTTTTTTTGGGCAGTATAATTTTGAAAATGGCTTAAAGCTCTTGAACAGTAACTTCCCACGCAATGCCTTGATAATAAGTCGGGATTACTCAAAAGATTGAAGCTTGGTTTATGGTGCTTTTAAAACAGTTGTGTTTAAGACTTGGGCAGCATGCAATCTAAAAGGTTCAATATGGCTTCTTGGCTTGCTATCAAATACTTTAATCCTGTTGGATTAGCGAAAGAATATTTCAATGATCTAGTCCACTTTTAATGATGCGAAATTCACAGATTGGGCCAAATGACCATAATGTTACAAATATAACCAAAATTGATTTATGCAAGTTAAGGAACAGGACTTTGATTACTTCACAAGCTAATATAAGAAGCAATATATTATGTCGTGTGACTCTCTGAGTCGCAAGTCAAATGTGCAATGTCTTAGCTGGAGTTGTGTAGGGATTTTTGAGGAACCAAAGGTCATCACCTATCTTTGTGATCCATCCTACTTTAGAAGACTAAGCCAAATGGCATCAAAGTCACTTGCGTGTACGTAGATACATTGGGGTCTTTGAGTCCGGTGTTTTACCAGAATAAATTAATCACAATTAGATAAACAATATACTTTATATCCATATGGATATAAAGACTCATATGGAGCTATCCATATGGCTAATTACAAAATACCACTTTAAATAATCACAATAAAACTGCAATCCTTATTTACCATTATTTATCAAGCAGACATAACACATGCAACAATAGCACTAATTATAAGAAATAATGGTTTCCATTGTTTACCTCATTTTATCAATATAACAAAAACTAAACTAACAAACATGATAAAGTGAATAAAACTGTGCATGTTAGTAAGGGTACACTAACATATCGTAGTGCGAGTCAGCCTATGAAGTTTATACGAAGCAAAGGGAAGAGTATTCTAAAAAAATAAAACAGTTTTTTATGCGCAGGTTTTATTATTCATTTAATAAATAGCTCTCAAGGTATTCCACTTAAGGTTCTCTCTCTATACCAATTCCTTTTATATTTTTTTTTTATTTTTGGTTACTTCGACTACAATTTTATGTATTTAGAAGTAATAGTAACATAATAAATAAATAATCAAAGAAATGATCACTCAACCCTTAACTATAAAAGCGATGTTGCCAAATTAAACACTACTAATTCTGATTTTGAATTTTTTTTTTTATTTTTGGTTACTTCGACTACAGTTTCATGTATTTAGAAGTAATTTTGTTTCAGGGTTTATCCTTTAGCTGTTTGATTTTGTAGTCGGGTGACACATTGGTGGCACTCCGTAACTATATTTAATCTTTATGACGACAGAAGGTCACGTGGCCATTGCCGTTTTAGTCGTTGTTGCGGGTTTGTGGGGGTTACTAGTAGGGAGTTCATGAATTGGGCCGAAAGGCCGAGAAACATGACTACAAATCAAAACAGGTTACTAGTAGGGAAAGATTTTGAAAAAGTCGGTTTGGATGAGTTGACAGTGTACTGTGGAATCGTTTGTAGCGGTCTTTTGCATAGTTGCGAACAAAGGGGACTTTAAGATCTCGGTGAATAATTATGTTTGAAATGTAAAAAGGGAGATGTCAGAGTTTTCTAAGTATTTTTGATTGAAAAGGCTTACATAGGGCGAATATTTAAATGTTTAACAGAACCCTAAATTTCCATGGCAAAAGGACAAGAAGGCTTCAATATCCTTTTACATTAAGATGTATTTTAAATAGAAAAGTATTTTTATTTGTTTTCTTGATTTTGAAATGCTTCTGCTTTGACAGTACATTGGTGGTAAGAATAAAGTGGTATATTGTAGTGCAAGCCACCCTATGAAGTTTATACGTAGCAAACGGAAGAGTATTCTAAATAATTAAAAACAGTTTTTTATGCGCAGGTTTAATTATTCATTCAATAAATAAAATGAATCCTGAACTCTCAGGATATTAGACATATAGGTTCTCTTTCTATGAAAATCCTTTTACATTAACAGGTATTTTATTTAGAAATTTATTTTTATTTTGTTTTTTTTTGTTTTTTTGATTTTGACAAACCTTCTGGTTTGTCAGTACATTGGTGGTAGGAATATCTGTTATATTGTAGCACGAGACAGCCCAAGAAGTTTATATATAGTAAGAGGAAGAGTATTCTAAATAATTAATAAAAGTTTTTATTAATTATATAGAGTTATTAGTTGTCAGAATCAATTAGTCAGGCGAGGATTTATGTACAGCTGAAATTGATTTCAATAGGATGGTATTTGATGAAGGAAACACAAATGATTTTATTAATGATGAATTATACGAGAGAAATGCAAATCGTATCTGGTGAAGTAGTTTTATGGGGAAGCGGTAAGGGGGGGTGTCACTGTGTCATCAATCTCCTGATAAGTGGGAGCTTAAGATAGCCATCTTCCACGCTTTCGCCAGCCTTACCGCGCTGCTTAATAACACCTACAGCGACTTGGAGCAGATGCAACCGCACACTAAATAGTTTTAACTATATTTCATTTTTACACGCCTTATCCTTTTAGACTTCTTTTGCAAAAAAAAAACACAACAAGGTTTGCCGAAGGGTTAAAGATGATTTTATCAGGGCGGCATCTTAACGTTCACCTGCACACCTGCGCACACCTTTCAATCCAACCCAATTAATCTATATTCTGACTATTTTAAAAAGAAACTTTCTTTCAGTTTTCTTTTCAGTGACTCTACCGACATATGGTCATTGAAGGCAGTAATTATTCTTATCTTCAGCTGGACTAGTGTGTAGCTCAACTTGTCTTCCTCTCTCCTATCAAATTCCATAATTAACACCAGCAAAAAATCTTCAACAATATCCACTACTTTAATAACTTCAGTACAAAATGATAGATAAGATATATTCGATTGCTTGAACTTTCTTACAGCATCTTGATCTTCTAATGTTTGAAATCTGGGTCTACCACCCATGACCTATGTTCAAAATAAATTTGAATCTCATATTTTTAATAAATATACACAATTTTTTTTTCAAGTAAGATATAGAAAATTATCTGCCGTATTTCCCCTAGAAAATCTATGGAAAAATTTGTTTTTCCTCTGAAGGATATGTTGTAATCGTTGAATATACGATCTTTCTTAAAATGGAGTAAAGAAAACTCTCTACCTTCCAGAATAGAGAACACTCATACCAGTGAGCTATACAAACTAAAAGATACTTGCTTCAAGCATGTAACATGCGACAAAATCGTACAGCATAATTTATCATCTTGTGCGCTGTTAAATCTCATATTAGATTCCATTTTAAATGTGAATGATTAATTTCATCTTTATTAAAATAAAGAATTATTTTAATTTTGCATTCATTATTATTTTTATTTAAAAAAATGTTTTTTCTAATCAATTACTAATACTAAACTCTGAGTCATCCTCACTGGTGACTATCAGTGCAGGTTTGCAGTAGTGAGGAAAATATATACGTCTTCACCACAAAGAATTTATTCTATCAGGCGTTTCAAACACTTAGTGTTCATCATCACGCACATCTACAATATAATTTTTTATTTAAGTAAAGGTATCAAGTTTTTTTTCTTAAGGCCATAGGAATGGTGGTGAAATGCTTTATGCACCCCTCAGACTGAAGTACCGGGAGTGTCGGACTCCTGGCAAGCCAGTGTACCGACTAAAACACCACCCTAATCCAAAAGCTGCCCCTTTATTGTGTGCTGGGGTCTTTGATGGAAGGGTATGCAGAACCCTGATTGGAGGTAGAGAGTCAATTTGGAAATCCTAACCACAAGGTGATATGCAGAACCATCAAGTGGTACTGCACAGGGCTACCATCTCGACGTCATAGAGGTGGTAATTGTGTCCGCTGCGCGGGGCAAGCTAACAGTACAGGGCAGGCCGTTCCAATGCGCGGCTCAGTAGCCCAACCATTGGCAGATTTCTTAATCTTTGCCGGGAGGTTTTCTTAGTAAGGGTTTTGCCCAGCTTGGACCAGTCAGGCGGTACGGGATGGTTTAGGTTTATATAAAGGAACCAAAATTTACCTCAAATAAAACAAATGGAGTTCATACATACCTCAGTAGTGGTGTTCACTGATTGAGGAGTTTGCTCGCTATCATGGATAAATACCACATAGTAACTGCTCGCATAGCTTGTCAGCAGTAGTCATTTTCGTTTTATTTTGTTTTAAGAAATAATTCAATAAAGTATTAATTCATGAAATTCTCAAGTGTTTTATTCGTTTAAGTGCAGTTCGAAGTACCTATATTTTAAAACAAGTCGCTACCCAAGGAGTGTTATATTGTTTTCTCAGTATGTCATTGAAGATATTTCAATATGCTGGAATAACTGGAAAAACGAGATAAAATTGTCCTTGTTTTGATATAAAGTACAATAAACTAACTTTTGAATAATTCAGTAATGCTTCCCTAAAAAAAAAATTGGCATTTTCATACCATGGACTATTTATGTGACAAATGTCAGCAAGATTTGCTAAATAGTGGGACTTGAGGAGTGAATACACAAGCCGGACTAGGGTTAATCCTTCGTGCACCCGCTAGTCGAAAAACATCCAGTCATCATTATCGGTTTGTAGCCGTCCCACAAGAGAACACGAGAGAGGCATTTTGTGATATCACAAAATGAACATTTTGTTACGAAATCGTAAATTTTGCCTAAATCAAGTGTGTTTAGAATACGGATCTTTAACAAGTACCTGAAATCGTATGGGCTCGGATCTATCAATTTCAATTTTCATCTGTAGAGGGTCAGAGAAGAAATGGAACCACGGATCCACCAGTCCAAAAGCATTTAAATAAGTGGGCTACCCTGATACTGTTATCTTTGCCAAAAATGTGAAAAATGGATTCAGCAAACTTTAAAATGTGTAAACCAGTCAAAATCTCGGAAACAATTTCTTCCATAATCACTATATTTTACTTAATTCAGAGAAATGAAAAAAAAAACGCCTTTGTGTATGATACAAGCGTTATTAGATACGTAATAGTGTCATAATTATGCTTTAAATTAATCAGTTGAACTGGTCTTTGAAAAGATGATATTAAAATAAAATATTTAAGCTGATGTTAAATTGCTTTAATTCGTCTGTATTGATTTGTGTTGCATCGTGGTAAAATAGACGTAAAGAATTATGGACAAGTGCTTCCATGTTGGCTTCTTTCTCAGACATCGCCATCAAATATTAACCAAGATTTAAATTTATTATGAACCATTTATTTTGTATGTTTGTTTCACATAGATCAATATCTTTAGTTCTAACTTGACCTAAGCAATAATTCTAAATGTAAACAAAATTTATACAACTGAATTATTGACTAAACAGATATATTACTTCTACTGCTAATCAGTGTTTAATTAATTTCTGATTAAAATTGTTTAAAATAACTAAAAGTCATATTAATTAATAAAAATCATTGTTTTCAAAATTCTATTAATATTTATTTATAAGTTTCTTCATAAGAAGAATGGAATTTATATGTCATAAATGTTGGAATAAATATGTTTTGACGAATCAGAAATTGATATTGAGGATGCAAAGATATAAATAACATGAACAGAAAATAAAAATGCTAAAAATGCTATATATTAAAAAGGTTAAAAAATTTAGTGATAATTTATATTCATTGACAATAACCAATTTGACTAGTAATTATGAGTTGTATAAACCAATACATATTATATTGTATAAACCTCTCAAGATTATATTAAGGTAATATTAGTAATTGTAATGAAAAATGTATTTTTTGAATGTTTAGTGAAAATCCATTTCCTGCATACTTTAGTATTGCCAATATATTATCATCAGCACATTTGTAAGACTACTTTGTCCATACACAGTAATTGCATGTTCATATTTATTACTCTTGAAATGTATTTTTTTCCGTTTGTAGTAGTTTTTCAAATAACTTTATTTTTGTAAGTTCATGAACTTTTTTGCAATTTACTTAATCTCATTTCCTTTAACGCAATGTGATTATTATCATATTTTCTCTAGAACTATTAATTGTTTTTTAAAATATTTGTTTATTTCCTTTATTTTGTATGCTGTGAAAGCTTTCAATATATATATCTATATATATAAAGTTGGGTTTTTGACTCTGACGAAGACTGCCATATATATATATATATATATATATATATATATATATATATATATATATATATTTATCATTGAACAACTGATCGTATTTCACTGTAGTCAATTTTTGTAGTGGGAACTGACATGTTTCGACTTAATTAATATTCTCCAACGTTTGGATGAAAGAAAGAAGAAGGTATTCAGAAATCTTGAAAAACTAGTGAAGAAAATGACATCAGTGAAAAATGGTCAGTTGTTCAATGAAATATATATATATGCACTTAAACACATAGAAAAGAACACAGAAAGACACTACAGAACTCACTTCGATATTTCGACATCCGTCGTCATCGGGAAGAAGTGCGAAGTACTCGCGTTGAGAAGCAAACTGCTACTCGGAATATCGAAGTGAGTTCTGTAGTGTCTTTCTGTGTTCTTTTCTATGTGTTAAAGTGTTTATTGTCCACACGGACCTTTCATTTTATATATATACGAGTATGTATATTCGTATATGCATATATATATATTTCGAAAACCTGAAGGATCGCGAATGAAAAACTTGGACTCACAATCAATATTTTAACCCTTTGAACAGTCGTTCTAAGGTCGTAGGCAAGGTGGTAGAACGCAAAAAGACGAAAGACAATATATATATACAAAATAAGAGATTCTAAGGACATATGTACCAGAGATCACAAAAACTCAATACTACATATATTTCAACTGCGAGGACAAGATTGTATTAGGAGCGACACACTTCAGTCTACAAGATGACGAATTTCATTCTGATTAAAACATGCAGATTTTTTTTTTTGCAATATACTTCTCTATCAGAGAAGTTGCGACCATCATCAGACTTTTTGTTGATGGATTATCCATCCTGAATCTAAATAATCTAGGGTCATAACCAAAATGGGGGCTGAAATTTTTAGTTTAATGACTAGACTGTTATGCCTTCTAATTTTTTTATAAAATTAGTTTTCTGATAATCTTTATAAATATATATATATATATATATATATACCGGTTGGAAGTAGGGAAGATGGTTTAAAAGGGAAGTTAAGGCTGGCTCATGCAGACACCGTTCCGGGACTGACAGGGCGCCAAATCATTTTCACGGCAGCCTGTAAAACGACAAAGAAGTGATCTCCCCATAGCGGCTCGAGAATTGATTAGAGTCTGTCGACTGTGGGAGTTCTGCGTCACGCCTCTTTAGGCAGTTTACACAGGACAAACAGGCTGAAAGGAAAAAACGTACCACGGTACAGCACCTCCATGCATCACCGATTAGGTGGATGAGACGATCGGCAGGCAACCCTCCTGGTGACCACACCAATTAGAGGCATATCATCCTAAATCACCTCCCACTACGAAGCGGCACTCGACATTCCAGCACAGCTACACAGCTAAAATGCATAACTCACATGCATTTAGAGATTAATGGACAAAATGCATATGCGTGCCCTTGCAAATACACCTTTACACCCTCCCCACTCAAAACAAGTCCGTTCATACACAAAATTAAAAGCTAAAAATCAGAAAGCAAAACTTGCCAAAACCCTCTTCAAGAGAAATGATAATTGTACAAAATTAAAGAAAAGAAGATACTTTTTTATTGTTACTGTGGGGAACTCAAAAAGATAACACTTAGAAAACATTACAAAAACGCATTTTGATATTTCGACGAATCGTCGTCACCAGAACCAAATATGTGACTCCCTTGAGGAGTGAAGTCACACTATATATATATATATAAATGTATTAATGATCAAACCGCAATATGAAATGGGAAAAAAGACTAAGATCTTTCAACCGTTACAAGCGCTCTTCTTCAGAGTCAAAAACCCAACGATTGGGTTTTTGTGGGTTTTGGGTTTTTGATTCTGACGAAGATCGCTTCGACCTTTCTGTTGAAACATCTTAGTCTTTTTTCCCATTTCATATTGTAGTTTGATCATTGATTGTTATTTCACGTGTTTATGTGAAATCTTCATATATATTAATGTCTAAATCAGAATAAGAAAGAAGAACAATGACTTAAGATCTTTCAGCAAAAATAACGGTTTTCATAATTTTTCTGAATTTTTGTATGGAAAATACTTGAAAAATACCAAATATTGCTAATAAATATTTAACCAAATTGTAGCCATTATGACTATTACAGTATTACTTGAGGAGGAAAGTCATGCTCTTGTCCATTATATATTTGTATAAACTGGTAGCAGGAATTCATCTAAGCATATATTGTTAAATAGCAGAGCAGATTCTGCGTTCACGATTTTTTTCAGCAATTATAGCAGAATGTACATTCACGATTTTTTTTAGCAATTGTAGCAGATTCTACATTCACGAATCTGCTGTTGTGTTGTTATTTATCTTTTTTTTACTTTCTTCTACCTGAAGATGACCTACGAGGTCGAAAGCTTGTTTTTTCCACTATAATTCAGTTATAGTTAGTTCTTAATATATGTTATCAGTTATTGGACTGTGTTATTGCCTCCAGTATGTCCATGGGAAATTTGTTATTTTCATTGCTTTTGCAGCATAGAAAAGTGATTAGAAAAAAAGAACAATTGCTGAGAAAAAAACCAAATTCAGTCCCATTTCTTATTGTGGTTTGATCATTGATTGTTATTTCACGTGTTTATGTGAAATCTTGATATATATATACCAAACTGAGTTTGAAAATAAATTTTAGTTTTTTTTCTATTCCACGGTCAATACTTTTATCAATATATATATATATATATATATATATATATATATATAATCATTAGAGTTATCATTAGAAAACAAAAAAGGGAGACTAACACTTACTATTCTCGATCATTTCGGTGATTTTGCCGTCTTCAGGAGAGGTAGGAAAAGGAAAAGGAAGAGGAACACAATAGTGGAGATGTGAAAGTGTTAATTTATATATATATATATGTATGTATGTATATATCAACGTCTAAACAACATTCATAAATTAAGAAGTGGAATCAATACCTTTCAAGCAAAAAATCTTAAATAAGTTAACTCTCGTTTCATGTTTTGGTCGACATTTACCATCTTCATTAATTTTTCAGCATTTTGAATAATATTTTTTGAGAAGGGAACTTACAAGGTGAGAAGGCTTGTGATAGTGTCTTTTGAAGCTTTTACTTTTCCATAGGTGCTTCCAAGAAACATACCAGTATACATAAGATGAAATTATACACAGGGTTGATGAATTCAAATGCTAGAATAAAATTATTCATAAAAATGAAAAGAGGTAGCGAATATTAGTTAGTGAAAACCTACACCTAGAAAAAAAAAAACAATAACTTGTAGGTAACAATCAGAGCAAGTGGTGACGTCATAGTGCAGTAGAATGAATTTACAATAGCCCCCCTAAATGATGAAAAAATCATTCAACTTCCACACCAACTAGCTCAACATGCGATACTTGAAGTCAATCTATGGTTTAGGATGGTGAATGGCAAAAAACAAAAAATAATTTCTAAGGCATTAGTTCATGCATTAGTTAGGTGAATGTTATAAAAATGGATTATTATGATTGATTTTGGTGTTAAATTTGTCTAACTGATACATACCCATCAATTCAATGGAATACTTCAAACAGATATATATTCAGGTGCGTGCGGTGACTTTTGTGATTGTCAAAAGTAGAAATTTCATTTAAATGGATATCTTTTATTCTATAGTTACTTTTCAAATATAAAGA
Organism: Hermatobates lingyangjiaoensis; assembly: GCA_026182355.1. Taxonomy (NCBI): domain Eukaryota; kingdom Metazoa; phylum Arthropoda; class Insecta; order Hemiptera; family Hermatobatidae; genus Hermatobates; species Hermatobates lingyangjiaoensis. Next base: position 884,302 of record JAPFBL010001929.1, read on the forward strand.
TGGAATAAAAAATTACCCATTTTATTTAAATGTTAGTACAATCTGTCTTTCTTTCTTGGTGGAATTCTCAATAACAACATTGTAGAATGCATTATTTTTGATATTCTTTAAAAAAAATGATTCTATTCCAATCAGTTCAAGCCTGCTTAATCTTCCTTGTTCCCACGAATTTCATGTATAATTGTGAATTATACTATTCTATACTATAAATTTTTTTCCAGTATTGTTCAAAATGTATATATTTAAATTGACTTTCTCCGTAATGTTGTGCAATAAGCTGTAGAAATAAATGCTTTTGTTTCATAAAATATGGTTTATTTTGTTTTTGTACTAAACTATTTTATCTCTGTTCTTTAAAATGTATTTTCACAATATATTTTTATTCCAAATGATTTTTTTTGTAATTTTTAGGTGATTTATCAATGAAAGAAAACTGAAATCATTTAAATTTGGTGTCTCTGTAACGACATGCAATCGCTTTTCTGGTGGACTACTAGATTTATTCCGCTTTGCTATGTGAGTATTGCATGAAAACCACCAATACCAATTTACTAATTCAAAACTCATCAATAAAACCAATTTAGGTGTAATTAATATTATTGGTTTTTCTTTATCAGTGCATGCTGCGAAAAAATAGATGTCTTGGCATTTTATAAAAGTAATGTGTTGAATAATTTCATACAGAGGGATTCAATATCCCTGTTGCTTCCCCTAGGCACAGTGATTCATGCTATCAGTACAGTGGTTGACACGTCAGTATATATTTAGGAAGTAACGGTTGGAAGCATTAAATTATGTATAATTTAAACTTTCACAGAATAATGGAAGATCCGTAGAGAAAAATAAATAAAATGCTTTATTGTTGCTTTTCTTGACTGCACATCTATGATATATATATATATATATATATATATATATATATACAAAACTGAAGTTTATGGGGACTCGGTCAGTTCTTCAGGTTCAAGTTAAACCCTCATTGCCAACGTTTCGGTTTTTATTTAAAACCTTTTCCATAGGCAGAAGTATAAATTTTGAAAAAGAAAAACTAAGTATTACATTACAAATTATTTTACGAAGAAAAATAGTCTTTAGAGTTCAGCAACAGTAGTTTGAATTTCAGAAGATAATATTTATCTATAAACCAGAGGTACCGCCATGGGGACGAGAATGGCTCCTTCTTTTGCGAATTTATTTATGGCGAAGCTGGAACAAATGTTCCTTGCTTCTTGCCCTCTTACTCCACTATTCTATGTTAGATTTATTGACGACATGTTCCTTGTTTGGCAGCACGGTGAGCATCTTTTAGAATCATTCATTACATCCTTCGAAGCTTTCTCGACCTCTACATCTTTCACATACCATTCCTCCCCCAACAACATAACTTTCTTAGATGTTGACATCACTCTTAACAGTGGGAGCTTCACGACGTCTGTTCATGTTAAGCCCACCAACCCCCAAAGCTACCTGCATCACAAAAGTTGTCATCCTCCTCATATCAAAACATCTATCCCGCGGTCTCTTTCTATCCGTCTTCATCGCCTCTGTATAATATCCAAGATCGGGAAACCAATCTTCAAAAACTCAAAGGAAAATTCACTCAGCGCGGTTATCCCCCCAATTTAATCAATAGCTGAATCATCCCTGCCAATGTCAAATTTTCCAGCAATAACAGAAGAGACCCCACTACTACGGTATCGCTCCTTACCAACTATTTCCCTGGTGTCCATAAATTAAGAAAATTTATCAAAGAACTTTACCCTACCCTTTCCTCTTCCCCCTCTACTGTTTCAATTTTTAACCAGTTACCCTGCATTTCCTTTAGAAGAGCCTCCAATCTCGCAGATTTGTTCTCCCACCGGGCCGGCAAACTTATTCGGAATCCCCAAAGCTGCGGTGGCCTACAACGTAGTGGACGTCGGAGATGTTGATTCTGGATTTCCATTTACGTCTCAATTTAATCTTAATTCTTACCCTATTCACAGTCTCTCCTCCTGTATCTCCACTGACTGTGTTTACCTCTGTCGATGCTGAACCTTCGGATGAATAACCACAGGCTTTCGGTTAGTAAACGCAGCAGTCGCTGCCGCCATTCATGCTAATTCCCACCACCTCAGCTTTAATGATTGTTTCACAGTCCAAGTTCTCAAACAAGGCTCCCGTGATAACAGAAATATTACTTTAAAAGCTTCTGAGGAAGCCCACATTTGGCTCCTAGGGGCACGCTCGAAACCTGGCTTGAATTTAAACCGTTAATTTTTTTTATATCTTTATTTTATTATTATTATTTTTAAAATAATTTTGTATATATTTCCTTTATTTTTGTCTTCATCACCTTTATTCTCCTTTTTAAAAACAATTTTTTTTCTTTGATCTCGACTCCTTAGTTCCTTTTTTATTTTCCTCTTTTGCGGCAGCACTGCTTTAGCCTTCACCCAGTGAGTTGACTGTCGTCCCTCCATCAATTCACTTCTTCTCCTGAGGACGACCGCCATTACGGTCAAAATATTGAAAGTTTGTCTGTGTTATGTTTCTGTCTATGTGTCACAGTTTATTTTAAGTTATATATATATAATATATATATATATATATATATATATATATGGTTAAAATTTGCAGCAGCTTCTGCACTCACTAGCTTTGCGCTGGTGGCCTCGATCCTTCGGGCGATACTTCTTTCTTCTGGCTGCAGTTGCCGAGAATTACCTGCAGTTTAAGAGAAGACCTGCTGCCAACGTATTCTAATATATATATATATATACCGATCAGTTTTGGTTTACTCTAAACCAAATATATTGAAATATTTTGTATATTTATTATATATATATATATATATATATATATATATATACAGATCAGTTTTGGTTTACTCTAAACCAAAATATTGAAATATTTTGAAATATAAGCCAGTCTTTGACTGTATTTTTCTATGAGTTTTTCAAATGCTTAATGCAATGATGGTTTATTACTTTATTCATATTGAATTATTTGTGTCTGATTTGGATCTTCTTATGTTGATAAAGATATATGTGTATATACTAGAAAGACAAAAAACTATCCTGTAAGAAAAATCTCTAGAGAACGGTCCACCTGGCAAAAATTAATGAAAAAACCTTTCACTTATTTAGACAATTTGAAATATGACCTACAAATTAATATTAAAAATTGTAAGGAAAATAGACTAAACAAAGATGTTACAGGAATTGTTTTCTTTTAGTCAAGGTCTACTCCTTGTGATATGAGCCATTGAAAATGGAACTGGCCAGACGTAATTCGGATATAAACAAAATAACAAAAGAATAATGAACTAAGAAGCGTAGAGTTGAATACCTTATTAAGAGATAAATCCATTTTTTTTTTGAATAGAACAAATCAGGTAAGCATTATAGTCGATTGTAAGTGTGGACAATGGGGTATCCAATCGTGTGTGTTTACACAGCTGGTGTCTGTAAACACGCTGGAACAAGTGCTAGAGGTGTAATCACTTGGGTTTTTAAAATATGCCAAAAAATATTCCAAACCTATGCTGTTCATGTCCATCAAATTTAGATCATAGAATCACTAACACCTCTGAAGAGGATCTTTAAAGCAGACTCGCTCTAGTCATGTGTTCATTGATATTTCATTGTTAATGCAATGGATTGTTTACCACATAAAACTATTAAGTAAATAAAATACACCTTCTAATCATAAACTATCTGCTAGTTCCTGTGTACAACAAGATTTTTCCCAAGCACTTAAAATAAATACAGAAGTAGATTTTACATCTGGAGTCAGTAAAATGTTACATGACTTACGCTGAGAGAATTTATTTTTCATTCTTCTTTATTTTTAATAAAAAAAAAGTGAAGAATATTTCACAGTTTTCTTTAATATTTATTTAATTAAACTATTATAAACTTAAATTAACAGGTATTACAAGTTTAACCTGTGTGCAACATCTAAGGCAGGGGTTCTCAAACTTTTTCTTCCATAGACCCCCTGTAGGAATTTTATTTTTGTCATAGACCCCCTACCTAAGGAATATATATAAATATAAACATCTAATTGTGTGTGTGTGTGTGTGTGTGTGTGTGTGTGTGTGTGTGTGTGTGTGTGTGTGTGTGTGTGTTGTTGTGTGTGTGTGTGTGTGTGTGTGTGTGTGTCCAATGGCTACCACAGACGACTCATTTTAAAACACATAGTAATAGGAAAATGAGGGGAAATTGTAAAGAAGAAAGAAACTGAAATATCAATAATTATATATATATTTTAAAGTCCATGGAAACCATCATAATAATAAATAAAACAAATAATATTACCGTAATTTCAATCGACTAATTCCCAAGTCTAGTAGGTTGTATCGTGGGGGGGTTTTAATTTCGGAATCAAACTCTCATATCAAAACATTGGACATATTTTATAAGTTATCAAAACATACTTTTACATTACTCATGCTCACTTCCTCCCCAAATCTAGTTTATATTTACTTATTATTTTTATTACAATACGAATACGTTAATATTCATTTATAAATATTATTTTATTTATTATTATTAATATTATGTTCATTTTATTTATTTATTTATTCATTTATTTTTGTTTTTTATTTATAAATTTATTTTTTACTAAAGAGACATCCATAGACCCCCAATCGACCCCTTGGTGATCATAGACCCCCCATGAAGTCCCATAGACCCCCCATGAAGTCTGATAGACCCCCAGGGGGTCCACATGGACCCCTTTGAGAATAGCTGATCTAAGGTTTCATCATTAGTTGACTTATACGCACAAAACATAAAGCAAAATGCGTATTAAGAAATCATATTAAAAATTAAGAAATGGCAAAAGAAATTATAGTTAATAAATAAACCATAAATAGTTAATTTAATAAAAATTTATATTTTTGGGAAATGATTAAGTATGGGAGATGATTTAGCACAGAAGATGCAATGTATTATAAAGTGACATGAATATAGTCGATGACCAGCCGGGTTCCCACACCGGAACAATTTGATCCTATATACAAATAAACTCCACTCTAAACACGTGAAAGAAAAACTAATGTCGAAGAAAGTTAGAAATTTCGAAATAGGACTAATATCTTTCAATAAAGCGACTAGTTATCTTTAGAATGACACTGGAGCTGACTCAGTTGGACTGTGACTCTGACCAAGACCAGATGTCATATTTGAATACCTTTCAACTTTCATTTATGAATTCCTTAATGGAGATATACGCCTTTGGATTTTATTCACGGGACATACTATACGTAAATAAGTATATTCCATGTACCACCTTATTTCTTATTCTTTTAAAAACGATAAGATAACAGGATTTCACAAGAAACACTTGAAATAAAAATCAACCTCCAAACCACAGAAAGAAATCAGGAAAAATAGTAGCATCTTCCAACCATAACAAACGGTCTTCATGAGAGTCAAATCTCAACTCTTTGGACGTTGAAAGGATAAGATATGTTATATTTCATGTGGAATATAGTAAATCGAATAATAGTATATTTTTCAAATTTGTAAACCTGTTTAAAATTTGGCTTTTATTGCTATTTCGTTATTTATTGAGAGAATATGACTTATAACTTATCACCGTACTTTGATAATAATAATAATTGATAATTTTTTACTATCCTATTATTAGAAACGAAAAAAAAATAGAATGTTAAATATAAATGGATGGAATATTTGTCCTATAATCAAAGAGAAAATTGTCAGGAATACAGATGGAGAGCATTTAAAAGGAACTATAATTACAGAGGGAATAGTAAAATGTTATTGAGAAGGTGCTCATGCGACGAGGTGGATAGCAGGGATTATGAAAAACGATTAAGAAAACTTGTGAAAGCTACTGCTTTTTTATTATGAAAGCAACTAAAGCAAATCAATTCAAGATTCCTTAGAATTGAAGAACGAAAGGACAGTATTTTTGAAAACATACAATTATTTTGACAAGTAGAAGTGGTCACGTAAAGGTCGCTGCTTTGTCTGATCCATTGTAAACTTTGCATATTAACTTAACATTATTTATTTAGTTCACTAGTCAATTTAATATATATAAAATATGTAGTAGTTACCACATTTTTAAGTCAATTATTGAGAAAAATAATTAATAATTTTTTAAAGACTATTTACTATATCCTACAAATTATTGACTTATTTCAGGTGAAACTAATATAACAGATAACTTCAACTTGACATAGAGGTGTTGATATTCTATTTTTTATGTAAGCACACACACACTACAGTAATGACTAATTACTTACTTCATAACTAATTACTTAATTAATGTCCTTCCGATAGATTTAAAGTAATTATGAATACATTATATCTACAGAAATTCTGTACAAAATTTTTGAAGGAATTTTGTTGGTAATTTGAAATAATGATGTTTTAGTTATTATATTTAGTTAATTATTAGTTAGTTATATTATTTATTTATTTAGTTACACTAGCTGCATCTCTTATAGGCTCACCGATGAATATAGAAACGACTTCCTTGTTTCCAGGATGTAATAAACAGTGTTTTTATGTATTTTATCTCCAATTAGTCTTGAATTCACAAACTGCCTCTAATAATTTTTTTCAGGAAATTATATCGACTTTTATCAGCACAGATGACAAGACACATAATGTTTATGTCTTCTTTAAATCTACTCATCCCAGAACTACTTTTGTAGTTTTCCTGCTACAGTTTTTTTGCACTATCTCAATCAGCTTTGCCATTGCTAATTTCATTCGTGAAAAATTCTCAGCTCTTTCCAATTTCTTCAAGCCAACAAAAGAAAAGCGATCTCAAAAAAAAAAAGAGTAATAAATTAAAAATGAACGGCACCAACTTGTGTTTTGATTACACATACAAAAAAAAAAAACAACTGATTTACCTTCATTCAAAATTGTTCTATTTCCCATGACCGATAAACGGTTTCTCAAAGATAACTAATAGGGAACCTTTCATCACGTCTTGAAGGATAATTAGTGGATTTGCATCTAGTTAGGAGTTTGTTATCAGAACCAAATCGTATTACTGTATTGTTCTACTTATCTCGGGTGGAGTGAAGGCACGGTGAGAATTCTCGCTTCACTAGGCCTCACCAGAGCATGCCGTGCTAAGAAATCCCCCGTTAGAATAGAAAGCCCAACCTCATTTCAAGTACACAAAACCAAAGTACAAACCTCAATTGTAAGCTAAACTATTGTCTTCATTTAAAGAAATTGTATTTATTCATTATTATTACAATTATTCGCCATAATATTAAGCCATTATTTATTGTCGGCACAATTTTGAGTCACTCCAATGATTTTATTAGATATCTTAGATAAATAAGTAAGCTCACAGTATGATAAATAGTATACAGTATAGAAATAGTATTTATTCAATATTAGTCCAACCCTAAAAAGTTTTACGTATAACATAACGCACACTAATGAAGAATGCCTGAGAAATAATTTTACAATGTATTAAGCTATATTTTAGTATAAATAGAAGTAAACAGGTCTACAATATTGCAAAAGTTCAAACATTAATGACTTTGTAAGCTAAAAAATTTGAATTTTATGCTCAACAATTCAAATTTTGATCTTTTTTTGGTGTATTCTTTCTATTAATTTAGTTTAAATAATACATAAAATATAATATATATACAAGATTTCACATAAATACGTGAAATAACAATCAATGATCAACCCTCAATAATAATTGGGAAAAAAAGACGAAGAGTCAGTTGGGTTTTTGACTCTGACGAATACCGCTTGTTACGTTTGAAAGATCTTGGTCCTTTTTTCCTATTTCATATTGTTGTTTGATAATATATATATATATATATATATATATACATGTGAGATTAAATTTTCTGCCCACTTTTGTCTTTATCAGTGATATTAACATATGGTGAGTTAATACACCTAGTTCCTAGAGAAATCAATGTAAGACCACGACATTTGGAAAAGAAATCCGGAAAACTGATAAAGACAAAAGTGGGCAGAAAATTTAATCTCACATGTATAAATGAAGGACTGTTCCCCAAATATACGAATATATATATATATATATATATTTAAATGAATAAAGCTGTCCAACAGTCGTGATCTTAAAATCTTCAGAAAAATTCATACCTACCTTCTCCTGTCTTCATTAAATATCAAACAAGTGAAATATCTGAGTTTAATAATTGAGTAGAGTATTGCATGCATACAGCATCTTTCGACAGGTTTAAATAATGCCTGATATCAAATGCATATCCTATCATAAGATGAAGATAACTCAGTAGTAATAAAAGACACTATTTATATGGTGGTAATTAGGTCTATAATGACTTAAAGTTCTTCAGTACTACAGTTCTAAGCAATAAAAGTTATTGATCATAAATGAGGCAGTTCAAAATAAGAGTATTAGCTCTAATTACAGCTCGGATAACTTGATATGTGAGAAATACAGATATACAAAGGGAGTTTAGGTTGGAGTCAATCGAGGATTTTACAACACTATTAGTAAGCAATGGAGCCTTAAAACTCTCATTGTCCAAACCAAGTTGTACCAAGCTCTTTTCTTACAACTCCCCTGCCATATCATTTTCGGGATTTGATTCCTTATTAACACTTTATGCTCTATAGCAGGGGTTCTTAGCCTTCCTTGGCCTATTCACCCCTCTCGCCATTTCCCACAATGATACCTCCACCCTCCCACCCAATCCCTCTTCTGTACTAAAGTATGCCAGCAGTTAGCTTCAACGCCTCCAAGAAGCTCAGTACTTTTGCTGGTTCCAGTAGTAAAAGTTTTTCTATGGTTTTGTTGTTGAGTGTCCCAAAGCACCTACCTCTGTGCAGCAAAGTTGCTTTACAGTCAGTCAGCAGGTTCCACGGTGTTTCTTCCTCTTCTTTGCAGAATCTGCACAAACCATCATTGATAATGTCCATTCAGGCTCCCTATGTTTCCGGAGAAAGTAACTTCTTTTCTCCTTCTTCGGGATTGTCTTCTCCGGGTCCCCAGGTGCACTTGTGGGAGGCTCCCACTAGTTAGCGCTTTTGGACCCTCTGCGCTTCAGGAGGATGGTCTCCAGACTTCCTTCTCCTTACGGGGGAAAATCCCTGAAGCTCTATCGGTGGTATTTTGTCCGCTACGGAAGAGCACCGCATACCGGAGTAAGGCTATTTACTCAAGGGAGTAGCCTGGTGCCCTTGAGGCTTCTTTCATAACAGAAACCCCTGTATCATCCATCCTTCGGCACGGATCGCATAACACCTTAGATTGGGGCTGGGATAAAAGGAGGGGATTTGGGGATTAGGAAGGATTGGAATCGAAGGTGGTCAGGCTAGCCCGTGATCACCTTCTCCTCCTCTTTCGTTTTCCCTGCATATAGCAGGTTAACGAAGGCCGAATCCTGCTGAAGGCCGAAAGTCGGAGTTGAGTGTTAGAGGCTATTAGAGGCGCTTAATCACTCCATTACTACCCCATGAAGTGCTAATTATGATTATTGATGGATGTATAAAATATTTATTCAATCAGATTTTGTAATTAATAATTAAGAAGTCCAAACCTATGATAGCTTTCCTCACTCTGTAAACTTACTGTGGACAAAGTTCACACCCTGAAATTACTAATTTCACAGTGGAGAATTTCACCTCCATTGAGAACTCCTACTTATAACATGACTACTCTTTCCACGATTGAAAGACTAGAATTCATAAAATCGCTCGGTGTGATTTCGAGCGTAACGTAAACTAGATGACAGACTAAGTACAATCCGATATTTACTAACATCACAGTTATGTAACAATATTAGGTTAATGACATGAAACTGCATAAAAAGATTTGTTGGTTGTTAGTCCAAACAAATCGGTTGGCAGATTCAGAGCTCCTATGCCCAGTCTAAATCACAAGTGTCATTTATAACTATTTTCAAAGATAAACACAAAGCAAATGAGGAGAAGACATATGAGAATAAGAGATGTGTTCCTGTTTTAGATTCATACGAAAGGTTACTTTTAACATATCAGAGTCTCTGCTATTGCATGGTTCATCTAAATGACAGAACATGAATTTCTCCAAACAACATCCAAAACTATATATGTTACAGTTCATGAGTGTCTCATTTGTACATTACGTTTATTAGAAAATACAAATTTGAAAGAATAAACTAATGCTTACTCCTACAAGAATCTAGAAAAAGTAGAAACAATATGACAATAAACGTGAATTATAAAAGGTATAAAAAATATGGTAATTTATTTTTTAGGTAGCAATCGTTAAGAGAATTCAATACCTTACTAGAGAAATAGAGAAGATTTAATAGGGAGTACGGTCTGTTAGCAATGTGGGGAATATTTATACATCAAAACCTTATTTCATTGTTCAAATAATTTAAAATTTGCTATTGTTAATTGGATAGTCAAATAACAGCAGAGCGTCTCTTCTCCTTCTTACTATGCTTGGAACAACATTTACAGTCACTACTTTGTAATATAATGTTAATCATAATTTAGATCAGTCATATGCTCCCTTTTGAAACAGAGCATCAACATTTTGCTTAACCTTACGGGCAAGGATATCAGTCCTTAGCCACTGTTACATAAAGCTGTTTTTTTTCGATTTAGACCATTTAGTTGTGAGAAGCCATACTGCATTGAAATAGGCTTGGGAAGTCCATATACCTCATCACCTGTCGAATCCTACATTCTTTATAATGTACTTCTGATTCACAATCAATAATTATCAGTAATATAACCAAATCATTATATCTATACCACCATATATTATTAACACACATCCACACACACAATTCGTTTATATATATATATATATATATATATATATATACGAGTTCGAGATTAACAAAGAGCAACACACAAAGTAGGGAAACACACTTACAGACTCAAATTTTCGGGTAATCCGTCTTCAGGAGAAAAGAGAATGGGAGACCAAGCACGTTGTAGACGCAACGGCAAGTAACTTAAGGGTTACTGATATCTTTACCCGTAAAGTTAAGCAAAATGTTGATGCTCTGTTTCAAAAGGGAGCATATCACTGATCTAAATTATGATTAACATTATATTACAAAGTAGTAACTGTAAATGTTGTTCCAAGCATAGTAAGAAGGAGAAGAGACGCTCTGCTGTTATTTGACTATCCAATTAACAATAGCAAATTTTAAGGGTTAAGGGTTACTTGCCGTTGCGTCTACAACGTGCTTGGTCTCCCATTCTCTTTTCTCCTGAAGACGGATTACCCGAAAATTTGAGTCTGTAAGTGTGTTTCCCTACTTTGTGTGTTGCTCTTTGTTAATCTCGAACTCGTATTGTGTCCAGTTTGGATCGTATTTCGTTTTATCAGTATATATATATAATATATATATATATAAAATAAAATAAATTCAAAACGAAGGAAACACACAGAAAGACACAGACATAACTCACATCGATATTTCGACCATCGTCGTCATCAGGAGGTGCGAAGAGCGAAGAGCGAAGAGTCCCGCAGGAAGACAGGGCGGTACTCATATATATATCAATGATCAAACCACAATATGAAAATGAGAAACTCAGTTGGGTTTTTAACTCTGACGAAGACCGCTTGTTACGGTTGAAAGATCTTAGTCTTGTTTTCCTATTTTCATACTGTGGTTTGATCATTGGTTGTTATTTCACGTGTTGTGAAATGTTTATATATATATATATATATATATATATTCGTAAATTTTGGTAGCAGTCCTTCTTTGACACACACATTATTGAAAATGACACCAAATTTAGCTGATACCTGTTTCTTAACAAGTTTCTCAATTTTTCTAAATATCACTCTCGTTATTTCGTCTACACAATAAAGTACATCTCCTATGGTCGACAAGATTAGAATATTTAGAAAAATTGAGAAACTTGTTAAGAAACAAGTATCAGCTAAATTTGGTGTCATTTTTAATAATATGTATATATATATAAGTTTCTTCTCAACCCCTTACCAGATGTTCTCTGCATGAGCTTAGTCTTATTTTCCCATTTCATTTTGTGGTTTTATTCATTCTCCTTGGCATTACGGCCCATTTAGGACCTGAGCCTCCGCTACCAAGGTGCGCCACTGATCTCGATCCAAGGCTGTCCTTCTCCAGCGAGCCGCACCTAATCTTCGTAGGTCATCCTCCACATCTTGGAGCCATCGAAGTCGTGGTCTACCTCTCCTTCGGTGACCTCCAGGTGTCCATACAGGCTTTTTTGGGCCCTCTATCCTCGCTCATACGATGCACATGCCCCAACCAACGAATACGCGCAGCTTTGATGGTTGCCACTAGCGATGGCTCTCCATACAGTCTTTTCAACTCTTCGTTGGTCCTAATGCGCCATATATTTCCATCTCTTTTTGGGCCATATATTTTCCGGAGCACCTTCCGCTCCCAGCGATTGAGAATGCCCTCTTGGGTTTTGGTCAGTACCCATGCTTCCGATCCGTAAGTAACTATTGGTCGAAGGATGGTTTTATACATGTAACCTTTGCTTTTATGGATATATTTCGGCTTCTTAATAAACTTAGGAGAGAGAAGTAGCTTTTATTAGCTGTTGCTAATCTCGCCTGTATATCCATATTCACCTGATTATCATGCGTTATTACCGCACCCAGGTACGTTACCTTCTCTTTTCGATGGAAATGTCTCTCTCCCACTTCCAAAGAAGCATACCTGTTTGGAGTTTTGCTGGTGACCATGTACTCTGTTTTTTCAGAGCTAACTTTTAGACCCAGTTCATTTGCCTTGTTCTCCATCTCTGTAAAAACTGTTATTAGGGTTTGTTGGTTTCGGGCAAGGACCTCTACATCATCAGCAAAGGCTAAATGTTGTTCCATTCTATTATATATAGAACCACCTGATTTGTGGATAATCGCTCTTATTGCCCTATCAAGAACAAGGTTAAACAGCACTGATGATAGAGGGTCTCCTTGGCGCACTCCTTTTTCTACTTTAAAAGGGGTCGACACAGAATTCTGTACTTTTATCTTGCAGTAGGTATCACTCAGGGTCATTTTCACAAGGTTTGTGGTTTTTATATAATATATATATATATATATATATATATATACATCAAACGGATGGATTTAAAATAAAAGTCATGCAGCGGAAAAAAGTTAAATTTTATTATTTGGAAGTGTAAAACTGCAGTCACTTTTCCAGTTTTGAAATGTCTCTGAATGAAAATTTACAAAATTGAGGTATTAAGCAGTCGTATGGTAGGTTTTTGGTCAATTTTTTATTTGTGGAAATACTTTTTTTCAACGATATCAGTGACAGAAGCATAACAGGGAAGTTGATCGTGGCTTAAACGAGCCCTTTGTCTTTTTGAAACAACATCACACTATGTATATATCAATTGGTGCCATCTACTGGTATGAGGTCACAAAATATAAAAAAAACTATAAGATGGATCACTAGTCAAACGCGTGTGGTATGCACTAACTCAGTCATGCATACTTGTATCTTTTCCATTGAAATATCTGTAAATGACTTGGTGTTCTGTTAACCGTATGGCTACCCTGGTGAATTAAGGATAGTGCATACAGTATAGTACAGTAAATACGACTGTACACTTCTACAGGTTGCGCAAATAACCGTCTGATACTTGAGCTTATAGAATTATGCTGATTTGACTAAATACTGGCCACTACTACTAGAAGTAACACATTTTTACGATGTGTGCATTAACAGATGATCTATCACGGTGGGAGTGGCTCAGTTTTGACTAGGTATTGTTCACTTTAGAAGTAACAGACTTCCACAAAGTGCACTGACCCTCTGATAATTTAGCGTCATTATATACTGAATCTACATGGGCTGTATATAATGACCAATCTGTGACCTTAACCACACGCTAAAACAAGAACTAGCCTGAAGGTGACTGCAGTAACAGTCGAAACCAGTCGCAGCAATAAACTAACGTAAATGCAGCACAATCAGGACCCTCAAGATACTTCTCAAGACCATCATCTCACAGAAAACCCAGTGATCATTAATAGAAGAAAAATATCCAAAAACCCACAAAATACAACGAAAAACAATGTAAATGAGACCTTACTAGGTAGGAAGGCTAATGTCTATTGCCAGTATCCGTATATACTGAGGGAGTGTGAGCCCTTTACCTATCCTGCAGGATGACAGAGGCTTCACTGTTTAGTAACCAGTCATAACAGAAATATGGCAATAATGTAGAACAGACCGGGGATCTCAAAGCACAGAAGCTGATGTTACATGGCAACACTTGGAATTCCTGATGGAGTGTGAGCCCTCCGAATATTTGTCATGATGACTGAAGTAACTCAACGAACGACATGTGGAGAGCCAGAGAGGAATAGAACTTCAAGGACGTCTACTCCACACCAAAACATCTAATTCATTTAGTCAGCAAATAGCAAATTAGATATCATATCCAGACAGCCTATGTAGATTCAGTACCTATATATATACAAAATAAAAGTTTAGCAGGACTCGGTCAGTTCTTCAGGTTCGAATTAAACTCTCATTGCTAACGTTGCGGTTTTTATTAAAATCCTTTTTCATCGGCAGAAGTATAAAATTTTTGAAAGAGAAAAACTAAACATTACACTAAAGGTTATTATACAGAGAAAACAATTTGTGGATTTCAGAAACAACTGTATCGTTTGAACGAACACGTGACACTTCATTGAATGGACAAGTATCACGTCTTCATTCAAACTAGACATTTCTTTCTGAAATCCACAAACTGTTTTCTCTGCTAAATTAACTCTAATGTAATAGCTGGTTTTTCTCTTTCAAAAATGTTCTATTTCTGCCTATGAAAAAAGTTTTCAATAAAAATCAAAACGTTGGCAATGAGAGTTTAATTTGAACCTGAAGAACTAACTGGGTTCTGATAGATTTTAATTTTGTTTCCACTTCACGGTCGATACTTTTAACAATATTCTGACCTTTTTAACAGTCATCTTTAGGAGCAGAAGTAGTACGGTCACAATACGAGAGCCAACCCATATACATCAAAATGTTCTTAGCTTACGACATATATTTAAAACTATTTTTCTTTTCCGAGGTTTGGTCCAGCGTAAAACACCTTAAACAAGTACCTTAGTACAGCTTTTTGTCTATATTTCTTGACATCTTCAATATTGATATAGCCCTGAAGACATTTAACAGGTATAAGGTAAGTTTGGTGCCGTTTTCAATAATGTATGTCTTAAGGATGGACTGCCACAAAAATTGATTTTCGTATATATGTCAAGGTCTAAACTGCTCTAAGAAATTCAGAAATGGGACATTTTTCGATTAAGTAGCAGCCTTCGTCTGAGTAACGAATACTGAGTAGCAGCCTTTGAATTGATCGCCATTGATTTTGGTCCTATTCTGGAATTACTTACTGAGGTTATTTTTTATTTCTCGTATTTGTTGCAAAAACTTGCTTCCACTGCAAAGAAGTCCACCAAGAAATCCAATCACGATACCGCAAATTTGATGAATCTTTACTCACCAACTTAAACCCTTTAATTCAGCAATTATTATCAACCATCAGATTCCTGCCAGCCTTATTAAAAGGCTAAAAAGATGTTGTCTCTTAGATCTACTCATCAATGCTAACTGACAAGACCTATTTCAAGTGATCAGAACAATTTATATGGAGTACTACGAATAGGTGTATATATGATCAAACCACAATATGAAATGGGAAAAAAGACCTTAGTATTTTTCATATTGTGGTTTGATCATTGATTGTTCTTTTACGTGTTTATGTGAAATCTTGTTATATATATGTAAGTATCAAGATTTCCCATAAACACGTTAAATAACAATCAATAATCAAACCACAATATGAAATGGGAAAAAAGGGCTAAGATCTTTCAACCAGAAAAAGCGGTCTTCGTCAGAGTCAAAAATCCAACTGGGTTTTTGACTCTGACGAATACCGCTTGTTGTGGTGGAAAGATCTTAGTCCTTTTTTCCCATTTCATATTGTGGTTTGATGATTCATATGTATAGGTATATAAATACCTATTATTTAATGTTTTTATGTAGAATGTATCACTATTACTTGTTATTCCTCTAAGAGTAGTTTTAATATATTAATAAATAAATGATAAAAAAAATAAAAAACAAAGAAGTAGCTTCAGTATTTATACCAATAATCAACTTTTCACATAAAATTGTGCCTCATTTTTGTTTTTTTTTTCTAGCTGACCCGAAACATGTAATGTTTTTCATTCCACTGGTAAGTGTACATTGGAGGACTGGAGTTGATATGTGTGTAAATATAATAAGAACTAAGTTTTAAGTAGCTAGTACTAATTCTGATTTTGTGCGGAACGAGATGACGGGGACTGCGGCTAGTGACTGACTATGTGTTTTGCAAATCGCCAAGGATGGCTGGCTGCAATGGCCGAATTGGCGTTGGACAAGGTAGTAATTTGTGAGACATGCGCGGACATTGGGTAAGAAGAGGCGGTTGTGCTGGCAGGTCACGCACTGTGCTTCGCAGCCCATACACAATACTGTAATACCCACTCTCCCGGGCTCACTCCGCCCCTTGCTTCAACTAAATACACAGTCTCCCCCCTCTATTGTTTTCTTCCCACATATCTATAGAGAAACCTATGTGCACCCATTGCTTCAAATAATCTCCTTTGTTGCTCACTTTTTTTGTTTCATTTTCAAACATATGGTTCACTTGGTATTACTTTTTATTAGCTTCTTTAGAAAGCTCCTATAAATATATCCATGTTGACTATAGACTTCAAATATACTTTGTAAGGTGATAATAGATAAATTTTAAATATTCCCTCCTATGAAATTTTACTATTACAATATATAAACATTTAAACGTCATGTGCTAGACTTCTCTTTTTAAAGAATTGTTTAGCTAAAGCATCTCTTAAAGTCGTTTTAGAGTCATTTTATACTCATTTTTATATGCATATATATTTATTATTTTCAATTTTTTTTATTGTTTAGTTCTACTTCTTAATCAGCTCCGATTTATTTGGATTTGTTTGTTTCTGCCTGCCTTGTACTCATTTTTTTAATTTTATTTCAAATCCTTTCCTGTCCATGATCTGGCAACCTTTGCTTGCATCTGCCTGCTTGCTTTTTCTTTTTTTTTGTCTCCTGAAGATGAATTTTTCAAAACTTAGAGTTAGTAAGTGTGTTTCTATACTCTGTGTGATATTCTTCTTCAGTTTTCAACTTGTTTTGTCTAGTTTGGATGTTTTTTTTCTGAATGAAAAGTGGATTTCTTATATATTAGTATAGGTTGGCAGCAAATCTTCTTGGAGGTATATTTTGTTGAAATGTACCGCAGCTTTGGCATTTACGACTTTCAAACTAAGCTGTTCCAGTCTCCTAACAGTCTTACAAATAGAAGGTGGTAATTCCCAAATAAGTTGTCCAAAGGACATTGAAACAAGACTAAGATCTTCCAACTCAGTTGGGTTTTTGACTCTGACGAAGACCGCTTGTTACGGTTGAAAGATCTTAGACTTGTTTTCCCATTTCTTATTGTGGTTTGATCATTGATTGTTATTTCACGTGTTTATGTGAAATCATTATATATATATATATATATATATATATATATATTCATCATGAAAAATTACATCATATATATATATTCGAATGTTTAGGAAACAGTCCTTCCTTAATACATATTAAGGAATTCGACCATGGAGATGGTCGAAGACGACCGAAACGTCGGAAGAAATATAATCATTGAAAACAAAACGTATGGTGAATTGATGTACCTAGTTCCTCGTGAATTTAAAAGACTCTTAAGGGCTTTGGAAATGTTATCCAAAAAATTAGTTAAAAAAAACAGTAGGCCGTAAATTCAATCTCACACACACACACACACACACACACACACACACACATAATATATATATATATATATATATATATATCGAAAGAAACTAAACAGGATCCGATCGGAGTGGTACTGATACTGAATATATACATATCCTGATGTATATAATTCAACATATAAAACAGTCTATTAGAACACTATAGATTCTTGCTATGGTAGAATTTTTTTTTGCTAAAATATTTCTTCTGATTCTAAAATGACTGAAAGTTACGTTTTCCTTGCTATGCTTTCACGTAATTATAATGCTAAAACGGATGCTATCAGTTAAATTAGAGTCCAGTTCTAAATTGGTTTCATTATAGATATTTTACTCCAATCAATCTTCACTCAACTGTTAACCTTACTTCACAGTTATCTATTTTTCAACTGATACCATTAAATCCCAAGTAGAATTAAATTAAGAGAAATACGATTAAAACTATTGTTAGTAGGTTATACTAAACCATTTATTTGATTTCTAAAAAAAATAATTGTAGTACTAAACATAAATTATCATTTAGATAACTAAACAGTTTTATGATTAATGTTATATATAATTTGAGAACTGAAATGCTTCTTTTGTACTAAAAAGAATTTACATCTTTGAAACTAAAATATTTCATAAGCTTAATTTTCTTAATATATTAATTTATTTAAAAATATTTATTTGTTTTAGAAACCAATGAGTGTTTTCCATGTACCTTACAATGATAGTTCTATTTGCAAAAGAATAAAGTTCTTTGTGATTTCTCTTTCAGGGGTATCCGTATTGATTAAAGGTATGCATTGAAATATGGCATGGTATAAAGATTTTACATATTTATGTATATATATATACTTTAACACAAAGGAAAGAAACATAGAAATATTAAATATTAATTATTTATATAGATAATATATCAACCGTGAAATAGAAACAAAATTAAAGTTTATCAGAATTCGGTCGATTATATTCCACGGTCGATACTTATATATATATATATATATATATATATATATATATAATTTGTTTAATTGATAATGTAAACATTAATTTCCCACTGATTAAAAATATTAGACAATAAATAAAAAAATTCATTGATCAAATCATGCAATGAAATGATAAAAACAAAAAACCCTTCGTGATGGCTAACATTTCTCCCTGTGATCATACTGTAATGAATATGTTATTATTTGTCTTGAGAAAATGAGTAAAGAAACAAGTATTACTGCTGAGCCAAATTTAAGTGGAAAAGAGTAAGAAAAAAAATCAATGGTATAATGAAAAATTAAAGTGTCCTTTAAACTAAAATTTCATCCGCAATTTATGAATAGGGAAATTCATATGTAGCTATGTAAATGAGAGGATATGAGGAGGAAGAAGAGAAACGTGTACAAGAAACAGTGAGTAATTTCCTGAGTGTTTGGAAAACTCATTTGAGATGTAAACCGTTTTTAGTTTCATATCTTATCGGTGTAATTAATAAGGGAGGTTGCCAGAGTAGATAAAAATCCAATTTGAAGGAAGAAACAGCGAGGCTTAACAGGAACCATAACTAGGGAACTCATGAAACCGTGATAAATTGGCTGGGAATATCCATTCTTTTATATGGTAATCCAATCAAAACGGCGTGACCAGGAGTCTCCAAGCAGCCATTTCCCTGTGTTTATGGATGTATTTAAATTTATTCTTGGTTTAAGAAGAGTTGTTTTTGAGTTATGAAGGATGGCACTTTGGGTTGGTAAAAGAGGCAAGACAATGGAGATGGTATCTAAAGAGTTTGCGGTCCTTGGCTTGTTAACCCATCCCTTCGTTGGGTTTCTGGTAAAAAAATAAAAAAAAGTAGAAGGGTTTCAACCGCACTTCCGCCTCCCCCCTTCCATCTCACAAACTCAGTTATAATTATGGAGCGTCCATCTTTATACTGGGATATTAAAAAAAAAAAATGGTCCTCCCCCTTTTTCTTGTAAAGTCGATAAATATGAGGGGTGGTTTTTAATCAGAGGGTGCACGCAGCACCATATGTATCGGTAATTTGGTGGCGATGCGGAAGGGTTGAAAGTAAGCGACCAAAAAAAATTATCATACCTATTCAGCATACGGTGTTGAAAGACACCCCTTTATACCACCCTACACCCTAAAACTGCTCCAGCTTTACCTCAACACTGAAAACACTGTATAACGTCTACTCTAACTGTTAATATAAATAATATCAGTTGTGAGCAATTGTATATTTTAGTTATATTTTATATATTTTTAGTTACATTAGTTATACTTTATATATTTTAGTTATATTAGTTATGTATTATATATTTCTAGTTATATTTTTTGTCTATTTATACTAATGGCAACTGAATTCGATACAAAGGTATTGTTTACTTACTATAACTAAACCCCCAAGAAACAAATAAAATACAAATTAGAAGATCTGGCAAACATTGATAACTATTAAATTAGAATAATATCGGGGAGAATATATTTTGTATATATCGGGGAGACTGAAATATATAGTTGTGTCTAAATGAATTGAGCTGTTGCCTTAATTCTTATTCAAGTTTCACGTCTTTAGGGCTATATTGTCTCATCGAAGACTCCAAAAAAATTGAAATTTCTTTCATAAAACATTAGGTAGATATCTTATGTAACATTTTCAAATTCTGTTATTAGTTTATTCAAATATAGGTCAGGTTAGGCTAGGTTGCAGTGGCAGTCTCACTGGAGAAAATACTTAGCTTGAACATTGGTCCTTTTTGATACCACACGAAAAGTATTCTACATTGGGGGCCCTAAATTTTCAGTGGCTTAGCAGCTATTTTTGCGGCCGACCTCCCCCCCCCCCGCTTTCGCTAATCTGTTAGCCAAAATTCTAGAAAGTCCTCAAAATATGTATTTTTATAGAATTACAATGAAAGGATCTAATTTTAGACTGTTGTTATTAGTCCCAGACTTTCATCTTATTACAGTACTCATATACATATATAGTCGTCATCAAAGAAACCAAAGATTTTTCAGAACAAAAACGTATAATTCAAACCATGAAAAAATTGTTAAATTAAATTTACGGGCTATATGCAAACAAACAACATCGTTAACATTCATCCCCTTTAAAAATTAGTTTTGAAAAATTTAAAATCAATTTATTTTTAATTTGCTAATATTACAGTGGAACAGTTTTAAAATCCGTTTAAAACAGTATTATACACATAAAACATAAAAACAATTACGATATTAAAAACTCAGTTTGGTATAAATTTTCATATTTTTTGTTAGCTTTTTATAATGTTTTTTTAGTTTCTATTTTTACGACCCTAGAATGCCACCCCCTGGCACGAGCCGCCCCTCCAAGGCTATGCCACTGGAGATATTTACTTAGAGACTCGGGATCGACGGCTTAACATCTTTTCCAAGGGATAAAGTACTCAGATTTATTCAGCTCTCTCGTGAATAAATGAAGGGTGGTAGTCGGTATGGAGCCACGAGTCTACCAGCCCTGAGGCAATCACGTTGTCACTGGGCTAACCTGCCCCTTTTATTCAAATATAATATTCGAATACTTCCTCAATTTGCAAAATTTACTACAAAACGCCTCTTCTTCTTAGAAAAACTGCCAACAACTGTACATCTCAATCGAAACAATTTACGTTAATTTCAGTATTATTAGTCAAACTGTGTGACTAGTATCGTGTTCATAAGCTTTCAAATTCAATCAAAGTCATATATTTTACATTTTACATAACTGTCCCTTAATTTTATATAGATGTTATGAAATAGTTTGAGCAAAGGGATTTCAATGGATCACAAGCCTGCTATATAAGTATTTGTAAAGTTCCACAGCAAGGTTACTAAACAAACAGGTATACCAATTTTTTTATTCGTATTGTAGATACAAACTTTTGTTTATTTTGCGTCATAATAATTTACCAAAGTTTCGAAACTCTCCCTCAAAAAAAACCCCCTATTTTAAATCGGTACTCTCAATTTAGATTTTCTTAGCTATTATAATAATTTAAATAAAAACAGAATTTATTTACTTTTTAATGTGAACTCATGTATTGAATACATGAATCATTTTCAATACTTGTAACAGCAAAACAGAAAATGTAACAGCAAAAACAGAAAGAGAGAGAGAGAGAGAGAGAGAGAGAGAGAGAGAGAGAGAGAGAGAGAGAGAGAGAGAGAGAGAGAGAAAGAGAAAGAAAGAGGAGGAGAGAGTGAGAAAGAAAGGGTGAGAGAGAGGAAGAGAAGGAGAAGAAAAGAGAGAGAGAGAGAGAAAGAGGAAGAGAGGGTGAGGGAGAAAGAGAGAGAGAGAGAGAGAGGGAGGAAGAAGGAGGGATTCGGTAGTGGTATATAACTAAAATAATTAATTAACTTTCTAGAAAATGTCAATATTTTATATATGATATGATATAATGTCATATATACAATATATGATAAAAGGTAATGAACAAATTAAAATCACGTTTTAAGAAACACTCTTGTGTTTTTTCTTGTGTGTTTTTTCAAGAATGTGCAAATACGTTCTTCTATCTTTCACTCAGTACTGTTCACATAACAGCAAAACATCAAAGAGTCTACTACTGCATTAAAGTAAATTGATAAAATAATCTCAAACTTCGCTGCTAAATACATAGGGTGCTAAATATAGTTTTCTGTAAGGAGCGTTACCGGTTTCTGATTTTGCAACAGTATTACGAATAGTAAAGTAGATTCAACAAAAATATATTAATAGTTTCTATGTGTTTGTAAAAGGGTTTTATAATTTCTATTGTTGTTTGTTAGATTTATTAAAACCTATATTAATATGATATATGATTAGAACTTTATACATTGTAAACATGAAGAAAGAATTTTTGAAGTTTATGACTACAGTTTTCAAATTAAAAAAAACCCTTAATATTAAACTTATTTCCTTAATTTGTATTAATTTATATTACTTATAAAATCTATGATACATTTGAAACGCTCGGTGAAAATATATTTTTATTGACATATAAAATAATTTTAAATTTTCATTTTTTTTATGCAATAGTTACATAGTAGCAGAGTAAAACCCATGTTTGAGGGAGACACACAAGTTTAAAGTTTTGTTTTTATAGTTGTATCAAAATGACGGTCATGTCTCGTGATTTTTATACTACGTTAGAGTAGTGTTATCAATTTGAATTACTGGTAACACCATGCATGTCAGTGCTAATTAATTTACAAAAAATGATCAAGTTTAGATTTCCATGGTTAACTATAGTTTTTGTTTATGTTTTGTTTAAACCGATCCCCTAGTGGGTGATAACGTCAACCGTTTACCGACTTATTGTTTGATGGGTGAATTCTACAGATTCTCTATTGGAAGTCTAAAATTTTGCTTAACTCAAGTGCATTTCGAGTAGGGACCTTTAACGAGTACCTGACATCGCACAGGCTCGGGACCGATGTCTTAATGTCCTGTCCGAGGAACGACGTACTTAGATTTATTTGCCTCCCACGTGAATAAATCGAGGGTCAGGTGGGGATCGAACCCCGGACTACCAGGCCAGAGGCGAGTACGTTAACCACTGTGCTAACCTGGCCCCTTCTAAATTATAGATATAAATAGGGAGTATTTTATAGCCCGTTGCGATATAATCATAGTTTCATTAATTATATCGGTTATCTTTTGATAATATAATTTGATAATATAATATAATTGATAGATTTAAAGCATATCTTTTGTTATCATACTGTTGAAAATTATTTTGGTTAATCACCATAAAGTACAGTGATTATGAACACAATATTTGCTAATTTTGCATACATATAGGTCACTCAACCCTTTTTGGGGTTGATATGTGTCTGTTGTTGGTTGTATGTGTGAGACACATCTGTGGCTGGGTTGGTTCTTTTGAAAGCGTTCTAAAAAATCTATTTGTCTCACCATTTGACAAATCTCAATGGTATTGCACAAACAGATTAGTTCTAAGTGTATAAAGTCACAATCGCTTTTAGTTTTTTTGAAAATATTGAAGCATGGATAAACAGTCTACAGTTTTGAGGTTGTTAAAAATATTGAAGCATGGATAAAATACATTTTTTTATTTTATGTCAAACAGTTAACGGTACTAATTTTAATTCTCTCTTCTGTGGATTATAGAAAGTTTAAAGTTCATAATAAGTGTTGTCTTAGGTACAAACGTAATCCACCCAGGACTCAACCCAGGACTGGTATATTCGGGTTCGATTCTCACTCTGCCAATCAATTTCTTCAGGTAGTTGGCGAAAAAAAAACTGAAGATGTCGTTCCTCAGAGAAGAGGTGAAGCAGTGGTTCTAACACTGTAATCTGTTAGGTACTTTTTAACGAACTATACTCTAAATGTACTTGAATTGGGTACAGTTTAAGACTTCCAATGTAGAAACATTAGGGAGATGCAATATTTCTTTGAGAAATCAGCGTCACTGAACTAGCTTTCTAGAAGACCCTAATTCCAAAAGAAGAACAAAAAACGGACTATCACAATATGAATAATAAACTGAGTAAAGGATCACAAATTTTGGGTTGTGATATTATAATTATATAATATCACAACATTTTCTTGATCAATTTTGAATATTGGAATGAAGAAATGATCCTAAAGAAAATACATCTTTTATGTTCTATTTGTAGTCACATCTATGATTATGATTTAGCAATAATCACATTTTCGGTATAAATGATAACATTCTGACAGGAAAACTATGAATTTAATATGAATGACTTTGACAATATTGTCGCTTTAAATCATTCGGTATTATTAAGTAAACGTTTTGAAATAAAAGGACAATTTTTAATATATTTACAATTCAACTCAAGAAACAGAACAGAACAAAACACAGTTTGCTTAGCAACAGCACTTCACGTGGTCTTTCTTTAAGAATATAAAAATACGCTAAACTATTAAAACACTCTAAATCATTAAAATATAACATTAGAAATAGTTGCTTCGCGTCAATATGTTTACCTATAGTCAAGTTGAGTGTGGACCTCAAGTGTTTGAAATGTCTTGCTGGAGTTCAGAGAATATTTGACAGAGGTGTTAATGACATGTATTTGACTTTCTACTTTTAATATTTCCTAAGCCATGGTGATCCCGTTGCTTGTTTGAAATCCTTTCCATTTGTCTGTTTTGAGGTCAGTGAAAGATATTAAATCACCAGCTTTGATATCAAGTTTGAATCAATGAGGGCTTTGGGAAGTCCATAGCCATAGTCCTTTCTGTATCTCGCCGGTCTAACGATCTATTGTAAACGCTTAAAGAGATGAATATTCATAACCAGCTAAAACTAAGGCCCCCTTGGAGAGTCGGCCTAGTTTTGAAGGCTTTCTCACATGCATCATGAGTAGCCCAGTCTCAACGACCTCCCACACAGCGATTAACATCAGAAGCAACTTCTAATCATTAAACACATTCCTTTCAAACAAATACTTCTACTTTGGGTATTGATAATAAATAATTCATAGAAACCAGTATATAAAACACATATCTCAGTTGAAAAGACAGCCTTACACAAAGCACTCAGTTATTACTGCTTAAATATAGTTATTGGGTTAGTTCCACTGAGGTTAGTAATACTAGAATTATAAGTAATAATGTCCGTCATACCTAGTAAAGTTTTTGTAGAGCTCGACCGGTTTCAAGTCCGTCTGATTCCCATCTTCAAGAGCAACTAACTATTTTATTTTTTCTTGCAACCTACCTAAACTTGTTATCTACATTGTTGAATTAGTGTTGTCTGTATAGTTAAATTTTGGTTTGCATGTTTGTTTAATTGTTAATTTTTTTTTATTTCTTATTTCATTATCTATTCCCAGTCCTTTGTGTCTTCGTTTGAATGTTAGTAGAGGTTTGTTAAAATATCTGTTTGATCGTGTCTGTTCATTTATTATGTTGTCGGTCATTTTATATTTATATATCTCTATTTCGTCTTTTCTATATACATAAATGTTTATTCGTTGTCCCATTTGTCCCATCTGTAGTATGTCCATTGTGCTTTCCATGCTGTCTGGGTTATGTCCAAATTTGTTTAGGTGGTGTGCGTAGTTTATTTCTTTATATTATTGGTGTAGTCCTTAATGCGTTCTTTGAGCCTGTCTTTTAGTGTTCTTCCCATTTTGTCATATGTTATTTTTCTTCGAGAGACAACTAGCTCAGATTTTGTCACTTCCTGCATTAAAACAACGAGAACCAGAGTGAATATCCAACCTGGATCTACTAGTTCAGAGGCGAGCATGCAAGCCACAGGGCTACTCTGGTCCCCTTATGTTCACCTTTACTAGTTATAAAGAATATTGAAATAAGTTCAAGCACGTGAATTTGACTGGAAACATGTATAAATTGGGACATTTTTTGCATTCTTTAGTTTTACAACATGTTCTACCAGTCGTAGTATGCCAATCTTGTTAGTAATCAGGAGAGGATTTTGATGTAAATGGATACGATATTGCAGACTAAAGAGTTAAGGAAGCGGAAAACTTTAAAGTTCGTACTAAATACTGTCTTTGGAGCCTTATATCCTCACCTGTGAACTAGAAGATCGGGGTTCAATTCTCACTCTGGTCACCGACTTTTTTACCTGTAAAGTGAAAAATATCTTAGAATGTTGTCCCTATGAGAAGAATTGAAGTCATGAGTTCCGAGTCTATTTGATGTCAGGAACTTGTGAAAGAACACTACTCCAAGTGCGCTTGAGTTAGGTGAAATACCTTCCAATGTAGTATCATTAGGGAGACACAATATTCCCTTGAGAATTAGAGTCAGGGATGTGGCTAATCCACCAAGTTCTTATTTTCAAAAGAAGAAACATAAGTAGAAGAAAGAAGTACTGTCTTAATTTGAATAAAAGATCACCGAGCAAAGGATAACACATTCTAAATATTTGTTCTGTACGGTCTGATGGTAATATAAGGGTCACAGTAAAGTTAATTTGGCAGGGATGGATTCTGACTGGAGTACACAAGTCATTCTGTAAAGGAATATCATCTAGAAATTCAAAATTTGTATTACTCAAACCATCAGAGCAATAAAAAAAGAGTCAAAGAGGGTGTTTTGTCAATTACCACTAGTCCACACATTTTCTACCCCTGCTTCTCTAATGTCCAAGAGCAAAAGCCGTGTTATCATATGTATGTAGATTTCTAAAGAGAAAGCGTTTCATGGCATTAGTTTTCTCTAACATTGGTTAATAATAAAACAATTATTATGTATCTGTATTTAAAACTAATAGATTAATTAATTACAGACTATATCAAATATTATAATGCTGTTACTTTTTTAAAGGTTATCACATATATTATTAAAATGTAAACCCATCATCCCCCAGAAATGTCTCCTCTATTCAACCGACTTCGAAACGTGTTCATCATAAAAAAGATCTATTACATTTATTTAAA
The DNA here is from genome assembly GCA_026182355.1 of Hermatobates lingyangjiaoensis. Lineage (NCBI taxonomy): Eukaryota > Metazoa > Arthropoda > Insecta > Hemiptera > Hermatobatidae > Hermatobates > Hermatobates lingyangjiaoensis. The sequence continues at coordinate 911,512 of JAPFBL010001929.1, forward strand.
TCAGTCAATCAATACTCTGACGATTAGTGTTAGCATTTGTGTTTTTAAGTTTTCAGTTATTCATATGCTTGTCTCTTCAAATTCTTTAAATTTGTTTATTTTTTACGACTTATCAACAGTTTGCTTATTGTGCAGTTAATTTTTTTTTGAATCTTATTATTTTCAATGTTGAACCTCTTAAATAATTTAACCTTTTCTTTAAAAAAAAAAAAAAAACAGTCTGCAGACTAACTTGACGAAATTTTGAAGGGAATACAAAATTGTAAATTTTAAGTAAAGCGAATTATAAAGTAAAAAATCTAATTGATCTTTATGAATAAAAACATATAAATGTAGAGAAACAATAGATAGCAAATTAAAAAAAAATGAAAACGTTACCACTCAAAAGCGTTTAGGAGCGCTTAATACATATCTTTTAGTACTTTTAATGGTGTTCCGTTAAATATAGGGCCACGTGTGTTATTATAGGGACACGTCGGTATATATACATATATGGCTGTTACTTATTCCGTTATTTCTGACAACGTACAATTGGCAGTAAAGTCTATTTATATTTCTGAGAGATTACCCGTAAAAATTTGAGTTTCAAAAGTGTGCATCAATTACAAGAATTTTATTATATACTAATATTTAATATTATATATATATATATATATATATATATATATATATAATTTATTTTCTGAGAAAAAACAAATAAAGATCCAAAAGACAAATATAGTTCAATTAAAATAAGAAACATAGTAGCCACACTCAAGAAGATGACGACGACTTAAATATCTTTAGTCTTTTAATTTTCCTCGGTTAATAGACCGTGGCCATTCAGGTTTTGAATATAAAGGAATATATATATATATGGCTGGTTACTAGCCGTTGCGTCTACAACGTACTTGGCCTCTCTTTCTCTTTTCTCCTGAAGACGGATTACCCGAAAATTTGAGTTTCAAGTGTGTTTCTTTATTTTGTGTGCTACCTATCCTCAATTTTGAACTGATATATATATATATAAACTACATTGACATAAGAACACCCAGAAATGAAACAAAAACTCACTACTATATTTCGATGTCCTCGTCATCAGGAGAATAGAATCGTGAAATCGTTTAATTGAATTAGTTATATATATAGTTTTTTGATGAAAATGCGATCGGAAACGGACCAATATCGTTTAATGTACATAAAGGAACATAGCAAAATTAAAAGCACCCACTTATACTCGTAGTCTGTAATTTTTTGTTTGAACTGTCTACAGAAGAGATAAGAGAGGAAAACCAAGCGCACTGGTACAGAGACGGTTGGGTCTCCAACATAAATAAAAGAGATAACTAAAAGTGACTACCATATTCCGACTACCTTGTCATTTGGTAGAAAAATGTGAGTCACTCCGAAGACAAGTGACGACTGAAGTAAAGTCTAATTAATGAGGCACTCATTCAGGGTAGCCAACATACGAAGAGAGGGGATACAAGGACCAATAAGGTAAATAATAACAAAAATAAATAATAAAACAAAAATATTTTAATATAAACATTTAAAAAAGTATTACAAAAATGAACTATAAACGAAATATAAATAAAGTAACAAAATTGTATAAAAAGATTAAATTAGGAAAAATAAAGAAAAAGTACGACTGAGGTTAAGCCCAGGAGGAGTTTTACTTCCCAGGAGACAAATAAATGCTTCTTCTGAAGCTCTCAAAATGATATTCGTGGAAGCTTCAGTTCATCAATGAACAATTTTTATTTACAACCATATATTTCAACCATCTACCTTGGTATATAATATCTGGTTTCAACCATCTTTTGGTTACAGTTTTAATAGACAAACTAGAATAAATTAGTACCGATTTTAAAATATGAAGTAGCAATTACTAAACAACTAATGACTGGAAAAAAGTCATTGATAACAATATTATAGCTTATAGAATAAGCTAAAAGACAAATATGCTTGAAAAAAATTTTCTTTATCTATTCTTTTTATTAAGTTCGCAAATGTTGAATATTGTAATATTGTGAGTTGAACATTTTGGCAGTTAAATACAGTCTCAAGAGATCAGAAATAGAAACATAAGATTGAATTAACTAATGTTATGTTCATTCATAACACAAGTTCTGAGTTTACAAGGTTTCTTTAAGTTAAACACTGCTATTATTACAAAGTTTTGAAAGAGGGTTTTTTATAAACTCATTAATTTTTTTATTCTCTAAGATAGAGTTCCTTCATTAATACGGTACCATCATTGCAAAGTTATTGCAGCAGGTGTTTGAGGAACTGATTTCTTTTTGTCTCTGTACTTCAATATATTTTTCCTCGAGCTATACAGCGCCATCATTACTAAGTTATTGGTTGTGAATGTTAAAGAGATTCAAGTTTTTTTATTTTTTTTTTTTCATTCTATAGCAGATAGTTGTTGTCATATCCCAAGTAGATTCATTATAACAAATTTGTTTGTGGTAGATGCACATTAGAAAGTCACATAGACGCACAATATACTCCACTTTAATAGATAATTTGACTTGAAGGACGGCCAGATATTTTTACCCAACGAATACTATTGTTTAATATTTACTTATGTTATGATTTAGCATGCGCACAATTTAAACATGTCTTATAAGAAAGCTGAATGTATTATAAAGCAAATATGCCTTGCTAAAGTTGACATGATGTTATTTTTTATAAAAAAAAAATCAAGAGAATAAAATGTTTTGATCCTTGATTTATAAAATATGAAGGACTGTAAGAGTTTTTCATATAAACAGTTATCATTTAAAGAAGCTAAAACAGAAAGGGACAACAAAAGACTCGAATGGAAGAGCGACAGCAGATGAAAAACTCAAGCATTCCACTGTTTATCTTAATTTCTTTTCATATTTTTTTCCTCTTTTTGCTTTCGTCATCCAGAAATACAATAAGAGTAAGCTTCCTATTGGTGGGAGTTATAAGGGCGCAACCAATGAGAAGACCGGTTTAGGTAATTAGAGGGTTCTGTAGGCCTTTCATTACCCCCACTGACACGTTCCATAGTCTCAACTGCTCTACTTGCGTGCACTTCTCTCATCGATTCCCGCCTCGTCGAGGACCCAATCGATTCTAGTTTCATTTTTAACGACTTCAGATAAGGATATTTTTTCCAAACCCCCCCTCCCCCCCTCCCCCCCCCTCCATAACCCACACCATACCCCCCACCATGCCTCCCTCTTCTTCACAACCAGTCACTCCATCTTTATCCTATTTCCTTTGATGCCATTCTAAATGAATACATTAAATAAATGGCTTGCATGACATGGCAAACTACTGAAGAAATTACCAACAAATTGAGAAATAAAACTCTTTGAACTGTTTTTTGCAAAGGTCATCATGCCTATGTTAGCCACTTAATTTGCCATTTTGCATTCTTCAACTCAAGTCAAAATTGCACCCAATCAACAATAAAACGGTTGTTTAAATTTACTGTCTTTATTTTTTTTCTCTTTATCTAGAACTTTAAAAACAAGTTTTAAAACATGATTTTTTTCACACACATTTTTTTTTAGAAATAACGCATATTATTTAATTTGATAAAAAGTAATAATAACAGTGTGGTTTAAGAAAATATCAATATACGTAGAATAATCCGCAATTATTATTAATATATACGCTGAAATGATGAAATGTACAAAAAAAGCAACCAAACCACTCAGTCGATCTTAAGAGAAACATTTGTGAATACAGTTGACCTTCGTTTATTCTAATCTCCTAATCCAGATTTACGTTTCTTTAGATAGTGGGTGGTTAAAAATTTGTATCCATAGGGATAAAAATTAGTTCAGAGAACGTGTGCTACAAGTCAAGGCATTAGTAGTACTAAGGGCTCTTAAGGATACTGAGGGAGTTACCAGGAGCAGTATGAAGTTAACTATCCAAAATAAGTTTATAGAAGATTTCCTCGCTGGTATCTTTTTAAGACGTATTTCATATAATAAGTTTACGTACTAAAATTAACATGTTAATCTAATGCAAGTAAATATTTACAGGAAAAATATAGCCGTATGATGAAATAGATCAAGGAAAACAAGTTTTTTGGATTCTGTAAATATTTACAGTAACAACTGTCATATTTACAATAAGAGGCTATTTTAATAAGGTAATCAATATCATGCTTCCGTTTTCTTTAATCTTTCAAACATTTTTCCATTTTTTTTGTATTATATGCACTAGATTTTTTGTCAGCTAGAAATGTCTAGAACAACCACTTTGTCTGGAAAATAAGTTTCAAGTATTTATATTAATAAAAGACATTATCAATACAAATGTTCATTAATATTTCTAATTAAAACTCAATTGTCAATCTCATTTAAAAAAAAAAATGTATAAAAATCTCTTAAAAGAAAACAACTCTGCTTTATCAGTTGCTAATTTTAAAACTTGTTGATCAAAAACGATTGCTTGCACTTCTTTATTGAGACATTGGCATTAATTCATACTAAGGGTAACTTCTTATATGATAAATATTACTCTATATTGATCTGGAGACCAAATAAATCTGGTGCAAGACGGTGCAGGAAAAAATTCCCTGAGGAAAAAAAACCCCGAGGAAAAAATCCCTCCTCAAAAAATCCTTACCCCCTTTAAAAAAAAAAAGAAAATAAATATATTTTCTGACTAGAAGTACTATATTAAACCAATACCAAATTACCAAAAACTTTTGGAAATTCAAAATAATTTTTACAAGTAATTATATTTATTTAAATAGAAACTGGAAAACAGCACAATATAAAAATAGGTCCACAATATAACTAAATATTACATTAAAGATTATTTTTTTCAAAGAAAAATATAGTCTGTGGATTTTAATAACAACTGTCTAGTTTGAATATTTTTCTTTGAAAAGTAATGTTTAATATAACACTTAGTTTTTCTGTTTCAAAATTTATACTTCTGTCTATGAAAAAGGTTTTAAATAAAAACCGAAACGTTGGCAATGAGAGTTGAATTTGAACCTGAAGAACTGACCGAGTCCTGATAACTTTAATTTTGTTTCTATTTCATTGTCAATATTTTCATCAATATTTATATAGATACAGATTGAAAATCATGTGCATTCTTAGACTCTAAGGAAATGTAATCCAGTTAATAAATACAAGTATACCATATTAATAAATCAGTTAAAAGACTAAGATCTTTCAACTTTAATAAGCAGTCTTCATCAGAGTCAAATCTCAACTGATGAAAGCTTGTTACAGACGAAAGATCTTAGTCTCTTTTTTTGATTTCTTACTTTTGTTTGAACGTTGATTTGTATTTTTATTGTGAAATATTGTTATAAAAATATACATATATGTATAACAAGTATTTCATAGGTAATCTATGCAACATATTAATAAAAACAAAAAAATATTTAATAGAACAGCAGCCTAATTCATATTTATGCATGACAACATTTGCGATTAAGATATCTTTCAGGCAACAATTAAAAGCGCATCATTAAATCTGATTTAGGGAGGTATTGATGAATCATAAGGCTGGCTTTCATGCGGCTTCTAGTTCTTATGTAACAGAAAACACGGGTAGCCTACTGCTATAGTAGTCTTACAGTCCTAGATGAGACAGATCGTTTCATGGAAAGAATAATTGTCTAACAAACACATAATAACACAAAAACAACTTCAACTATAAGTTACAAAAAATTTAAGCATTTAACAATTGATGAAGTACATTATTTTAGAAAATTGAGGAATATGTTGGTCACGATGCAAGTACCTATCAGTTCATCACCGACGTTTCGACAATTTTATTGATATTTTCAGGATGATAACACCTAAACAATAAAATCAGACAGGCTATAAACAGTATTTAAAATAATTATAATTACCGTCTATTTGGGTTGTTTACTTGAAATTAACATCGAATTTACCAACTGTTGTAGTCAACTATTTCACAAATCCGATGTTAATTTCAAGTAACTAAACAAGATTTAAGCTAAATTATAATTATTTGAAATACTGTTTATATTCTGTTAAGATACAATGTATATTTTGAACCCCCACTCCTCTCAAAGTGTACATTCTGAACCCCACCCCCCTCTCCCATATCAAAGACCTAGTGACAAGTACCTGCTGAATTCCATCCCACACACACTTGATAACACTAACATATTCTGGGTCATATCTGTTTTAGATAAATCACTTCTTGTATTTTTGAACTAACCATGAATCTTTTATTCAAATTAACAAGTTAGAGTTAATAAATAAAGGTTAAATTTGTTAAATTATTTTCAGTTGTGCTTAATATATCATTTCTTAATGAAGACTCTAGACTGAAAATAGCGTGAGGTTTCTGTTTTTACTTATTGGAGATGAGAAAACCAAGTTGAGTTCAAATAATTCATTTTATCTCGGATGAGAGAGAAGTAGTAAAGTATTTAGTAGATTCGTTTAAATTTCAACAAAGAACGATAGTTACATGCGAACAAAACACCTTTCGAGACCAGTCCTTGAGGCGATTTATATGCCTAGCACAGTATTCAAGAAAATTTAAATTACTCCACTCCTCTCCCCCTTCCAAGAATCTTGGGTGCTTAACTGCAGGCAAAATGTTGAAACGCTTGAGAAATGCTAAATTGTTTGCAACATGCATATTGCAGTCGAAGGCAGTGCATGTCGAGAATGCATTCTGCACAATCACGCACCTTGTCTTGGGCAGGTAATCACATAGTGGCACATTGCTTTCCCGCCTACCTTGTTTGCAAAATCTCAACCAGTGGAAAATCTAACCTGCACCTTACACTTTAAAGAGACTATGCAATTTTCATTCGAAATTATTAAAGCTAAAATTAAATTATTTTATCAATGTAAAATTTACTTTAAAAAAATGTGTACCGAAAAAAAATATAATTCCTCATATAATATTTTAAAAACACCAGTTAAACCTATGATTAAAATGAAAACAATAAAATGTACTAAAAATTAAAAAATATGTAAAATTGGCATTAAAAAACACATTACATTCTTAAAAAAATAGATCATAATTATGTCATAAAATCTGTTATACATATATAAAAAATCAGTAATACATCAACGTTTGATAGTATAATTTTCTAGGTTTAACAGCAAACGAGTTTGATCCCAATTATACAAGACATACATAACAATATATATATTCTCGATGTAATATCGAGATGTAATATATATAATCGATATATATATATATATATATATATATATATATATATATATATATATATAAAGTGCTCGATTAAGCACCCAAGATTGAATTTGTATTTTGAACCTGACCAATCCCCCTCCCCCCAAAAATAAAACATTAACGATTTGCTTATAAAACTTATAGTTTCAATTTTTTTGTTTAAGTATCATGATGAAGAATAGTGTACTTTACAGTCTAGTGAGTTTGGCGTCTTTTGTTACTTCTTAAGACGGATAAAATTAAAACCTGGAAACTGTAAATGCCTGTATATTGTGTTATGTTTGTTAGTATTTTTTTAACATTTGTTTTCCGTTTTTGATCAATTTTCATTTAATAAACAATCAAAATATTATTATTAAAAGAATACATATACTTGTCTTGGTGTTGTTAGTTAGTTAACTTTTTATATTTTTAAGTAACACTTTGGATATTGCTTTGACACGGTGTAACAGAGTTCGATATGTTTCTACGGTTCATTCATCATCATCAGATAACATAACTGTCTATTTCTGTTCCTCATTCATAAATCTAATGAAGACCTCATGACAAGGCTTAAGCTGATACCTACGCCAGTTTGTAATTCCATTAGGTCTAAAGAGTCTCCCGGGTTACTTAACAAGTTTCTCACCGACCTTGAAAATAACAGTTTTAAAATCTTCTCACTGTATTCCAACTGAATGCTTTTATTTTTCAAATTTCTATTTTCTACAATTTTCAGATAACAATGAACTTTTTTCTTCTATTAATTATTAAATATCCTATAAATAATTATATAGTTAACTTCACTTAAGTGAGGCCACTCACTAGGACTGCAGGTAAAATGTTTCAGTAGCTATTGAGAAAATATGTACTGACATAAATTCAGTGTATATTTATATCAGTGAAGTATAAAACTAGCAGAAAAAGTAAAATAATCAAATAAATGCTTTAAGGCCTTTCACTTTATGTCAACAGACAGCAAAGAAAACATTAAATTACTTTGGGTTGTCTCTGATGATATAAAATGAAAGGCCTCACAGCATTTATTAATATTGTGGTTTTATATTTCATTGATTGAATCACGTGTTATTGTGATTCTTCTGCATATCAGTAAATATATATTTAATACATTTATTTCAGCAAATTCAGTAAAATTTTCCAATATTTTCTTTCCTCTGTTTCTTTACTCTGTTGTGTCCACTTTGACAGATTTATCTAAGAATAACTTAAAAAAGAGTTAAAATATTTTTTATTACTTATACTATTTTCATTAACAAATCGTGATTATTATTATACAAGTTAACATCAACAGTAAAACACCTTTAAGCCAATATTTCTGCTATATGTTCGTTAAATTGTCTCTAAGAGTAGCACTGTAGTTTCATTTAAATACAACGTTCACGTAAAGTTTTTGCAATAGAAAAATACTAAGGTATATATATATATATATATATCTGATTGGTTGATGCAGGACCAAATAAGCTTGACTCATTTTTTTGCTTGCTGTTTTCAAAGTTGAAGGCTTCTAGCTGTGATCGAAGTCACGTACAGTGGTTCTTCTCTTCCAATCTACCAATCAGATATTAGAACCAGACCCCTCATGTAGATTTCAATATATATATATGTATATATCAATGATCAAACCACAATATGAAATGGGGAAAAAAGACTAAGATCTTTCAACCGTAACAAGCGGTCTTCGACAGAGTCAAAACCATAAACCTCTAGTTCGGTTTTGACACTGACGAAGACCGCTTGTATCTTAGTATCTTAGTATTTTTTCTCCATTTCATATTGTGGTTTGATCATTGATTGTTATTTCACGTGTTTATGTGAAATCTTGTTTTATATATATATATATATTATATATATATTCAGGAAGGTATTCAGAAACCTTGAAAAACTAGTGAAGAAAATGACATCAGCGAAATACGGTCAGCTGTTCAACGAAATATATATATTATATTATATATATATATATATATATATAATATATATATAGATTTACAAAACTTACATGGATTGTGGAATATGATATAGTTTTACAAATTACATGCTAATTGAAAATATATAAAACTGTATATATAAAATATTAATTAAATTTAAATAGTATTTTTAATTAAATTAATATTATTTTAATATTAATAATAATACTTATTATTATTTATATTAATAATTATAATACATTTAATATTAATTTTATTAAAAATTAGTATTTTTGATTTATAATTAAGAGGTCATAGCCTATAATATAGCTTTCTTCTTTCTGATAACTTACTATTGTCAAGATTCACCCATGAGGGTGAATTTCAACCCCATTGAAATTTCTGAGCAATGCTTATAAGTTAAAGATTATAGCTACTGGAACACTACTAGAGGCTTCCATCGGTTGAAAACTGAAGAGTGTTGTCACTTGTGAATGTTTGATAAGAAATCAGCGCATTCATATTGCTCCGATGAATAATTCACATTAAGAATACAGTATTAATACAATAGAGTTGTTTTTGGGAGAAAACTAAAAGGTACAAAACTGTAGCATAACAGCTGTGGAAAAGCCGCAGAACTGAAGAGTGATGTTAGATGAAGCGACGATAGAGTGCAGCAGTAGCAATACCTGGGAAAGTCACCTCTACTTTGAGGATCTGTTTGTGGTTTCATGATGTGAACATCGCAGTCCAGCATATACTACCATATTCATCATTTCCAGCAGAACCCAGTTGATTCTTTCAGATTTGATAGAAACATTTATATACAGTTTTCAATGTTTTTCTTATATCGACTAAATATATTGAATACTATTTTTCTTTCTTTACAGATCTTTGATCTAGCGTCAAACAGTAAGAACACCTTTAAGCCAACGCTTCGTCTATATGTTCCTCAAACCGTCTCTAAGAGTAGCACTGTAGTTTGATTTGAATAGAACACTCACGTAAAGTTTTTTTCCAATAGAAAAATACTAAGGTAATAATGTATATTCATATAAATAATGTAAGTAATATAGTTTTTTTCATGTTAGTGTAGTTAATTTCTGTATGGAAGTAGCCCTGAAGATGTCTACAAGTATAGATTAAACATTCGCTTAATTATTGTTTGACGCTAGACCAAACCTCGATAAAGAAAGAAAAATAGTATACAATTTTCATTTTCATTTACCCATAAATCTGAATGACGTATACTCTCTAAACCACAGTAAAAAACGCTGTTATAAGACGACGATCATTTACCAAACATACATGGTTCTGGTCAGAAACTCTCAAGATGTATTGATTGAGGAGAGAGGTAACAAGGGTGCAACAACTTCAGTAGTTAAATTGAACAAAGCAGTAGCTTATTTTAGCAAATAAATAATAAAAATCATTACATAAACTAAACAGTTAAGATTACCGCGTATAAAAAATCGGATTGTTAAACACATTACCAAGTCTTCATTAATAAAATGAATAAGTATTAAATGAATAAATACTAATATATAAATTATACTATTAGTGATGATTTATCAAATTACACTTACTATTAACGAGATCAGTAGTATTGAGTTACCAGGTTAACAGTAATTTTTCGATTTCTTTAACTTGGATACGTTTTAAACACCTTTTTTACATCTTTTCTCTTTCAGAACTACATCACTAGTAAAAGTACACTACATGTCGCTTTTTTTTTTGTTAGGCTTAAGTAAGACTCTGACAAGAACTAGTTATTTTGGTTAAAAGATCTTATAGCATCGTGCGGGCGCACCTTCGCGTGGTCAAGTGGGGCACTAGTGGCTACAGAGGCAGCACGTTGAACTAGTCGGCCTGATATGATTTTGGTGGTAATGGCTGAGAGGCCTGGGGACACATATAAAATCAAAAGAGGTTAACAGATCTTATAGCATCGTGCGAGCTCGCCTTCGCGTGGTCAAGTGGGGCACTAGTGGCTAAAGAGGCAGCACGTTGAACTAGTCGGCCTGATATGATTTTGGTGGTAATGGCTGAGAGGCCTAGGGACACATATAAAATCAAAAGAGGTTAAAAGATCTTATAGCATCGTGCGGGCTCGCCTTCGCGTGGTCAAGTGGGGCACTAGTGGCTAAAGAGGCAGCACGTTGAACTAGTCGGCCTGATATGATTTTGGTGGTAATGGCTGAGAGGCCTAGGGACACATATAAAATCAAAAGAGGTTAAAAGATCTTATAGCATCGTGCGGGCTCGCCTTCGCGTGGTCAAGTGGGGCACTAGTGGCTAAAGAGGCAGCACGTTGAACTAGTCGGCCTGATATGATTTTGGTGGTAATGGCTGAGAGGCCTGGGGACACATATAAAATCAAAAGAGGTTAAAAGATCTTATAGCATCGTGCGGGCTCGCCTTCGCGTGGTCAAGTGGGGCACTAGTGGCTAAAGAGGCAGCACGTTGAACTAGTCGGCCTGATATGATTTTGGTGGTAATGGCTGAGAGGCCTGGGGACACATATAAAATCAAAAGAGGTTAAAAGATCATGGTTACATTTCTCAAGTTCTAACTGCTGCACAAACGTTAACTTTTATTTCGCCTTTTTTTTTTTTTGTGAAATTTTGTAATGGAAGTATCGTATTTAGGTCCCAACTATAATATGGGGTATTCAAACTGCATACACATTTTAAGATTTCCTGATTCCATTAAAATATGTTTTGCAAATTTCCTTTGAATTTGTGTGTTTGCATGTGTTTGTGCCTGTCTTTATGTATGAGTGTTGGTTGTATGTATGTCAGTATATGTGTATGTATGGATGTGTATGCATTTGTACAGTTTGAATCAGTTGCTGTTTGCCAGCCGACCAGAACTCATCCTCATCTTCTTCTCCTTTTCCTGAAAACGACGAGGTCGAAAGACTGTAGTGAATTGTATATTGTTTCTACATGTTCTTTTTTTGTAATCGTTTTAATATGATTCCTAACTGACTATTTCATGCTTTATATATAAATATATAAGTTATATGAATTAATTTTTATGTCATATGAATTTCGAGTATGTTCCTCAATTAATTACTTAAGAGTATTTGTAAAGTAAACAATTAAAGAAAGTAATCGTAATCATACACTAATTATTGTGTAGTTGAAGTAATATTTCTTCAGATGTATTTAAAAAAAATGTGTGGTAAATGCTAAGAGAAGATTATATCTTAACAAAATCTTAACAATGTTATTATAGATCGTAGAGAAGATTTTTTGTTAATTTAGTGAAGATGAGAGCAGATTATCCCAATAAAAAGTATTTTTAGGGTTTTGTGAAGAAGAAAAAGTCATAGAAGTTTTAACAAGTAGGCTTAGAGATGATGAAAAATTATAAGTTACTTATAGTGAAGTTGAAGAAGATCACTGGAGATTTATAAAGCATTATTCGGGGTGCGTGAAGAAGGGAAGGTCATGCAAATCTTTGCAAGCAGGCGACCTAGAGAAGATCACAAATTAAAGAAAATAAGCGGTAGTTAGAGTGTATGGAAGTGAATACAGAATTGTATCCGTCAATTAGGCTAATGACAAGTGGAAGCCAAGGCTATGGGGTGTTCAGGGCTGTCCACCTTCTGCCAAGACGGCTCCAATTAAGACTGCCGACACATCGCTGCGCTTAATTATACTTTATCACTTCCCACGTATCTACATCATTTACATTCTAAAGAGGATCTTGATAGGGCGGCTAGTAAAAGTGTCGACAAAAGTGTGGAAAGATAACACAGAGAATTATGATTTCCATATTTCATATTCTTTACAAGCGTGCTGTTCACGTGTCTGCAGACGGGTAATAAGTCATCAGTAGTGAAGCAGCTTATTTCTTAGTCGTGAATTTTGTGACAACAATTCCTCTCTATCTGTGTTACCTATCTTGCTGTCCTCCCCTTCTCTACTCTGCTACTCCTCTTCAATCTAGATCACTCTCTTTTCCTCTCTCTCCACATCTAAATCGTCTATATTCCCTGCCATCTCATTTTTACATCATCAAAATCATTTTCTTCCACCAATCACTTTCTCGTACTGCCATCACTTTTCAATTACATAATATTTTATCTCTTCTAAACAATCTTGTTCTATATCTTCGACCACTCTTCTTTTTATCTCTCGTTATCTTTCTTATCCCAAGTTTAAACCAATCCCCTAGCGGCTTTTTGTTTGATCGGTGATTCTACAGATTCTACATTGAGAGTCCTAAATTTTGCTTAACTCAAGTGCATTTTGAGTAGGGATCTTTAACGAGTACCTGACATCGTACAGGCTCGGGATGGACGGTGCAACATCCTTTCCGAGGGACGACGTGTTCAGATTTATTCACCTTCCGCGTGATTAAATCGAGAGCCAGGTGGGGATCGAACCCTGGACTACCAGCCCAGAGGCGAGTAAGTTAACCACTGAGCTAACCTGACCCCCTTCTCTTTCCCTTACTTTCTTCTCTCTCTCCAATCACTTACAAACAGCAAGAGATGCTTTATAAGACCTAAAACTATTTTCTTTTAGCTTCACTATAAGAAACTATATTCTATTCTTGGCTAGTTACTCTATTTGTCAGTATTTAAATTTTATCTTTTGTACCTCAAGATATAATAGTCTTGTGAAGTGTGAATGAATAGTGAAATGAATAGTCCTTAGTTCATGAATGAATGTAGGCAAAGAATATAAATTAGGGGCATATTGAAAAATCTGTAACATATGAAAAACTAAGAAAATTATAAATCCATATTCTTTCGTTTTACCTATGTGTTGTATGGGTGTTCTTAAAGCTATACTATCATATAAGGGATCGTTTATTTAGTTAAAACTAATATAACTCCCCTTGGTAATTTGACTCCGGAATTAAGTGAAAAATATATTGCGTTGTTTCCGACGGCCACACTTCTAGGCTTTCACCTTTCGTATTATTTTGAGAGCAGTAAGTTGGGCTCATTTCTTTGTTATTTTTTACTCATTTCAAAGTTGAGGTAACAAACTATTATAAGGAGGTTTGTGGAGTCGATCTTGTCAACTTCATAGAGCAAGTATTTCTCACATGCTGCTATATTTAAAGGAAAGCCTAAGTGACCATTCTAAACAAGGGCTTTGCATCAGGTCATAACAAAGACTTCAATGACATTAGTTATGAATGAGTTAATCAATGAGTATAATTAGTAAGGTTAATATTTTGACTAGTATATATACTCATGGATATAAAAAAATAGGTATTTCGAGAGATATAATTGATTGTATGTTAGATATAATAAGATATTCGTAAATTTTTATTACTTTGCTCTTTTAGGTGTAGGCTTCATTCGGTCATTTGTTCTTTCGCTATGTTGATACGGTATTGGCACTTCATGATTATATTATCAGTAGAACTAGCTGTTACGTCTTTCTACAAAGCGAGTTATGTGATAACCCCGTGAAAAAAGTTTAAGTTACTCCCCGGTAATTTGAAATCGGCAATTACCCTCAGGGGTGTATGAACTCGATTTCATATTATCTCTTTTCCGCTTTATAGTAATGTTGGAATAATAATCAGCTTAAATTAAGTAGAGCTAGGGAATGGAGGGAGAAACAGTGGTAGAGTGGGAGAAGGGAGGAAGGAGGGATAGAAGGAGAGGGAGGAATATGGTGGTTATTTACCAACTATTTACTAATAAATACTAATGAGGAAGGAAGGGTGAAAAACAAAGATAGAAAGTGAGAGGTATCGAAGCTTCTAATTAAGTATAATAAGAGAAAGGCAAGAAAGCGATTAGAAGACTTCAGAATCATTTGTTCTTGAATGATGTACTAGGAATACAAGTCAGAACAGGAGGCCTGTGGAGTCGATCTTGTCAACTTCATAGAGTAAGTACTTCTCACATGTTGTGCTGCTGCTATATGCAAAGGAAAGCCCAAGTGGCCGTTCTAAACAAGGGCTTTGCATTAGGTCGTAAGAAAAACTTTGTCGAATGTTACCAGCTGGGAAACATCAGTCTATTTGTCTGGAGCATTCCGTCCAGACTCGCTCGGCAAGATCTATTTAATTCTTGGTCGACCTTAGAAACTGTCGGAAGCAATGTCTTACATGTTTTGCGTGTACACCGGCTTTATTGTACCAGCAAGTCTTAACTTTATTCTACGTGTCAACTGCAACATCATATATATTAGTCTATTACAGAGGTTCCGAACTTTTATTTGTCTGTGGACCCCCTAAAAACTGTGGACCCACAATGACCTATAAAACCATAGCTATACGTATGTAAATACGCAAAAAATGATTTGTGTATATATAAAATATATAACAGATTCCATTATATTCACATCTTTAATTCCAAAACTAAGCACCAATATTTTTCTAAAGTGCTTGTCTTAAATTGCATTTTTAAACCAATTTAAAGAATGCTTTAAAAGTAATAAAAACTAATATCATATTATTTGATTGGACGTTTATTGCTCCCCGTAAAATATCATTTCACACCCTCGGCGGGTGTGAGAACTCCAGGTTGGGAACCCCTACTCGAAAGTTCCTTTCCTGAAAAGGAAAGTGTTACCTATCTCACAGACTTTGATAAAGGAGTATATAGAATGAATAATTCAAAATATGGTATTAAATCAATTCGAGAAGGGTTTTATAAAGTGTTCCCAGTGTCAGAAGCCGAGGCTTTTGTAACAAACGATTATGAGTTTCCTTACACACTGAAGAGGATAATGACACAAGGTAATGATATGGCTTAGGCAGGAAAATATGCAATCCTCTGTTATAATATTACTAACCCATAATCACTTAGTTAATTAATCCGCAAATATATATTAAAGAACAATATAGGCAGCAGAAGGCCTGGTTAGCTCAGTGGTTAACGTACTCGCCTCTGGGCTGGTAGTCCGAGGTTCGATCCCCACCTGGCCCTCGATTTATAAACGCGGGAGGTGAATAAATCTTAGTACGTCGTCCCTCGAAGACGTCAGTCAACAAAATAATTACTCCCAGAATCAGAACAGTCAGTTGCGGGATAAAACAAACAAAAAAACTGGCATTATTTAAGGTTGAATGTTTACAAAATCATGGTGTGTGAATTCGGAGTGTATATTTAATTGTTACAGTAATAAAAAAAATAACACAATTACTGCTGATACTCAGGTGTCTAAAGTTGAAATCTACTAGTTGTTTACAAAATGGATCTTAATTTGTTAAATTATTTAAATGTATGTATAATTTAAAGGGATATGCATATTTTAGTAGCTATTGGTCATATAACAACTTTTTTTTATTTTGTTGTTCTTATTTTGAAATAAACACAAGGACGCAATATCTCCTTGCGTACGCCCATTGTTTGGCGCTGATTGTTTTTAGTTCTGAAGATTACAGGTTCAAATCTTGGTTTAAACCCTAAATTTTTTATGCGAGATGTGGGTAATGCTGTGCACGAGTGAACACCAAACAGTCAGCCCCCCAAACTTGTACGATATGAGCTCGTCATACAATATCCCTGCTGAAATAAACTTGAGTGTAGTGAAATATGTTTTCCGATGTAGAATCAACACGGTAATGTAGTTCGTTCGTTATCAAAGTGAGTGACAACTAATGAATGAGCCATAATTTGTGTCTCTAGAACAACACTAAAAACTGAAAGCTTATTAGTGTAGGTGCTTGAAGGGAACGAAAAACACAAATTAAATGCAGTTACAATTTTTAGAAGAAATAAAGAAATCAGTAGTGCCTTAACCTTAACTAGTGACATAGACGAGTACAGAAAAAAAATCTTGTAGTGGTCTACACTCAACTTTACTTTAAAAATAGGCATTACCAGAAATCAGTTTAATTGAATGAATGCAGGGCCAGTCGAAAGTTAACAGGCAGTAGACTGTTTCTTTGTACTGAAGATGACAGGTTTAGATATAGGAAATGACGCAAAGTTCTTCATATACGGGATGGAGAACTCTCTGAGAGGACAGGTAAAGCTGGTAGTCCCGGACGAGTGCAATGTCAGTACTCATGAAATATCTCCCTACATCAATACATTTAAAATTTAAAAATATCAATTTTAGAAGAAAGACAGTTGTCTGGTTCAGCCGTAGTTAAAGGAGGTGCCAAATATTATATGAGTCACACTGGAAGCAAACATTAATTGATTTTATTATCAATTAGACTCAGCAGAGTTTGTAATGTAGATTATAATATCAAATTATTCTGTTTGTCACTTAAAGACTATTAATAGATAATAAGTAAATTGAAGAATTATATACAGATACTATACTGGTTTAAATACCACACAATTATGGATTGCACAACTAATGACTTAAAGACTCTACATATTCATTGATATGATATTCACATACACTATATCAATGATCAAACCACAATATGAAATGAAAAAAAAAACTAAGATCTTTCAATCGTAACAAGCGGTCTTCGTCAGAGTCAAAAATCCAACTTTTTTCCCACTTCATATCGTGGTTTGATCATTGATTGTTATTTCACGTGTTTGTATGAAATCTTGTTATCGTTCTATGTATATCATAAATGATATATCATATGATATGCATATGGTTCCTTTTCAAATAGGCTATTAAAATTATTTAAACAATTCTGGATTGAAACCTGTATTAGTAATATAAACAAATAAAATCATAAATTTCTTTAAAAAAAACTACATGAGAAAGAGATCCTTCGAAAATTTATAATAAATGAACTACAAATATAATGCAAAATTACGTTAATTGATAAAATGTTATTGTTATATGTTATATAAATATATGTTATAAAACCAAAGATTTTTAAACCATTTTATTACTATATATACCGACTTGCTTAGTGGGCTGCAACGGATTAAACTTTCGAGGAAAGACAGAAAATTTTTATACTATTTCCTTTCACAGTACACTTTATACTTTATATTTTTACAGTATACTTCATTGTACATGATGTGAATGGTTATGTAACTTTTGAAATTATTTTCTCTAAATTCGAATACTTTTAATTATTAATTACCATTAATTATTATCGTAAGATTTAAAAGATATTTATATCTAATCCTTATTTTGGAATCCAAGATTTGAGAAAATTAAGGTTAGTAAATATGAAAAATCACTCCAGATGGAACTTCACAGTAGTTTTAAGCGTTATATTAACTTTTGCAGTAATTCATAAATTCTTAATATTTTTATAATGCAATCTCATTAAAATAATCAGTAGAGTGGGCAAAAATTGTTAGCTATTTTATTTAACAATTTAATAGAAATCTTAGCTACTTAATAGAAACGATAATAAGCAAAAAAGGACCTTTTTAATGATGAAATATGAACCAAAGATAATAGATTGGTTAGTATTAATGTTAATAAATATTAATTATTTGTCAATGTTAGTGTTAAGTGTTAATCAAATATCAGTTAATGTCAATGTTAATATCAATGACTAAATAAATGTAAACTTTCATTATGTTCACGCATTCCAATCTATGCCCATACTGATTTTTTTTCTGTTTGGTTTTATTTAAACCGATTCTTTAGCGGGTGATAACGTCAGCCCTTTAACGTCTTTTTGTTTGATCGGTGATTCTACATTGAGAGCCCTAAATTTTGCCTAACTCAAGTGCATTTCAAGCAGGGATCTTTAACGAGTACCTGGCATCGTACAGGCTAGGGACTGACGGCTTAACGTCCTTTTCAAGGGACGACGGACTAAGATTTATTCACCTCCTGCGTGAATAAATCGATGGCCAGGTGGGGTTGAACCCCGGACTACCAGCCCAGAGGCGAGTACGTAAACCACTGAGCTAACCTGGCCCCTTTGCAACACTGATATATAATAAAAATACCAAAAATACATTCTGAAAACTTATAAATAATTATATAAATTCTTTGAACAGATTTCCTGCGGGGTAACTATATAAAATCTGAATATAGATTTTTTTCATGGTAGCAATACTTATTTCACAGGAAAATGGTTGCCCTGATGATGGAATGTCCTATGAGACTGTGGAAAGGTGTCACTCACAGACGAGATATATGATAGAAAAGAAAGGAAAATCATTTAACAGAAAGCTCAACAAGTCACTTTACAGTAAGTAATACATTACAGTTTTACATTGTAATTCTACCAACATAAATAATATCATTACAAGTAAATTTGTTTTACCTCCAACAGAAATAATCCAAACCTTCCTTACATCGGTTTTATTTTTAATTTCGAAAATTAATCAAAAATTTATTTATTAATTTTGTTCATTAATTTCCATTTATCTATTTACGTTTAAAGGAAGAGAATTACCTGATAAGTTAGCTAAAATAAACTATTATTTGTTAGGAATAGTGGCTTTGTTTTGAGGTGTCTCATGAGCATTTTGGTACATACGGTGTGCAAAGTTAACCACATTAAGTTTGGCGAGTTTTTAAATAAAATATTAAAACACAATTTGCTTTTAAAATAAAAAATAATTAAATTTTTTATTCCAAAACAAAACTTGGAACTATTGGGAATCTATTATATATAATTATTTTCACAAAGTTAGGTTAATATAATATTAAGTTTAAAAACCATGCAGAATAATATTGATAAAAACATTTAAGAAATTACTTTTCTTAATGATATGAGACTGTTTTTCAACATTAGGGTGTTTTCTTACGTTTTCTTCTGTTAAATCATTTTTTTTGTGTACTCCTCTTGTAACATCCTCATTCTAGGATAATTGTACTTAATGACTTATGGTATCAATTCCAGCAGAAGAACACCTTATAGTCAACACAAAACAGATAAAGAATTGGAAACACTTCTTCAACGTACACAAATTATATAACAGATACCAATACACTGAGAGGTACAAATTAATTTGAAAAAAAAAATATTGAAAAATATAATCAAGGGTTATTAAAATGCAAAAATAGTAACTATGAACTAAATATAATTAATATTTAAGAAAGTACCATTATTAACAGTCTATTTTAAGGGAAATAATCGTGAAAACAGGGGCTCTATACTGAAGGAAACAAACATGGTGTAGGAATACAAATATAATCACAGGAACTGTGAAACCCGCCGAGACTGGGGCATTGAGGTGACTACATCTTATCCTTTGATATAACTAGAGTGTACATAAGAACTGGAGGACAGAAAGACTGGAGGAGAGTCAACACACGATTTCAGATATTAAAATGTATAATGATTTAAGGTTATAATAAAAAATAAAATAAATATATAATGTTCACTAGGTGGAAGCTTTGGATTTACTTACTAAAATGGCAGTGGAAAGGTCGAGGTAGGGTAGCAAAACGTTGGTCAATGCAGAGGTTTTTGCAAATTTTGATCTTATTTGTTTAAGAGAAGAACTACTCACTACTTATATATTTATATATTTAATCGAGTAAATATTTTGTAAAACGAAAACGGTTACAAAATATTAGCATAGGCTTTTCATATATATATATATTCACTGTTTCGTTATTGAGGGCTAGGTCAAATGAGGGCTACCTCAATAACGAAACAGTGAATAGAATAGAAGAGGTCAATAACAATTTTTGAGTTTATATATATATATATATATATATATATACTCATGATTAGAGAGGAATTGAAGCACTGAGTCTTCTCAAAAAAAAAAAATTAATTATACAACGCGTTTCAAACACTTAGTGTTCACTATCAGGTTACATCTAAAATACAAACAATAATATCTATAAAAACACATGGTATAGCAAGAGAGATGGAACAATGTGAATCAAAGAGACAAATGTTTTTAAATATAAATCCCCAAAAAAAATTGTTGGTTTTTTTTCACAAAAATGAGATATTAACATATCTTAATAATCACCTTAAAAATTTGAATATAAAGTTTCAACAATGCTAATGAAGTTTAAGCACTTAAAAAAAAAATCAATATTGTAATAATTTTTTTTTTGTATTCTAGCGTTTAAAGTATAGACTCAAGGCCTTTCTTGTTTTTCAAGGGTCTGGAAGTTTGGCTCGTTTACTATTTGGCGCTCATATGTGTAATGGGGACAGCCTCATTACAGTGTTCTTACTACATTGGAAGCACTAATGTTTGCCTTACTACACTATATTTAGTAAAAGGATTTTTAAAGAATATCTGATATTGTGATGGCTCGGGACCGACGACTTTACGTCCTCTCAGAGGGACAGCGTACTTATATTTATTCACCTTTCGACTAAATAAATCGAAGACCACAATGACTATTGAACTCTAAGGAAAGATCCACATAAGATTGGTATTCTCATTTAATATAGACTGAAAATAGAATTACATTTGGAGACCAGTATACTAGATGATATCAAAATTAGTAAAAAGATAAAGATCTTTCAACCGTAACAAATGGTCTTCATCAAAGTCAAACCTTAGAACAAACCATCCGTTTTGACTCTGATGAAAACCATTTGTTACGGTTGAAAGATCTTAGTCTTTTTTTCTAATTTCTCACTATGGTTTAGAATTGATTTTTATTTCACATGTTTATTGTGGAATCTTATTAACTAGGTGATATAAAGAAAATAGCAGATACACGAACTTACATGTGATCTGCACTCACAATCTTAAAATAACTATCTAATTATGATTATAGAAATGAGTTAACGATTTGAGGATAAAACAATTTCTATATATATATATGTTTTTATTTTTATATTTATATAAACATTTTTATATATATATATGCTTACAGAAATCGATAATATATGTTACTTTTAATATATATTCAAAATTTTTATTAAATATTTGTAAATATTTATTCAATTTATGTAGAAAATGTAGGCTACATAGATCACAAGCTAATGTAGGTCGCAAGGTACACCTGAACAGGCATGTTGAATTCATGCTATTGCTACAGCGGAAATAGCATGTGAGTGCTGCAATGTAAACAATTGGCATGGTTTACCTTGAAGTTAAAATGGTTGCCCCAGCTGTGTTTAACTCTCTTAGCAGAGTATTTACAGATAGTTGACAAGTTTTATTGTCTTATATGGAAAATATACATGTAGAATTACTTTTAACTTTTATTTAGACCAATTCGTGAAATTTTTGTCTATTGGTTGTGAACATAAATAGATATTGACTTATGTATAAATTGATAAAATTTTCAAGATCGAGACATTTTATGGTTTTTAATAATCGGTATGATGTGTTAATTATTAACAACTGAGTGGTTGTTATTAATGACATTGTATAATACTTTTGAGAGATTGAAGTATATGATATCTCTGATCCTGTAATTAATGGCTGACTGATGATAGATAATCGGATTGATTTGTTGAACTTTCCTTATAATTAAGAAAAAGAAAATTGTTTTGGAATGCGTGATTTTAAGATGCCAGTGGGCAGCCATTGAAACTGAAGCGGATAATATGAACTGGAGGGAGGGAGAGATGAACGGTGGATTGGAGGCGTGGCTTATAGTGGGGGTGAAGTAGGCGTGGTCAGCAGGTGATGTGGAAGGGGTAGGTGTTGGGCGTGGCTGAGTCATTGGGTGCCGGACGTCGGCGGAGAGTGGACGAGGTGCGCGAGGCAAGCGCGTGTGATGAAGACGATGACAGCGACTTCGGCCCAGCAGACCAAGCGGTCCGACTTCAGTGTGTCCAGTCTGTGCAGGAAGTCGCCTGATCGCAGCGTTGGGTCGCCTCCGGGGGCGGATGCCGTTGTCACGACCACGCATTGGCCCCAGCCGCCGCCCCCGCCTCCGTCTACCATCCTCCAACCTCAAGGTGACATTCAAATCCTAGCATACAGAAACTCTTTTTTACCTTCTCCAATCCAATAAAACCCTAATGTTAAATTCACTAGATCTTCAGTATTCCGGTCAGCTAGCCCTTGAGGACATTAACATTCATAGTATATGCAGTAGTTATTTCCGCTAATGCTTCCAGTATATCAACATCTTATTCGATCAATTTATCAAAACATTATTCGAAATCCAATATGATTATTGAAACAAAAGTCATATTCATAAGCTCTTTGAAACTCCTGCAAAGTAACATATAACATCATATCCAATAATTTTGCCGGTGAATTGATCCAATTTCTTGACAAATACCCATAATGACATCTGATTTCAAACTTATGGATTCTACGCAACCCCTTTAATGTAATCCACAAAGATATTAAGTTCAATGAAGAGCGTATTCAATGATTTTAAGGAACAATTGATCCAATATATTGGAGAATACCCATGTTACAGTGTGTTTTCATGATCATAGGTTCAGTGCGACTCCTATATGTCACTCCAATTTATAAAGTTTAATAAACGGCACATCTAACAATATCACTAGCTAATTGACGCAATCTATTGAACAATACCCGTATTAGAAAGTGTTTCCAAGCCCATAGGTACTCTCCAACTCATTCAATGTTACACTCCGATATATTAACATTAATGAACAGCATATCTAATAGTTTTTCCAAATTATTATCCCAATAAATTAAAACGATATTGACAAATTTTACTAACCTACTAACTACTCCGCTATCATGCCACTCCAATAATATTAAAATTAATGAATAGGAAATCAAAAATTGTTCGACCTTATTGTTCCAATATATTGAGACAATGTGCACAAATTTTTTAGTTGTTTATTTCTTTTGCAAGGCTAATATTTTTTCCCAGCTTAATTGCTGAAATATTTGGAGACCCTATTCAGAAATATACAGCCTATATACTATTTATATTTACTCTTAAGTAAGTTAGGAAGTTGCACAGAACCCATAAGATTGAAAACATATTCTAATATGAGAGAAATTATCGGATATAACTTTAAGAGATGTTAATATATGGAAGTCTATTATTGCAGGAGTTTCACAAAACTAATGAGCATGAAAACACAGTTCAATATGGGTGTTTTCCAGTATATTTGATCAAATAAACCTTAAAAACTTTAAATACGCTGTTCATTGAACTTGTAGCTCATTGAAGGAGTGGCACGGAATTCATGAAATTGAAAACATATACCAATACGGGTATTGTCTAATATACTGGGTTAAATATTTGGTGAAATTATTAGATATGGTGTCATTTTATATTGCAGAAGTTTCTAATAGCTCATGAATGTTCTTTTACTAAATCCCTTGCCTATTATTTAAGTTGTTAGAATATTTGAATGTGGCTCTTTGATATAAAATATAATAAAAAAGTCCCACTAACTGTATACAATCAGATTTAATGGAGAAAAGTTTATGAAATGAAATTATTATTATACCTATACATGCATAAATTATTTTTAAAAACATAATATCTTCAAAAATGTGACTCTAACTTTTATATGAAAAAAAAAGCATATTATAAGTATTTTAAATCAGTACAAAGTAAGTACTTCAACAACTTAAGTCTTAAAGCAAGTACATTATTAGAATAAATGAGCAGAAATGAAGTGGAGTAAGCTTCTTAAAGTCTTTGCCTTTCAGTTGAATAGTCATTATAAGAGATTTATCAATAAATGAAAGCCCTTTGAATTCTATTGTATGTGAGGAAAGGATTTGTTTTCTTAACACTTGTTAAATGAGTAGTTTTTGTAACCTTCAATTGTATTATGTGATAATTGTATTTATACTGGCCATTGTATTGAAAGAAGGCATATGGAATCTTAAAAGAATGCATGTGGTCTTATCATAATCAATGTGTTCTTTTAAAATTATTATCATGTTAACAATTAATATATATTAAAAAACAAATATGGTCAAATTGTTAAACAGATAAATTTTAAAAAAGCACTACTTCTAAATTTTACAGACACACAAACACACACACACACACACACACACACACACACACACACATACACAAATTCAATTTATATATATGCAAAAACAGATACAAACCAATAGGAGGCGTTATTTAACAATATATGTTTGAATGAAGAACTGCTACCAACTTTACAACTATTCTAATTTATATATATATATATATATATAAATGATCAAACCACAATAAGAAATGGGAAAACAAGACTAAGATCTTTCAACCGAACAAGCGGTCTTTGTCAGAGTCAAAAACCCAAGTTGGGTTTTTGACTCTGACGAAGACCGCTTGTTTCGGTTGAAAGATCTTAGTCTTGTTTTCCCATTTCTTATTGTGGTTTGATCATTGATTGTTATTTCACGTGTTTATGTGAAATCTTTATATATATATATATATATATATATATATATATATATTGTATATATAGACTCCAACCGTCTCTGTACCAGTGCGCTTGGTTTCCCTCTCTTATCTCTTCTGAAGACGGTTCAACCGAAAATTAGAGACTGTAAGTGTGTGTTTTTAATTTCTCTATGTTTCTTTATGTACATTGAACTATATATATATGTATAAATCATAGTAAGAAATTCAGATATGGGACCAAAAACCTTTCAACCAAAACAGCTGGCTTTGCTGATTTCTATAATTAATCAGTTTAAACATCATAAGTGAAAAATGGATTCAAACTGAACAGAAGGATTATTAGAATGAACTAAAAAGACAGGGAAATATAATAAATCACTTATAGTTTCAAATGATTGATTTAACCATCATCAGGAGAAAGAAAAGAAGGGTGACTCTGCAAGCCAGCAAAATGATCAACACAATTTACACATTATGTCATTACTACATAAGTTAAAATTGTAGGCAATGTGTACTAATTACATCTATATATATATATATTCTGAGGTAAAATGGATGAACAAACAAAAGTCTCCACACAAATGAAGTTTTATTCAACAGCAACAACACGTTTCGTACACTTTGTGTTCATCATCAGGAAGACACCAAGGATGTGGTGCTGAAGGGTTGGTCCAGTGACCAAAAGAAGGTTGGTTGTTTTCACTAAACCAACCCTTCAGCACCACATCCTTGGTGTCTTCCTGGTGATGAACACAAAGTGTTCGAAACGCGTTGTTGCTGTAGAATAAAACTTCATTTGTGTGGAGACTTTTGTTTGTTTATCCATTTTACCTCAGAATGAGTAAATACCACACAATATTTTGACAGTTTTAATATATATAGTTCAATGTAGAAAAAGAAACATAGAAAAATCTAAAGCACACACTTATAGGCTCTAATTTTCGGTTTTCAAACCGAAATTCGTTCATTTCATCTGAATTGGATGGTCTCCAACCGTCTCTGAACCAGTGCGCTTGGTTTCCCTCTCTTATCTCTCCTAAGGATGGTTCAAACCGAAAATTAGAGACTGTAAGTATGTGCTTTTGATTCGTCTATGTTTCTTTTTCTACATTTAACTATATTCGTCCGTTTCGGATCATATTTCCAATGAAAAAGTCGTTCCTTACCCGAAATACTCTGTCCTTCTCCATGTTCTCTCTTCATTACGATTGAACCAAATATTCTTACAGTTTGTGTATGCTTTAAATTATTATTATTTTCTCAAGTTTATTTCTGAACTCTTACTTGTTTGTTTTTAGATATTTTCTTTTTCAAAGTAAATGAAACTCTCGGTTGTTTTTTCACCAATCGATTGAAAAAGAAAACCAGTCAACGTAATACTTAATGTAACCATATTCAAATGTAAATATTTGGATATGGCAACTTAATTTAAAACGACTTTTAAAGCTAAAAGTTGACACTGATTCATAAAGATATAAATTTACTTTTAACGCTTATATAAAATACTAACCTTTAAAGAGATTTAAACTAGATCCAAAACAGACAACAAGTTTTATGACACATACGTTTTATTCACCTTATGGGAGAAAAAAAAACAAGGGCCAGAGTGGGGAATCTCCGGGTCTGGTCTAGAGGCGAGCACGCAAGCCATTAAGCTACCCTGGGGCTAGTAGTGTATCTATTTACTTTCTTATAATGATTTATTTGTTATTTCAGGCAATGTCAATACTAGAATTTGAAGATTCCTTGACTTCTTTTTTTCAATTTTATGACTACAAGACAGAGCAGGTGAACTCTTTAGTTTACTATTCAAAAAGCGATTTCTTTGATTTCTGTAGACAATTCAAACTCCATTTTTGTCTAGTTTATAATTATTTGTTTTTAGAACTTAACATTAACAAGTTCATTTGAATGAACAGTTATTCTATAAGTGAACCATTTCAAGGAGTCAGATGAGTAACATTTAAGTGGTTTATTAATTTAGGTGTAAGGTGCTTGTACGGATTATTATCTTTGATTATTATAGGCTAAGCTTCTTATCAGTGGAATGTTCTAGGCCGGTAAAATACCAACACTAGGACTGATATACCACAAAAATTGCCCGATTAAGCAATTATTGGTTACCTTTTACTATCTTATCTCTGTATATGGCAAGGTAAATTAAAGTCCGCTACTGTACAATACAACCACTCCTATATTATTACTGTCATTTGTAATAACTACCTAAATTCTTGATATTGACATTGAAACTGACAAATTTTTATGTAATTACTGGAAAATCTATTATCTGCTAAAGCATTTTGATTACTGTCCGATAAATCTATTGATTTTCAAAAGAAGTTTAATAAATGTACACATACTAATTTGAAAAGAACTATTGCCATGTTTTAAGGCAATTACATAGAAAAATCCAAAGCACACACTTACAGTCTCAAATTTTCGGTTTGAACCGAAATGGTTAAAACCGAAATTCATTCATTTCATCTGAATTGGAGGATCTGCAACCGTCTCTGAACCAGTGCGCTTAGTTTCCCTCTCTTATCTCTCCTGAAGACGTTTTGGGAACAGCTTTTCAAGAAAGTTGTGAAGACATTATATTTAAAGTTATTCCCAGTAAACTTAAGGAATTTACTGAACAATAGTTGTCAGGGCATGAAGGATTTTAGAAATGTATGCGCAGTTTTCATAAGTATTCTGAGCTAAGAGTTACATAGTAAGGTGGGGTGTTTGCCACTTCAGAAATCCATTGCAAAGGATTTTGTAGAAACTATGCAAAGGTAGAGGAATACCACTGCATTATACTATCCCAATGAGTGAATGTTAGAAAATTCTTTGGTAATCAACAGCAGTGATTCTAAACCTTTTTTTCTAACCATTTTTCTAAAACTTTTGAGTACTTAATTTCCAAAAAATCGAACCATAGCTTTTTAAAAATGTGCCAAAGTTGTACGAGGCTTGAATATTCAGATGAGACACGAATGTACAACCATACTGTTAGGATGACACAGATTAAAATCATTTATATTAATATGTGAAATAACCGTGTTGTCTCGAATATTGATCTGATAGTCTGTGTACCGGCTTCAGGCGATGTCAATCTCCAAGCAGAATTAATCTAAAGCATTCAAACATAGGTTTATGTTACTACCTTGAAGATGGTATGAAAAAATTATACAAAAAATATCAGTTAGCTTGCAGTGGCAGTCTCACATGGGAACACACATACGCTTGAACATTGGCCCTCTGTTATACCACATAATAAACATTCTACATGAGAGCCTTAAATTTTGCCTAATATTGTTTAGTAAAGTCTAGGACGGTAAAATAACACCGTTAGGACTGATATATTGAATATCAATATATTCAAGACAAATAAATATATTAATAAAAGTATCGACCGTGAAGTAGAAATAAAATAACTTTTTTTTATAGGGTCTATGAAAAAGGTTTTAAATAAAAACCAAAACATTGGCAATGAGAGTTTAATCTAAACCTGAAGAACTGACCGAGTCCTGATAAAATTTTATTTTATATCATTATAGATGTATAATATATCAATATTATATATCTAATATATATATAATCTTTAAATAAAATCTTTAACGAGTACCTGTTCAGGCTCTGGACCATCGGTTAACATCCTCTCCGAGCTCAGATTTATTCACTCCCGCGTGATTAAATCAAGGGCCAGAGTGGTATGAATCCCAGATCTACCAGTCTACAACCTATCACATTGCTACTAAACTAACCTGGTAACCAACAAAGAATATAACTAATTACTCCCGAAACGTGAATAATAAATCAAGGCCAGAAGTGGTATATGAATCCCAGATCTACCAGTCATACAAAGCACTATCACATAGGAACTACTTAAACTAACTTGGTAACCAACTTAAAGAATATAGACTAATGATACAAATAGAATGAAAACTCACTTCAATATAATAAATATAGTAAAGAAAGCTATATAATATATATATTATTAAAATAAGCAGCAGCTTCTGCATTG
The DNA here is from genome assembly GCA_026182355.1 of Hermatobates lingyangjiaoensis. Classification (NCBI taxonomy): domain Eukaryota; kingdom Metazoa; phylum Arthropoda; class Insecta; order Hemiptera; family Hermatobatidae; genus Hermatobates; species Hermatobates lingyangjiaoensis. Next base: position 940,704 of record JAPFBL010001929.1, read on the forward strand.
ACCAATTTCTTGTTGACACTCTCTAGTTTTCGTATCATTTTGCGGTGAGACTCTTGTAGCTTCCAAAGAAGGTTAGCGAAAGACATTAACACACACAATAAACTTTAGGTCAAACACGAAAACACTTGAAAAAACCACTTTTTTTTAAAAAAGTTTGACCTAAAGTTTATTGTGTGTGTTAATGTCTTTCGCTAACCTTCTTTGGAACCTACCAGAGTCTCACCGCAAACTGATACAAAAATTAGAGAGTGTCAACAAGAAATTGGTCAATGCAGAAGCTGCTGCTTATTATAATAACATATGTTTAAGGGAAGACCTGCTGCCATTGTACACAAATATATATATATATTATATATATATATATATATATATTTTATTAAGGGTACACTTTATTAATTAATTGTAGCTAAAAAGCAAAAACTAGTTCAGTCACAAGAAACTATTTTGATTGTTTAAGATATTTATAAAAATGATATTACAACAATAGTGGTTACTAATATTATTTGTTTGTCATCTTCATAATGTCAAATTTGATACCGCTGACCTTGATTAGAGATCTCCTCTTGAAAATATATCTATTTTATTTATTACCTTCCTTAAAATGTGCTAAGGGCTCTATTTCATGCTTCAGTTAATTAGTTGTCGAAATTTTGGCAGTTTTTTGAAGACAATTGAACAATTTGCTGTCTTTAGATATAATTTTACTATTTTTTAAAAAAAAAAATCAATCACAAGGGGTGAAATGTTCAGGATTGATAGAACTCCTGTACAAGAGTAATGACACACACCTGACAATGTAGTGGTCAGAAAAAATGGAAAACCGTGTGTATGACTGCGTAATGACAGTAATGACGTTACATCGCACAGTGTCCACCTAAGTAGTACGTCTCATCAGGAGGTATCACTTCATTACATCAGCCAAGTGGGTCTTTAGTTATAAAGAAGACATCTTTAAGTGTCTTAAATGAAAATTCATTATTATTTTGTTTTAAGTTATCATTTGTATCATTTGCTTAGAGCATCAGCCAACATTAATTAATCAGTAAAATTTGTTTAAAATGCCCTATGAATCACTGCAGTCCTTAGAAAAGTCATTTAGTTTTTCCGAGTCTAGAATTCGTTGACAGAAACACATATTGGCCGGCCGTAAAAGTCTTAACACACCTATAACAATTTGTATGCTCTACTATTATTATATATAGTGTCAATAATATTTATATATTAGTATACCAAATATATAAATATTGATAAAAATATCAACCGTGAAGTAGAAACAAAATAACTATTTTTATTGGGTCTATAAAAAAAGTTTTAAATAACAACCGAAACATTAGAGTTTAGTTTAAACTTGAAGAACTTAACGAGTCCTTATAAAATTTTATTTTATAGTTACAGATATATATATATAAAAATATTATATATCTATTATTATATATGTATAGGATCAATATATTATCATTATCATCATCATACAATACAACTTTTATATGTGTTAAATTTAAATGTTATATATGAATCAATCGGGGTTGAAAACTTTACGGAATTGACGGTAATATGAGAAATGTTAACCAACTTAATACATTTACAAATATTTTGTTAATTTTGTCGGCTTTCCTATACAAATTAATTCCTTTTATTTGAACAAATAAACGTCTTGATACAGTAATATAATATTTTACTTTAATAAATAATTTGTTATAATATTTATTCTTTGAAAAGTCAACTTGTCCATAGAGAAAGGTAACAATAGTGGATGGTTGTAAAATTTGGATAGTAAGGAAGTTATAGAATATATCAGATATATTTAAAATGATGGCAATCAGATATTATTCATGAAATATTGAAATTTTGACAACGTTTGGTTTCTTTACCATCTATGCTACACCGCATTCTACTGTTGAAAGTGCAATTCCTTCGAGTCAGGACAGAGTGTGTGATCTAGAGTACACAAAGGAAAGAAACAGAGAAAACTAAAAATGAAACTATAGACGAATTTGCTTCGACAAACACAAGAAAAGTGTTGTTAGTTAGAGTGTTTTGTTGTTTGTAGAATACTGGATTGATATTTATAACGACAGGTGTTCTTCAAAGACGAGAATACATAATATGCATGAAATACTTTATTGTATTCCCTAAATTAAATGTCTACAAAAATTAAATTTTCATATCTGTTTCACTTTAATAGTAATTATAATTACTATAGATATGCCATTGTTTTGCAAGATTACTAAATTGTCCTGCCAATACCGTACATAAATTGTGATAATGTTAATATTTCAATGTTTCAGTATTTCTTTATTACTGAAGAGAAACCTGTGGTCCTTTTCAGTATTTTTTATTTCTGAAAAAAAAAAATAAAATTTTAATATTTCAGTATCTTTATAATAAAAATAATTTGGGTATAAAAGTATGTTAATGACTTTCATTGATAATTTATTATTATATTAGCTGAAAAGTTTAAAGCAATATGAAGGCACATATTTCCTGTTTTAAACATGTAATTTCTTAACGGTATATATCTTTAGTCAATTAGTTATTGAAAAGGGTGAATATTTAAACTTTGCCTTGAATGCAATTTTGCATGGATTTGCTAATCCATGCAACCGAGGAGCACGGTTTACCGATTAAAGGGTATATATGGGAAAGCGTGGGAGGGTAAACTACATGAGGTAAGAAGTGATTTACCCATTACAGAAATATTTGTTGGCAAATGCAACTTGATCAAAATAATATATATAATTATATGTTTATATATAAAAAGTTTTCTGAACACTGGGATGTCAAACTTCAATTCTGAACTCTAATTTTCGGTAAAAATCATTTAATAAAAGTTCCGTATTGTGATTTTAAAGGATCTACATGTTTTGAAGTTCAGTGCGTCTTTTTTTCCCATTTTTTTCTTTTTTTTCGTCCAAAGTAGTACTCCTATTTGGAGGGAGTTTATTGCAATATTTTCACATGCTCCATTTTTTATACTACTTGTGTATAATAATATAATTTCTTTTATGATGTTTTTTCTGCTTGCTGCTTGGTGAATGTCTATTAAAATGATGTACACACTGTACAAGTCGGAGTACACACTGTACAATTTGGAGTGTACCAAATTTGGTGAGGTTCGGAATGAACCAAACGAAATATTCCTTGTATCTAATTTATGCCAAAACCAATACTAAAATGGTACTTCTTTTGCCATAATATAAATCAATAAATCTTTGTATGCCAAATAAATATTTGGCTTAAATAATATAAAGCACTCATATAATAATTTATACTTACTGAGTACTGGCTAACATATTCTTATGTAGTACCTATAAATATTCAAGGAAGACTGGAGACTTGCCACTTTGCAACAATCTCATAAAGAACTTTGCTTCTGCATTCTTGGCCATACCGTGTTGTCGAAATAACTAAGAATCGAAATTATGTTTTCTTTTCTGTTTTTATTGCTTCAATTTTAATTAGTTATTACTTTTTTCATCTTTAAAATGTTATATATATATATATATATATATATATATATTCGAGGACTAACTATTTGCCATCGGGAGTGAAACTGGGCGGACGTCGAGGTTGCCTCACCTATCCGATTATCAACCCCCAACCACACTTCACAGCTCGCTCCCATAACACACACTATCCTGTTCCGATTGACTGCTTGTGTACCTCCAAGAACTGTGTGTACCGTTTAGAGTTTACCAAGTGTGATTCGTTCTAGGTGGCCAAGCATCCACCAAGCTTAGTCTCCGTATGAACAATCACAGAGCTTCAGTCAACAACCATTTACATCTTCCCATCGCCATACATGCTAATAGTCACGAACTTCCCTTTAATGAATGCTACAGGTTACAAATTCTGCGACAAATCCCCTCTGACTGCAAAAACCTCACTCTCCGAGCCTCCGAAAAAGCCCATATTTGGTTGCTCAATGCGCGCAGTGCAACTGGCCTTAATCTTAAGAGATAATGCTTCATTGTATTATTTTCTTGTCTCTGCATCTAGTTTTTATGTTTTTATCTTATATATTTTTCTTTTATTTAATTTATTTTAAGTTTTATTCTCTAATTTTTATTAAAGTTTAGTCCATAATTTTTAATTTTTATTTATGTATCATTTCTTCTGTTCATCCCACAGTTTTTAATATTTTATTTGTTTTTGTATTTACTATTATTTTTCATATTCCTATTTTAATTTAATTTAATCTTAAATTGATTCTTGTCTACCTTATTCTCTGTGACCGGGCTCGTATGAGGCAGCATTGTTGGTCTCCAACAGTCTCTGTACCAGTGCGCTTGGTTTCCCTCTCTTATCTCTCCTGAAGACGGTTCAACTGAAAATTAGAGACTGTGAGTGTGTGTTTTTAATTTCTTTATGTTTCTTTATGTAAATTGATATATAATATATATATATATATATATATATATATGATCTAACATGAATTAACACAAAATAACCACTTTCAAAAGATCACAAAAACACTACTATATTTCGGTGGCCTCGTAATTAGGAAGATAAAAGTGAGTTTCTGTGTCATTTCTTTGTGTTCTTTTTGTGAATGTCGTTCATCGCAGCGACATGTTTCGGTTCATATCAAATAATCATAATGGTTCACCATCTTTTCACGTTATAAAATAAATCAACTTGCTTTGAAAAACATTTTATCGAGAAGCTTATAGTTAAAGCATCAAACTCAATGTATGAATTCAAATGTATGATTGAGACTGTGCAACCGAAAATAATTCATATATTAGAATGGTTACAATCACTTCTGAATACAAATACTTTGTAGAAAAAACTACTTGAAACTACTAGAAAAATACTTTGAAGTGAAAGAAAAAACATTAGAATGACTGTGTCCTCCTTGTCTTGAAGATTCAATATGCATTTAGCTGCTGGAGCACCGAAAGACCACAGAAAAGAGTTACGTCATTCACAATTAACAAGAGATATGGTGGTACAACAGTCATAAGAATAGAGACTCATATACATCCAGTACTAATATCCGTATAGATAATTAAAGACAACAAGTCTTAAACTGCTGAAAGTATAAAAGTGAAGGACTCCTTAAGTTGTTTAGCTGGACAAAATCAAAGGAGTCGCCTTGACTAAGTATGAACTATAACATTTCATTTTACTCCATTTTTACTTTACTATAAGTAAAGTATAGTGATCGTGAAAAAATTTGATCTCGAGATTTTGACGGAATTACATGTTTTGAGGTCCCAGAAGTCGTTTTATGACGTTTTTACGATGATGTCTGTGTGTGTGGTGGGTGGGTGGGTGGGTGGGTGGGTGGGTGCGTGGGTGGGTGCGTGTGTTAGCATTGCTTGTTACCACGCTACGGTCCAGAATCTTTGATGGATCAAGTTGATATTTTACACAAAAATGGGCCCCATTTAGACGAAGATCCCTATTGTTTGGGAAGAATTATGCATGATGGGAAAGTCACTTTTTTTGCCAAAAAACCGTTTTTTTTTAAAACATTTATTTCTCCTAAACTGATAACCCTAGAGTTTTGAAATTTTGACATTATCTTTGAGGTTTCAAATGCAACAAACGAAAAATATATTCATAATTTTAAGACAACAGGAAATATTTTTTTTTCAATAAAATGTAAAAATTTTGACTTATAATTCAATCTCAAACCTTGTGAGAGCGATACAAGTCATACTGTTTGACGGACAAGAATGAAACTATGCCTACAAATAGAACATTATATGGCAAATGAGTTGAGATATTTTTTTTTGAAATTACTTTCGCTAAAGGGGCGTTAGAGTACGATTTGTGTTTTCAGAAAATGATTTTTTGACGCTAAACGGCTCGTTAAAAAATAATGAAAATTTGATCAAAAGTGGAACAAACAATTAGCAATTCATAAAAAAAAAATCATGAAGTTTCAATTACGGGAAAGAGCAATAACTATATAAAAACTGTTTGTTTATTCTAGACTAAGAGATCACCTGCTATACTTGTCGAATTTTTTGTATTTTTTTACATTGTTTACATTGACTTAGAAATTTTTTGAGCGAATCCACTGAGATAAAATTGATGTTTCTAATGGAAAAATGAAAATATATTATTGACTTATAAGAGATGTAAGAGGAATAATATTGTGCAGGTAAATGATAACACTCATTAAAAAAAAATTCGTATATATGTTATTTGACAAAGGGGAAGGAAAATGATCTTATTAAATACTAAGAAGCCATAAAATTCCCAGTATAATAATTCTGTTAAAAACCAAAAATGTAAAAGATAATTCAAAATTGAAATCTTTCGTTTAGAGATTAATAACTGTAATTATCGTACATCTTTAATTAACAAATCACCTTTAAAACAACATTTTCTTCGCTGTTTAAGAAGTTTTTCAGAGAAAAAAAGAGTATTTTACTGTTTCAAATTTGAAAATTTTACATTAATATTCAATGTAGAAGGATGACAAGTAAACGATGTAAGAAATCTACTGGCTATTTGAACAATAGCCATGTTCTCTTGTAGGATACTATTTCGTTTCAAGAAATGTTCACTTTGGTTTTTCAAAAAATGTTATTACTGCTGTAGTTATACTAATGAAATTATTTGCAAATAATAAATTATTTGTGATGTACAAAAATAAGCTTATAAATTGATATGTCCTTCTATCACTATCTGTACTACCTCAGGAATGACAGGCTAATAATCATATCTCATTTAGATGTTTACGTTATGCTTAAATGGGACGTTATGTTTTATATACTCAAGAAATTTGACATTAAGTTACTTATAGTAAAGTAGAGTGTAGGCCACTCCAGATTTTTTACATTGTTTACATTGACTTAGAAATTTTTTGAGCAAATCCACTGAGGTAAAATTGATATTTATAAAGGAATAATTTAAATTGTTTATTGACTTATATGAGATGTAAGAGGAATAATATTGTGCAGGAAATGATAACACTCACTCAGAGAAAAATCCGTATATATGTTATTTGACAAAGGGAAGGAAAATGATCTTATTAAGTACTAAGAAGCCATAAAATTCCCAGTATAATAATTCTGTTAAAAACCATCGCGTTTAAGATGTTTTTCAGAGAAAAAAAGGGTATTTTACTGTTTCAAATTTGAAAATTTTACATTTTATCAATGTAGAAGATGTAAAGTAAACGATGTAAAAATCTACTGGTATTTGAACAATAGCTATGTTCTCTTGTAGGATAATATTTCGTTTCAAGAAATGTTCACATTGGTTTTTAAAAAAGTTATTACTGCTGTAGTTATACTAATGAAATTATTTGCAAATAATAAATTATTGTGATGTACAAAAATAAGCTTATAAATTCATATGTCTTCAATCACTATCGTACTCTCACGAATGCAATGCTAATAATTATATCCCATTTAGATATTTATGTTATGCTTAAATGATACGTTATTTAATAAACTCAAGAAATTTGACATTGAGGTACTTATAGTAAAGTAGAGTGTAAGGCCACTCGATTTTTTTTACTTTACTATAAGAAAAGGATAGTGATCGTGGAAAAAATTCGATCTCGAGATTTTGACGGAATTACATGTTTTGAGGTACCAGAAGTCGTTTTATGACGTTTTTTGAATGATTTTGTGTGTGTGTGGGTGGGTGGGTGTGGCATGGGAGTGTGTTAGCATTCCTTGTTACCACGCTACGGTCCAGAATCTTTGATGGATCAAGTTTGATTCTACCAAAAGGGCCCCAGGTTCACAGTTCCTCAATGTTAAATGATGTTTGGAAGAAAACATGAGGCCACTTTAAGTGAAAAACTGTTCCCTTTCTATTTTTGATTTTTGTGGTGCCTGAAACTTGATTAACTATATTCTTGTTACGGATTTTGCTGGATACTTTAATGATAATACGATGTAAATGGAATAGCTTCTTAACAAGGAATTTTTTTGGTAGAAGTTGCACAGTCCCTTTTGATTATTAAAGATGTTGACACTGGAATCCAACTTCTTCTCGGAGCAAAATCTTCAAGTTGTAGGACTTTATTTATACGGTTTATTATGGTCATGTTTTCTTCAGTTGAATTGTTTATTTGATATTGATGGGTGGCAGGTAGGTGATGAAAAGTTTTTGCACTGTTGACCTGGTGGTGGTATTTGCGACATGTTTCAACCATTATTGGTTATCTTCAGGCAAGGAAATGGCCCAACGTTGGTCCTTATATACAGTTTTCTATGGGTTGTCGGGGAAAGGAATATGATTCGATGCGATGTTGACCAATGGGAGTAGAGTTACAAGTCCAAGCGTAAGGTCCCAGTTGCCCGTGCTCAGCAAAAACAATGGGCCCGCTGCCCATTGGTCAACATCGCATCGAATCATATTCCTTTCCCCGGACAACCCATAGAAAACTGTATATAAGGACCAACGTCTGGGCCATTTCCTTGCCTGAAGATAACCAGAGAATGGTTGAAACATGTCGCAAATACCACCACCAGGTCAACAGTGCAGAACTTTTCATCACCTACCAGCCACCATCAATAGCAGCAATAACATTCAACTGAAGAAAAAACATGAACATAAGAAACCGAAGAGAACAATATACAAAACCTACAACTTGAAGATGTTTCTACGAGAAGAAGTTGGATTCCAGTGTCAACATCTCTTAATAATCAAGAGGGACTGTGCAACCTCTACCCCTGTTGGCATGAAGATGAAGGCGGCTTTTCGCAGTAAACAACCGAGAGTATCATTTAAATATCCAGCAATATCCGTAACAGAATATAGTAAACAACACCCAACCACCACAAAAATCAAAAATAGAAAGGGAACAGGAGTTCACTGTAAAGTGAGGCTAATGTTTTCTGCCAAACATCATTTAACACAGAGGGACTGTGCAACCTCTATACCTATTGGCAGAACGCAAAGGCTTTTTGCTGAGCAGCGGGCAACTGGGACCTTACGCTTGGACCTGTAACTCTACTCCCATTGGTCAACATCGCATCGAATCATATTCCTTTCCCCGGACAACCCATAGAAAACTGTATATAAGGACCAACGTCTGGGCCATTTCCTTGCCTGAAGATAACCAGAGAATGGTTGAAACATGTCGCAAATACCACCACCAGGTCAACAGTGCAGAACTTTTCATCACCTACCAGCCACCCATCAATAGCAGCAATAACATTCAACTGAAGAAAAAACATGAACATAAGAAACCGAAGAGAACAATATACAAAACCTACAACTTGAAGATGTTTCTACGAGAAGAAGTTGGATTCCAGTGTCAACATCTCTTAATAATCAAGAGGGACTGTGCAACCTCTACCCCTGTTGGCATGAAGATGAAGGCGGCTTTTCGCAGTAAACAACCGAGAGTATCATTTAAATATCCAGCAATATCCGTAACAGAATATAGTAAACAACACCCAACCACCACAAAAATCAAAAATAGAAAGGGAACAGGAGTTCACTGTAAAGTGAGGCTAATGTTTTCTGCCAAACATCATTTAACACAGAGGGACTGTGCAACCTCTATACCTATTGGCAGAACGCAAAGGCTTTTTGCTGAGCAGCGGGCAACTGGGACCTTACGCTTGGACCTGTAACTCTACTCCCATTGGTCAACATCGCATCGAATCATATTCCTTTCCCCGGACAACCCATAGAAAACTGTATATAAGGACCAACGTCTGGGATAACCAGAGAATGGTTGAAACATGTCGCAAATACCACCACCAGGTCAACAGTGCAGAACTTTTCATCACCTACCAGCCACCCATCAATAGCAGCAATAACATTCAACTGAAGAAAAAACATGAACATAAGAAACCGAAGAGAACAATATACAAAACCTACAACTTGAAGATGTTTCTACGAGAAGAAGTTGGATTCCAGTGTCAACATCTCTTAATAATCAAGAGGGACTGTGCAACCTCTACCCCTGTTGGCATGAAGATGAAGGCGGCTTTTCGCAGTAAACAACCGAGAGTATCATTTAAATATCCAGCAATATCCGTAACAGAATATAGTAAACAACACCCAACCACCACAAAAATCAAAAATAGAAAGGGAACAGGAGTTCACTGTAAAGTGAGGCTAATGTTTTCTGCCAAACATCATTTAACACAGAGGGACTGTGCAACCTCTATACCTATTGGCAGAACGCAAAGGCTTTTTGCTGAGCAGCGGGCAACTGGGACCTTACGCTTGGACCTGTAACTCTACTCCCATTGGTCAACATCGCATCGAATCATATTCCTTTCCCCGGGCAACCCATAGAAATATATATATATATATATATATTTGAGTTTATAAGTGTGTCTCTTTCTCTGTGTGTTGCTTTTCTTCGTTTTGGAGCTGATTTGCGTCCAGTCTGTATCGTTTTCTTCGAATTTTGAATTAAATATATATATATATATATATATATATATATATATATATATAATGCATTTTACATTTATATATAACATATTATAAATATATATATGTACAAATTTTATATATATTTATATACAATGAATGTTATGAATAACACTGTAATGAATTAAATTGTTGTCACTGCAAGATCAAGTGTTACATCAGTAATAATAATGAACTATTGTTATAAAACTCCTAAGTTTCTTTCTGAATTTATCTAAATATAGTAAAATTATTGACAAGCCTACAGTGAAAAAAAATTGACTGGTACTTTGCTGACGACGGGTGTCAACATATAGGAATCACATTTTTCCTTTTTTTTTTATGTATTTCTCAGTAATTTGACCTACCTCGTAAATATGGTCTTTTAATGATAATTTTCAAGTAATCTTCCTACAGAAATTAGTTATTTTTTTGAATATGTGATGTTTATCGTATTTTGTTATGGTGATCATTTCAATATTCAAGTATAACAAATAGTAATAAGACCCTTTAAGGCCTAAAGTGGTCATACCTTTTCGTGTTTTTATTTATTATGTAGTGATTGAATAATTAAATACATATCTTTCAGAATTCAAAAACAATGGTTCTTTAGAATATTTGGCTGTGTTATGTCTGTCTGAGTACATCACTCTTACTTCGTCTTCTCTTCTAATCTTGAGACTCCTTTTCACAATATTGGTATAGTATGATCCTTGTAACATAGTGTTCTATCTGTTTTATTTTCATTATGATTTTCTGAATATATTCTTGTATATTTTTATTAACTACAATATAAACAAAAAGATTTCACATGAAATTAAACACGTGAAATAACAATCAATGATCAAACCACAATATATATATATATATATATATATATATATATATATCAATGATTAAACCACAATAAGAATGGGAAAGCAAGACTAAGAAAGTTCAAAAACCCAAACAGTTGGGTTTTTGACTCTGACGAAGACCGCTTGTTACGGTTGAAAGATCTTAGTCTTGTTTTCCCATTCTTATTGTGGTTTAATCATTGATTGTTGTTTCACGTGTTTATGTGAAATTTTTATATATATATATATATATATAAAATCAAATGAACGGTCCATAGAACTTTCCATAAAAATCATACATAAAGCAACATAATGATAGACATAGAATCACTTCTATTTTTCAACAATCGTCCTAATAAGAAACGGAGTGTCCCGTATAGAGGCAGGGCAGTGATATTTTATTTAATTATATTTATATAAAACCATTGTTGATTATTGTAGCAACGCTCATCAAATTTATTTCCTTATGAATTTTATGTATTTATATACTGTTTCAGTGAAGAAACAACATTTTATTATACAGTAATTATTCTATTAACTTTTTTCTCTAAAATTAATACAAAATAACTATTGGTAATAACATATGAAATATATTTATTTAAAGGAAAATTATTATATATATATATATATATATATATATATAAAATTAAACTTGAAATGGTCCAACAGGACTACTAGTTCACACAGGAAAGAGAAAAACAAATAAAGACACACACAAAAGACTCACAACGATATTTCGACAGTCGTCGTCATCGGGCAGAAGTAGTCCCTTTGAGTAGCTGAAGCTAACTCAGTTACGAAGTATCGTTGTGAGTCTTTTGTGTGTGTCCTTATTTGTTTTTCTCTTTCCTGTGTGAACTATATATATATTGTTAAAAGTATTGACCGTCAAATAGAAACAAAATTAAAGTTATCAGGACTCAGTCAGTTCTTCAGGTTCAAATTAATCTCTCATAGCCAACGTTTCGGTTTTAGATAAAAATCGAAAAGTTGGCAATGAGAGTTTATTTGACCCTTAAGAACTGAACGAGTCCTAATAAACTTTTATATATATATATATATATATATACATGCAATTATGGATATATCATATATATAGGATCCTTGTATATTTATTATGAAGTAAAAATACTTAATAATTAAAAATTTGTATATTTTTTTATATTTATTTAGTAAATTTATTTAATAAAGTGAAAATATTTAATTACAATGATGTATTTGTATTATATAGTTGTATATACGAATACATAATTATAATATATAAATATTTCATTTCATACTGTATTAACAGTTTTTATTCTTTGGAATACTCATTTCAATTCATTTTATCTCGCTCTTTAATCACTTAAACATGACGGTTATAATAAATAACAGATATTTAAATTCAAAGATGGTGCAATCACTTATTATATGGTATTTACTCATTTGAGAGCAAAAGTAAATGGACTCCACATGCAAATGTTTAGTGAGTTAAATACTGCGTTTCAAATGCAAGGTATCCAAACACTCAAGGCATTTTTCAAACTCGTAGCACTCTTGAAAGCTAATCTTTTATTTATTAAATCACATCTCAATATTCCTCATCTTTATACTACACTAACTGCTAAATAATAAACTCTCTGGTATTATTGCATTCTTATACTTAAACCTGAAGAATAATAAACCTAAATAATAAACTCTCTGGTATTATTGCATTCTTATACTTAAACCTGAAGAATAATACTCCATGTTCGAAATGCCTTGATTGTTTAACTCATTAAACATATCTAAGTGATGATTATTTTATTAAATTTTTATCGTGTAATTTATTTTCTTTTTCTTTTGATAAAACTATTTTTTGTTATATTATATTGTTTCTTATGAAACAATAACAAATAAAATTTTAAAACAGGGTTTTCTTAGATATGTAAACTTTTGCGTTTTGTATATACATATAAAAAGATTTTACATAAACACGTGAAATAACAATCACTGATCAAACCACAATATGAAATGGAAAAACAATACTAAGAAGTTGGGTTTTTGACTCTGACGAAGACCCCTTGTTACGGTTGAAAGATCTTGGTCTTGTTTTCACACACACACACACACACATATATATAATATATATATAATATATAATATATATATATATATATAAATATACTTTAATTATACACTTTAAAGTGTTTATTGTCACACGGACCTTTCATTTTATTCGAAGTTATATATATATATATATATATATATATATTATATATTTGTGTATTTTGGGAGCAGACTTCAATCAAACATGTTTTATTAAAAATTATGCCAATTTTAACTTTTGTTCTTTTCCGAGTTAATTTTTCAAGTTTTCTCACTATGGATTTCCACCTTTCTGGTAAAATATAAAGTAATTCACCAAATAATAAATATATATCACCAAATAAATCTTTTGGTGAATTACTTTATATTTTACCAGAAAGGTGGAAATCCATAGTGAGAAAACTTGAAAAATTAACTCGGAAAAGAACAAAAGTTAAAATTGGCATAATTTTTAATATAATATATATATATATTATATATATATATATATATATATATATAGTGTATATATATTATATGTATATATATATATATATATATATATATTTGAAAATTATTCAAATTCTATCCAGATGAATAGTTTATTGAACAAATTTGAATAGTTACTGGAATGTTTTAATAAAGTATTTACTACTCTTTGCAGAGGGCACTTATCGTGTTAAAAATACATCAATAATATTGGTAAGTATGTTTTTAATTTTACTAAAAACAATCGCGTAATGGATAAATGTAATTCATTTTTTAAAATGAATTAATTTATTACTTTGAAAAAAGAAACTCGTGTAATGGAATTAAGAAACATGTAGTTCTTGCACAAATTGGAATTGTAATACTTAAAGAAACCAGTTGTAGTTGGTACATTTGGAAAACACTGTCTGAGTCCTCATTTAAAATGGAAATCGTATTTATGAACTGGTTTCTATTCAGACTGAGCATAATCTAGTGGTAGAGAGTATTAATTTAACGCTTAAGTAATTTTATTTTTCAGACGTCAGAGAAGACGTAGTTATTGAATTGGGATTTGTTTATAGTTGAAGTCTGTGATCTCCACCTGTTTTGATGATTATACTTGATTGGGATAAGAATCTTAGGCGATATTTCTTCACATTCATAAGTTAGATTAGGTTAGGTTGCAGTGGCAGTCGCACAAGGCCGAACATTAGCCCTTTGTAATAACACACAAAGAAGATTGATTCTACATTGGGAGTTCTAAATTTTGCTTAACTGAAGTGTGTTTAGAGTAAAGATCTTTAACGGGTACCTGACATCATCGTAGAGGGACGAAGTGCTCAGATTTATTCACCTCCGGCGTAAATAAATCGATGGCCACAGTGGATTTTGAACACCGCGCCTATAAATCCAGAAGGGCACGTTGCCACTGGGCTAACCTGGCTCCCTAAAACAGAAAACTTAAAAAGAAAAGAGAAATAAGATTATTGTACAGTCCATACCAATGACCTTAGTCATGTTCAATACAATGGTTTTCGTTAGGTAACCAAAGCTTAGCTACAGTTGAAGTGGTTAGAATTTGAAACGGTGACAGTAAGTGCCTTTGTTAATGTAGACCCCTGCAACTTAAATAGGCCACCAAGAAAAATAAGTCATTTTACAACTTTACAGCGTAAAAAAAGTTAAGCCTCGTTAAGTGTAAATGCTTGAAACCAATTTCAGGGTGAACGGAGACAGGCCCATGCCGAAACAACACTCTGACTAGGGCTGGGTTAGGTTAGCTTTCTGTGGTAGTCCTGCGATAGAATTGAGATTGACCCTTCAT
Organism: Hermatobates lingyangjiaoensis; assembly: GCA_026182355.1. NCBI lineage: Eukaryota > Metazoa > Arthropoda > Insecta > Hemiptera > Hermatobatidae > Hermatobates > Hermatobates lingyangjiaoensis. The sequence continues at coordinate 955,731 of JAPFBL010001929.1, forward strand.
TATACCATACAATGAATATTGTACATTGAGTTTCCTAACTTTTGTCTAACTTAAATGCTTTTAATGTAGGGATTTTTAACGAGTACCTGACATCGTAGAAAATAAAGACCAACAGTTTAACATCTTCTTGGAGGACATGTTCAGATTTTTTTTTTTTTTTTTCAACTCCCGCGTGTATAAATCAAGGGCCAGAGTGAGCATCTAGCCGCAGATCTATCAATCTACAGGCGAACACCTAAGCCGGTGGACTACTCTCGTCCTTGGAATCCGAGTAATACACAATGATAACTACCATTTTATCAATAAATTAAACTAAAAAGGAACACTTGGATTCGTGAATATCACACCTTATTATATATTTAGAACAAACTTTGGCACAAAGCTTTACTCAACATTTCATGTCAGTAGCTTTAAGCTACCTTTAAAGAAACATCTAAACCAACAGACCTATAAAAAAGTCACAGACGTTGTTAGTAAAATTCTAATAAAAATTAACCTGTAAAATAAAATTGACCATATTATCCTAAGTCTCCTTTACAATTGAAGCAGTTTTGAAACAATCCCATCCTCAAGAGTAAACTAAAAGTGATTCCATACAATTGTAATTATAAAGCCATAAACAAATTTTTATTGTGATAATAGCAAACATGGATTCACAGGATGTAAAAACATGTAAATTCGCATTTTTTTTAGTTCAAGTAAAGCAAATAATTCCATATGCTAAACTGCAATATAATAAAAGAGTTGTAGAAACAATTTCAATTAAAAGTTAGTAAAAATATAATTGAATGCTCGAATGCCTTACCACATTTTGCATAATCAACATAATTGATAGCTAGTAATGATACAGCATGGTCAGTTCTCAGTCCGACTGTAACAACATGAGAATATCCCTGTTTTATTAAATATCAAATTTTAATTGTTTTCTTCCGTGGAATTGTTTGCCCTATTACTAAATTATTAATGGTGTTAATTTTATAAAGTACTAACAATTAAACATTGACCTAAACCTTTTATTTTTAAAAATCATCCTTTAAATATATAATGTATGAAATTATTTTCTTATCAAGGCAAATATTATGAAGAAGTATTCATTTTCAGCTTTCAATTTCTGACTATATGTTTCTTTGGACAAGTACGTCTTCTGGTTTACTGTATTCTACAGATACGTTAAATAACTGTAAAATAGTTACGTGTAGTTATAAATTTGATGTATAAGTGTATTATAAATATGGTATGATCTATAGTCATGGTACAAGAAAGATTTTGATTGAATACATTTCCTTTCTTAACATTCACACGCTCATTTCCTTTGTTGCTATAGAGACGGCGATAAAAAAAACCATTATTTGACAATTTTGTAGTTTTAAATATTTTGAAATCCTCTGAATCATTGTTTGATTATGTTTATCTGCCTATGATTAGTTGGATATCTATTAAACAAACTAACTTCCACAAGTCGCAACGTTTGACAGATCCTGATAACATGTAACAAACAAATAGCTTTTGATATAGTAAAAACCTTATAGTTTTTGGTAACATTGAAACAAGGAAAATGTACCATATCGTAGTTTACAGTAAAAGTTTAAATTACTTTGGCCTTCTAGAAACATTAAATTCTGTATTCCTAATCATTTTGAATATAGCGTGATAATATTTTCATAAATTTTTAAATATCAGAAAAGGAAACATTAGAGTAAATTAGAAAATGATGTCGTTCCATTGGACATAACCAAATTTAATTTCCGTTAGAACTGACTCACTGGAAATAAATATTTAAAAAAATGGAGACTGACGAAACCTTTATCAACAGGCGTCATATACATTTACTCGAGAGTCATAGTAAAAGTAATATAATTCAATCATTTCACTTATTGCAAAGTTGAGTGTAGACCACTCCAACTTTTTTTTTATAAAACTATTTCTGACTAATGATTTAGTTTTTAATATTCTTTGATAAATATAGACAAATATTTCTCCATTTCTATATAAAAATTGACATAATATAAATATTAGTAATATTCATTAAAAAAATCAATAACATTTGAAAAAATTTGAATTCATTTGGTTGAGGTTTAGTGAACTGGAATAAATACTCTAGCAGTATGTTTTACGTCTAAACAATATAATAGTTTTATCATTGTATTACTGACATCTATCTTTCTTTACAAAATTTTCTATTATATTTTTTGCACAAACAAATTCATGACCTAGTTGGGTCTATAAATGAACAATAAGTTTTAATTTTTTATTTACATAATCGTTGAATGAAAAAAGAAGTAAAAAGAGGACAAATAAAATAAATACTATTAATTATATATAGACAATTGTGAGGATAATTGACGGTTATCAGCTGTGTACCCAAAAGCATCATTACAGTAAAAGCAACCATCCAGTTTTAAAAGCGATATTAATAAATAACAGACATTCTAATTAGGCATCCTTATTAAGAAGCTAGTGTTAAGTGTTTGTTGAATCTAACTAATTGCAATCAATTGTTGTCTCTTGTATTATTTCTGATTCGCAATTTCCATCGATGGTTCCATTTCATTTAAATTTACTATATAAAAATAAATCAATGAACTAGCCACCAAAGTTAGTTGGGAGTATACTGAGCATTGTTTAATATCTTAGCATAATTTAATGACTAGCAAAAGTTTGAACAAAAGTGTCAAATTAACATCACAAAGAAAAAAAATTTTAACAATGGTGGAGAACGGTAAGATTCTGTTGCTTAGTGTTTAGTAAAGTGCTTCAATGTCTTTTGAACAACATATTTGGGATTTACCATCCGTCTTTTGCAAGGCTGGAACAGCTTATTTTTAAAGTTGTCAATGCTGAAGCTGTGGTTCGTTCACATATATTGAACACTTATTGTCTTTTTTATCGACGTTTGGTCTATCTTCAATATATTTACAGAACCTCGATAAAAAAGAAAATAAGTGTTCAATATATGTGGTCGAAAAAAAAAGACATTAATTATATTATACCATAGAGGTAGAACATGCTGATGAAGTAGTTAATAGCAATACAGGTTTCTTCAAAACTCTTGGTAGCAAGTTTGGAAACAGTGCAGTAAATGAAGGAAAACAACTTCTGAAGCTCAAGAAGTCACTGATAAGAAGGAAGAATGATAAGATATTGTAATTAACTTCTGTATTGATTTAGTCCTTAAGATGTATAGAAATATAGACGAAACGTCGGCTTAAAGGTGTGTTGTTTGAAGCTAGACCAAACCTCGATAAAAAAGAAAATAAGCATATATATATAATCAAACCACATTAAGAAATGGAAAACAAGACTAAGATCATTCAACTTTAACAAACGGTCTTTGTCAGAGTCAAAAACCCAACTCTTAGTTGCAGTTTGCTTCTCAACGAAAGTACTTCTTACTTCTACCTGATGATGACGGATGTCAAAATATCAAAGTGAGTTTTGTAGTGACTTTCTCTGTTCTTTTCCATGTGTTAATGGTGTTAACGAGTACCTGACATCGTAGAAAATAAAAAGACCAACGGTTTAACATCTTCTTGGAGGATATGTTCAGATTTTTTTTTCAACTCCCGCGTGTATAAAGCAAGAGCCAGAGTGAGCATCTAGCCGCAGATCTATCAATCTACAGGCGAGCACCTAAGCCGGTGGACTACTCTCGTCCTTGGAATCCGAGTAATACACAATATTACCCGTTTGGTAATATATATATTATATATATAATACCAAATTTAGCTGATTCCTATTTCCATTTTCCTATTTTCTCACACAGTGAAGTCTATTTCGTGTTTCAAAAGTATTTGATGCCTATCTACCCAAAACTTTATTACTAGTATTTATCAACTGGATCTGGTTATCAAAAACATTTCGGTACTTATCTGAGAACATCAAACTATCAATCCCTGGACCTTTTGATTCTTTACGGTAAAGTTTTTGATATGTTTCAAATTAAATAATTTAAAATGAACGTATTTATGAAAACAAGGACCGTATAGTATATAATAGTTCATAAAGAACGATTACAAGGAATGAACACACAACTCACTTCAATAATTTGACCAAGTCGTCAACAGTATAAGCAACTTGATTTGCAGTCATCTTGGTCTTCTTCTCCTGATGACGATGAAGTTGAAATATTGAAGTGATTTGTATGTTGTTTCTATGTGTTCTTTTCTTGTAATCGTTTGATATATTATCCTAAGACTGTTTCATGTTTTGAATAGTTTGTAAAAGTAATGTGTTTTAATAAATGATCATTAAAGAGGATATTAAATATGAAATATTTGTTATTTAAGTAATAATTTTTATGAAGATAACAACTTCTAAAGGGTATTAAACTGATAATAATCTGTATGACAGTTAGCTTCTATAGTCAGTTTGTTAATGGTTGAGCAACTAAAAAGGCAAGTCATGAAGAGGTACCATTTCTTATATTTGACTAGATTTTAGTTTATCGGTTGAACAACGCATTATTTAACTATAACATATTATTTAACGTATAAAGTTAACTTTGTTCAATGAATATTCTCATGAGTAATGACAACGATAACTATATAGGGATTTATATCTTTTCACTTTCATAGTCTGATCTGCCAAATCACCTTGATTCGGAGGGGCAAATCTTGTCATAACAAGAAGGAGGCCAATATGACATAATCAAACTGCTGCGGAACAGATTATAAATTTGTCTTTAAGTGACACTAGCAATATGGTGACAAGCTGTACCGTAAAACAGATATTTTCTTTGTTAAATATTTTTCCGTTTGGAGTCGTTGTTTTGAAAATCACTCTGCACCCAACTGGCATAAACAGATCACCTCTGAAAAGAATTTAAACAAGAAAAATCTGTTTCATATGTTAAAACATGGTATATATGTATTTCTTAATAAATACATGTTAATAAACATATTTATAAATACATATTAATAAACACAGTATTATGGTGTATACAACCATAGGTGTATGTATTTCTTTATTTCAGCAATGGCTAACAGTGACTAGTTGAGAGGAGACAATGGCTTTGATTAAAAGATTAGACTTTGATAAGGGCGTGGTGTTGAATGACTGGGCATCTCCTCAAGAGGTAAGAATGCAGTCGGCCTTGGGGAGTGTCAGAAGACAGAGGCAATCTCCTGATGACTGTATCGGGTGACGGTAATCAGAAGAGAATCCTTTGGGCCGAAACAACGTTCTAACACTCCGCATTCCATACCTCACAGTTTCGCATTACATCTCCTCTGCGATCCCAAACCAACCAGCACTCTAAACATTTGCACTTTAATGGGTAAAATCCACCCATCCTCCCTTTATCACCTATAGAAGTTTATGGGAAAATCAAAAAGCCTTATAACACACCTCATTTTCATCTGTATAGTTAGGGACAAAGTATAATTTATATATATATATAATTATATACAAAACTAAAGTTTATCGGGACTCGGTCAGTTCTTCAGGTTCAAATTAAACTCTCATTGCCAACGTTTCGGTCTTTATTTAAAACCTTTTTCATAGTTCTATGTTAAGATAATATAATGAATTTTTGTGAGTTTTCTTCTCTGTGTTGTCTCTAATAAATAATTAAATTTATTTAGTTCGTCGAATATTTTTTCGAATAATAGCTTATATATGTTTTTATGACACTAATTCTATGAAAACTTTATGGGCAGTGCTATAAAATGTATATGTAAATCACTACATTAAACAGAAGGTTACTGTTTTAGTTTTTATATGTACTACATTTGTGAATGTTTGAAAATATGTACATTTAACCAAATGTCCGTTTATTATCTGTTTCAATTATCACCTGCATATCATGCATTTTAAATAAGTGCACTAGATAGGCAAAATCGATTTTTCAATGTTTCTGCATTGAAGCATACATTTGATTTACATGCCATTTTCTCATTGCAATTCAGTAACCTTTCCATCATACTTTTTACTTCAATAGAAATAATTTTTAATGTTTGCTAGGTTATTTGGTTTTGGAAAATTTATCTTATTAGGGAATTGGAAACAGAAGTTATATTAATGAAATATGTGTATGATAGTCATAGTTTTAAAGAAAATTTCAGGATTTTAATTTCTACAAATAAATCAGGCGTTAAATCTACACGCCTGACATTTTTGTAAAGAATTTTAATCATTCCCATAAAAGGGTACAAATTCTTATTTCAATGGGTATTTATAATAGTGCTTTCTTTGAAATATATATAAACAAAGAATTAGTTATATATATATATATATCTATTAATATATTATATATCAAAACTATAGTTTTTCGACGGACTTCGGTAATGATATAACAAAACATATAGTTTTGTATATCTATTTCCTACGGTCGATACTTTTAATCAATATTTTTTATATATATTTATAATATATATATATATATATATATATATATATATTATTTTGATCTTGTTATTCTCTTAATGGATTAAATATATGCAAGTGTAATATTAAGCTTGGTTTCCCTCTCTTATCTCTCTCGATGGTGGTTCAAACCAATAGTTAAAGAATGTAATTGTGTTTTATTTTTATCTATGTTTCATTATCTATAATAAAACGGAACACAGAACTGAATAAATGAAATTTACTCACGAGTTATCCAAGCAGTTATGGTGTGGTATTTACTCATGATTAGAGAGGAAAAGAAACACTACGTATATTGTTATAAACAGGATTTAATCGTCAGGTACATCTCAAATACAGAAATATGTAAAAAAAATAGTATTTATTCAACTTTAATTCAATTCAATTTCAAAATTTTTATATGCACATTTTTGCTTGTACTGTAGATGCAACCTGATCATTAATACTTACGTGTTCGAAACGCTTTGTGTGATTAAATCCTTATTGTATGGAAAGATTTAGTGTTTCTTTTCCTCCGTAGTCAAAAGAAAAGTTTTTCGTGAGCTGGTCACTGACAGACGGAATTTCTATGACACCTCATTCGAAGACTTATCTTAGTGGTAGCCTAATGAGCATAAGAAAGCATACACTGATGTAGTAGCCGATAGATACAGTTTAGAGAACTACAGGAAGTATTAATGTAGTTAGGGTAGGAATTGTGATTGAAATAGCAAATGAAGGGAAAACTGGGGTTAATAAGACATATTTAACAAGTCAAACGTGAAATGGTTCCGTTTTCATTCAATAAGATTAAGAGGCTTCGGAGAAATATAACGAAACATGTTCCTTAGGTTGAGGATGTTGTTTGCAGGAAATTAACAGGGGATTAGTAAAGACTGATGAAGTGGAAAAAGTAGAAGGTAGAAAATAACATCTTAAACAACAACAATGTGGATTTTAGAGACTTCTAGAAAGACGGAAGTAATAAATAAGGAAGAAACACTTTGATTCTTCTTGGATGTAGACTGGTGAGTGATTCCAGCAGCTAAAACAGGACTTTAAGAAAAATGGAGGAATGCTGCGTTCAAAGAAAATATGTTGTTTGAATGGTGTAGATGAAATCTACGTCCTTCATTATTATTACAAATTTGATAGATAAGAATAGTCAGGAATCTAAATTTAGACTTTTTAACAAGAAGAAGTAGCTGGGTAGTCCACGCGCTTTGGTCTATCCAGACAAGCGCTAGCTCTCTTGATAACGACGGGTTCATTTTCTCGACGGGAACCAGAAAATATGATCAGGCCTGAAGATAACCAGAGAATGGTTGAAACATGTCGCAAATACCACCACCAGGTCAACAGTGCAAAATTTTTCACCTTCAACCAGCCATCCATCAATAGTAATATGAACAATCGTCATAACAAACAGCAGCGTAAATGTAAATTCAACTAAACCAATGACTCGAAAGGTCTCTATGTTAAGAAGTTGGAGTCCAGTGTCAACATCTTTTAATCAAGAGGGACTGTGCAACATCTACCCACATTGACATGAAGACAACGGCTACTTTTCCTAGAAGACAAATGAGAGTATCAAGTAAAATAAAATCAATATCCATAGCAGACAATAGAAAAAACCAACACCCAACCAGCAAAAAAATCAGAAATAGAAGAGAAACAGGAGTTCACTGCAAAGTGAGGCTCATGTTTTCTGTCAATATTCTTATATCACAGAGGGACTGTGCAACTTCTATAACCATTGGCGGAATAACGGGTCTTTCTAAGAAGAAAACGACGCACAAAGGACAACAAACGTTGTGTTTTTGACTCTGACGAAGGTTGAAAGAATTTTGTCTTTTTTTCCCACATCATATTGTGGGGTTTGATAATTGATTGTTATTTCACTTGTTTATGTGAAATCTGGTATATATATATATATATATATATTCTCATTAGTTGTGCAATCCGTAATTGTGTGGTATTTAATCATTCTAAGGTAAAGTGGTTATACAAAAGTCTCTACACAAATGAAGTTTTTTTTCTAAAAACTTCCAAAAAACTTAAAAAAACTTCATTTGTGCGGAGACTTTTGTATAACCACTTTACCTCAGAAAAAATATATATATATTAGGAGCAGTACTTTCTGTGTTAAATATTAAAAATATAGCTTTAATGAAATAAAAGTATGTTACTCATATTAGAAGCACTATGAAAACATTATTCAGGAAGACATAGGAACTTAAAAAGAAGCAAGTATTTGCAAATTATGGTTATATTTTTAATAATATATTTATATATGAATGGAGAGGAGTCACAATAAACACGTGATACAATCAATGAAGTTTAAACCACAAGGAAAAACGAAAACAATAGAAATAAATGCTATTGTATTCTATCTAAAAAAAAATATAAATGAATTATTGTATTTATAAATTATATATGTTTTTTTCTACATTTTTTTATTATAATGTATTTATTGCTTACTGTTTAAGTTGCATTTTTTAATTTTATTGGATATTTATTCTTATCAAGCTACATCACTACAATGTTATAGCAGGTTTTTTACCTTCCTTCTGTATAACTTTTATTTTGCCTTCTTAGATTTTAGTTTGTTTGCTCTTTGAGGACATAAAATGAAGGGTCTCGGAGAATTTATTTTTATTTTTTACCTTTTTTTTGTTTTTTACACTTAATTAAATGTGTATTTATCAAGCTGTTAATTTACAAAGCTTGAAAATGTTGAAAATATATTTAGAAGTTATGATTTTAAGTGAATGTTGTTAGAGCAGTTCAAATATAAGTAGAGAATACATTGAGCTGTTCGGGTTGCGGGAGAGTTGAAGGATTTCTAAGGAAGAGACTGAAATGAGGATGGTTAGAATATTGATGAATAGTACTCGAAGTGGGGAAGGGGTTGTGCCGTTATGGGGATCTGAACATCCCGCAACAGGCGGGACAAGCAATAGCCAGGAAGCCAAGACAAATCTGTAATGGCAGCCGATTCAGTGGGAACCAGGGTGCTTGTCATCATTGTCGAATCGCTTTCGAGCAAATGACGTCATTTACCTTGCTTGAACAAATAACTTGAAAAAAAGGAAAAAGAAACAGAAAAACTCGCTTCAATTTATAGTGAATTAACTAACTAGGTTGGTAGAGTTAATAACATGTTTTGTAAAATTTACATCAATGTTTGATGGCTACACATATACAACATTCACAGAGACATCTTGGTAACAACCTACATAAGGTACGGGAATGTTGTCATAAGGCGAAAAAAGCTAAGACCATCCAGTGTCAGTAGTGTCATTCCTTTTTGTCTCAAACAATTTACAATATATATAAATGAAAATACTAAACAGTCCAAACCGGGCAGATTAATAAATGAAGAAGACAACCATAAAAGAAACGAGAACATTTACTGGATCAATATTTCGAACTGAAGGTTCGTCATCAGGAAGAAAGTAGAAGGAAAGAAGAAGAAGAGGTACGTGCGTTTTACTCTCTTCCTGATGACGAATTTTAGTTTAAAATATTGATCCAGTAAGTGTTCTCGTTTCTTTTACGTACACTCTGCACCAATATTTCACTTTCTTAGCAAGTGCTCTTTACGGACAAAAAAAAATCTTCTTTTATTTCTTTAGTACAAATCCGTTGGAGAACGTCTCTTAACCAGTGCGCTTGGTATCCCTCTCTAATCTGTCCTGAAGACGGTTCAAACCAAAAATTAGAGACGTTAGGTGTGTGCTTTAATTTCTCTATGTGCCTTTTTCTAAATTGAACTATACATATATATGTACTAAGTATAAGAAACGGCCCACAAGGACTATAAAACTTTAAATTACACAAAGCACGACACAGAAAAAAGAATAAAAAGGACACTTACAGAATTCAATATTTCGAACTGTTGTTCGTCATCCGGAGTAGACTAGAAGAGAGGACGAAGTGAGAGTTGATCATTGATATATATATATATATATATATATATATATATATATACATAGTTTATATATATATATATATATATATTATTGAAAATGACACCAAATTTAGCTGACACCTGTTTCTTAACAAGTTTCTCAATTTTTCTAAATAACACTCTCGTTATTTCGTCTACACAATAAAGTACATCTCCTATGGTCGACATGTTTCGAATGATCAACATTCATCATCAGGGCGTGAAATAACGAGAGTGTTATTTAGAAAAATTGAAAAACTTGTTAAAAAACAGGTATCAGCTAAATTTGGTGTCATTTTCAATAATGTGTGTGTCAAAGAAGGACTGCTACCAAAATTTACGAATATATATATATATATATATATATATATATATATATATATAAGTTCAATGTAGTTATATAGTTAATGTTGCAATGTATCTTAGTTTAAATTGCCATAGGTTAATTGTAATATAAAAAACAATGTTTTCAATAAATGTCACTGGGTAGCAGCCTATGCAATGACAGATAACGGTTGTGTTGGTTCGGAATTAGGATCTAGCCTTGAGTAAGTAAGTTTTTTGAATTTCTTATGATGATTGTAAAGTACTCGTAGATATGACAAATGTCCATTGCTTTTTGTTAGTTTATAGCCCTGAGGATGTCTTAAAATAAAGACGAAACGTTGGCGAAAAGTTGATTCCGTATATTAACCCTGACCAAACTCCAAGAAGAAGAAAAAGATTTTATTAGTAAATTGTGGTCAACAAAACAATACCTTATTATATATATATATATATATATATATATATATATAATATATGTGTGTGTGTGTGTGTGTGTGTGTATGTGTGTAATGAGGTAAATGTAAGTCGTATGGCGCTAACTTTAATTTTAAGCATTCTTGCTTACATAATGAATAGATCAGTATTAGACTGAAATATATGCTATGATGACATATTTAACTATGGATAAAAATGAATTAATTATTATTAGTATACAACAACTATTTATACCATTTTACTTGCATAGGATATGCAACTTCATTAAGGAGCAGACGCAATAGAGTAGATAAGTAATATACTATTCATACAATAGTTTAAATATAACATATATTATGTATTTTACCCTCTTTATGGTGATATGATGATACGTTTTGGTCAGTTAATTAAATATGTGATATTGTTAAAGAAGGTTGTTGTGGTGCAAACCGTAGACTTATTGTATGGTGTGTGGCAGTTGATTCCATTTTATAGGATTAGTTATGAGTGTATTTATTTGTTGGGTACGAGGAAACAAGAGAAGAGGACGTTAGGAAATCCAGGTAATGTTACTATAACAGTACGAAGCCTAAAATCTTCTTAAATAAGTAAAAATAAAACTGAATTGCAGACTTAGAGGAAATAATCTTTTTGTATTTACAAATATCATTGCAATGTTTACAGTGTTTAACTTCAAGAAATTTAAATATATTACATGCTTCTCATTAAATTTTGTATTTCAGAGTTAAGACAAAACTACTAACCCAGACATTCTATCAGAATCAGATTTTTTTTCTACTTTTTACTTAAAATTTAATATATTTCAGATAGAATTATTTTTAAAAAAGACCTTTGAAGTCACAAATATTGAAAGCTAAATATCCGTCTTACTTGGTGAATTGTTGTTGTAGACGTCTGACCGGTTTCGCACGTGGTGCATCTTTAAGTAAGACTAATCAGGAGGTGCACTACTTTTTCAAAACCGGTCTGGTGTCTACAACAGTGACTCACAAGGTATGTCAGATTATTATAGAAATATGTTTCCTGACCTCTGTGGTACTAACAATATGAATGTACTATAATATACAACCCTCCCTGGACTATTGTCCTTTCCTGCACTTTACACCCTTTTAAAGTAACTCTGTTACCTCCCACTCCTCTCGGCCCCGCACCATGATGTTTCTGACTGACCATGATGTTGGGTTTTTGACTCTAACGAAAACCACTTATTACGGTTGAAAACAAATCTTAGTATGTTTTTCCCATTTCTTATTGTGGTTTGAACATTATAGATGCGGTGCTTGTTTGTATGCAAACGGTTTTAGAATAGACACCATATATATTATGAAACTACATAAGCCAGCTACACTAAAATGTTTTTCACTTACGTTTTATGCGCCTTGCATAATGACATCATATAAACAGTTTTTCCTAATAGTTTGTATTCTTATCATTTTAAAGGCTCGTTTTACCCATGGTGTTTGTTTACTCCAAAGGAATGAAATTCGTATCTTTGATTACATCTTGAAAAACATTACATGGATAACATTTTAAATCATTTCTACATCCAAAATAAATAAATCGATAATATAATATTTTGATTAAAATATTTTACAAACAAATAAGCTTGGAAGAAATCTACAAAAACTTTGTTAACTATAAATGGTATATTTCTTTATAACTTATATTCAAAACATATTTTTCACTTTGACGTCCGTGTAAAGTTGAAATTTTGACAGGTATTTTTGCCAAGCAGTTTATATTAATTTTTGTTTCCTTTATCTTCTGATAATGTTTAATTCTTTTGAATTCCTTTCTATACTTCTGTCAACTTAAGAACTGAAAGTTAATAGCTAATAACATATTACCCAAGTCAGTTGTGTTTTTGACTTTGACAAAGACCGCTTGTTACGATTGAAAGATCTTAGCCTTTTTTCCCATTTCGTATTGTGGATTGATATATATTCGCAAACGTTGGAAACAGCCTTTCTTGAATACATATATCGGTGTCTACGAGGAAAAAAGTATTTAGAGGGACCATGACACGCGGTTAGTGATCTATGTTAAGTTTATATTCATATACCAGAATAACATAACCAATAATATACCACAGCATGATGAGCTGACGGTTAGAATATCCAAACATAACAATTAAAACATAATGCCCAATACTCTCTTCATTTTGTTATAGTATTCAAATGTTTTAAAATGTTCTATTACAATTTTTTTCATGTTATATCCAGAACTGATTTTTTTACAATTTATCTCAGTTGAAGTTATGGTATATTATGTTTTCATCGCATAATTATATTTTTTTAAGTATTTGTTTGGGGGGAGGGGGTTCCATAGATGGTAAGATAGCTGTCAGGGGTCCCACAAGCAAACAAAGGTAAATAAACCTCTGCTTTATTCGTTTAGTCATTTAGCTTTTACAGAATCTCGATAAACGGAATAAACAGGCAAGAGAGCTGTAGGCTGACTGTCTGTCATTGGAGTCAGACTTGTCTCCTGAGGATTTACGACTCAAGTTTCCCTTTTAGTGCTGTATCGCGGTTCTTTAATGACCGATACAAAACCGGCATTACTCAACAACAGGTAATCATTGGTCTTTATACCTAGTTTTAGTAGTTTCGTAGTAGAGACCACAACCGTCGCCCAACTCAGAACCTAACAAAACTATTAAGCTTTATGAGACTATTCTCAGAGATCACATATCGAGATAAACCTCATCATATATCATCATGAGCACTACTCAGTCATCACGTGAACAGCTGCAGTGAGAGTAATACTTAACTCCCAGTAGGCTGTGTGATTTACGCTCTTCTTTCACTTCGATGCCTGTTTCTTAAAATTGGGATTTAACTAATTTTGATAAATAAATTTAACTCAACTAAGTTCTTTTTTGATTAAAATCCAGTCCAACTATTAACTCGGATATTGAATTAGTTTCTATGACAATTTATTACTGGTACAAATAAACATTTTTGTAGTACAAAAAGGGTGTATAAATTGGCATAATTCAAATGTTGATATTGTTGATTAGTTGATATTGTTGATATATTGTTGATAAAACCAATCTCTGGGTAACACAGTTATGTGCTATTCAGTTTAACTGAGTTGGAGAAGACTATGAAATTCTGGACCACAAACTTGTGTCCTTGTGTCATTCAATTTATGTGAGATCGACGAGAATCCGGAAATTGTAGACAACTGATTAGTACTATAACTTCTATCATTTAATATTAGACCAAACAGAAAATAATAGACAGACATAATTTTTCTTTTATTTTTACTATTGAGTATTATTTTTAAATACTCGTATTAGCAGATTTTACGCTAATCTGCGTTTTAGACGACACATACGTGTTACTACTGTTAAATAAAGTCTAGGAGTTCTGAGTGTATGTTTCTTTGCACGATATATTTGTATTTAACTTCATTTATGCAACTACAACATTTTTATACATTTCGCCTTTATATTGTTGATGCCTGACGATGAACACTAAGTGTTTGAAATGTGTCGTAAAATAAATTATTTGAGGTAAAGACGTAATATATTTCCTTCAATATATTATTTCATATATTGCGAAGACCATTAGGTATTGTTAAGAAATAATAAAAAAATGTTAATAAAATGATTATTTTTGTTAATAATTGGTAAAGGATTGATTAAAAAAATGTTCCATTTATGTCTGTTGAAAACTGAGTAGAAGAACCTTGAAAAAGCTCAGCCGATATAGAAAGTCACGTAGGGCAGTTAGTGACAGGGTCTCGTCAAAACGGCACCTGAAGCTGTGAGGAGGGGGAGTGGAAGAGAAGAAAGAGAGACGGCTGGATTGACGGGTGAAGCCGTGTGCTAAACGACGTTCATCGGCACCATCCTAACCAGCCCTCTGTGTCAGTCACTTTAGTGCTCCACTTTCTTTTCAGTCAAACCATGCCTCACGGGTAATTCATCCCAATCTTATCATACTTATCTCAAATTAACTTGTGCTCAACTCTGAAAACTTTTTTTGTTTTGTAACTAAAAATAAAAAACCATAGTTTTGCATTTTCAATTTTTCATATACGCTTTACCCATATAAAATTTGAGTACTTATTTATTAGACATCAACCATTGTCCGTAATTAAGTAGATAATATCATTATTGGACCCAGCAAAAGTGGTGAGCTTTTTGGAGCGTAACTGGGGTACTATAGTGCAGATAGTTACAATAGATACAGAAAGTACAATAGTTCTTAGGACGTATTACTATAATCACCCTCAATAAAATAAATAATAATCATTAATTAACATTATTCCATCTAATATTTTTCATATTCTCGTGGTCTTGTTCGATTACCAGACATTGAATACCATTCCACCCGGTGATAGCTGGTGGCTGGTGGCATTTGAGATATCCTGTTTAAGTGAGAAGCAAAGGAAAGGTCCAACATAACAATTTATGTGGGTTGGACCTGATTTTCAATCTCTCGACCATGGACTAGTGTTCTTGTGTCATTCAATTTATGCACTTTATAAGAGATTTACCAAACTCTCGACTAAGCACCAGTGCCCTTTTGTCATTCAATTTATGTGGTATATACGAAAATTACCTAACTCTTGACAACACACTAACGTGCTATTCCATTTGATTTAGAGAAGACCCTCAAATTCTGGACCACAAAGTAGTGTCCAGAATTTATTGTCGAGTTTCTCCACAACTACCGGCCCGCATTTGGTTACGGACAGTGTTGCCAAAAGGTCATTCAAATTAACTATTAACCCCAGTTTTAACTGCATCTTTATTATTACTAGCAATTATATCATTTTTGAAAGAGAGTTTACTCCAAGGATTGGATATATATACAAAACTTAAGTTTATCGGGACTCGGTCAGGTCCCGATAAACTTTAGTTTTGTTTATACTCCACGGTCGATACTTTTATCAACATATATATATATTATAACGTGCTTGTTGAATATATGAAAAAAATTTTTTTACACGAAAATGGTGCGTACTAAAAAGGTCTATGACTATTGAAGTAAACTACTGGATGCCCAAGTGCCTATGTGAAGTGTCTACAATGTGTCCTTTAAGCATAAAGGGGCTTTGGGCTATCGGGAGAATGAAAACAGCTAATCTAAGAGCTGAAAGAGCTACTACTCTAACAAGTACATTCAATAGTATCATTCTACCATCTGAATGAACTTCAAAAAAATATTATTATTTACTATGAGGATGAGTAAGGTCCTAAGAACTCTTGCATGTTTTCACCGTTTCTTATTGGCTTCATGGTAGTTGTGATTTAAAATCAAAAGTTTGTAAGACAGGGCTGAATTGCAGAATATCAGACAAATAGATAGAGTACATCTATTTTTATTAGTAGGTAAGGAAATGTTCTCTTTTGTATGTTCTCACCGTTTCTTATTGGATTCGTGGTTGTTGGGATTTAAAACCCAATGATTGGTGGACAGTGCTCAACTACAGAGTAGCAGACTAATAGACAAAGTACCTCTACTTCTATCAGTAGATAAGGAAATGGTATGGGAAAGTTTATTTAACTCCGCTACTAACCTTCAGTCAGCTCTAATCAGAGGAAATGAATACTCCTAAAAAGGATATATATTTTGCTCTTTTAGGGTAATCCTACTCTTAGGGTAATTATTTTGGATAGGACAGTCATCTATCTATTTTGTCTCCTAAATTTAGCCAAGGCACATATAAAAGCTCCCGGAGAATGGATTCATCAGAAA